>JALJCO010003778.1:12500-155000 GCA_023101725.1 Atherinomorus stipes
TGACTATTTTCCATTAGTCTGACTCATGAATCTGACTCGTTTCATGAATCTGACTCGTTTTCATAAATCTGATTCATTTCCATGAATCTGACTCGTTTCATAAATCTGACTCATTTTCATAAATCTGACATGTTTCTATGAATCTGACTTGTTTCCATGAATGTGACTCGTTTCCGTGAACCTGACTCATTTTCATGATTCTGACTCCTTTCTATTAATCTGACCTATTTTCATGAATCTGACTTGTTTCCATGAATTTGACTCATGAATCTGACTCGTTTCATTATTCTGACTCGTTTCATTATTCTGACTCGTTTTCATGAATCTGACTCATTTCTATTAATCTGAATCGTTTACATGAATCTGACTCACTTCCATGAATCGGAATCATTTCTATGAATCTGACTCGTTTCAGTGAATCTGACTTGTTTCTATGAACCTGACCTGTTTCCATGAATCTGACTCTTTTCTATTAACCTGACTCATTTCCATAAATCTGACTTCTTTCCATGAATCTGACTCACTTCCATGAATCGGAATCATTTTTATGAATCTGACTTGTTTCTATTAACCTGACTTGTTTCTATGAATGTGACTCATTCCTATGAATTTGACTTTTCCCATGAATCTGACTCGTTTCCATTGACCTGACTCATTTTCATGTAGCTGACTTGTTTGCGTGAATCTGACTCGTTTCTATGAACCTGACTTCATTTCAGGAATCAATCTGACTCGTTTATATGAATCTGAATTGTTTCTATGAATCTAACTCGTTTCCATTAACCTGACTCATTTCTATGAATTTGACTTTTTTCCATGAGTCTGACTCCTTTCTATTAATCTGACTTGTTTCCATGAATCTGACTCGTTTCATTATTCTGACTCATTTTCATGAATCTGACTCATTTCTATGAATTTGACTTTTTTCCATGAATCTGACTCCTTTCTATTAATCTGACTTGTTTCTACGAACCTGACCTGTTTCCATGAATCTAAATTGCTTGCTTGAATCTGACTCTTTTCTATTAACCTGACTTGTTTCTATGAACATGACTTCTTTCCATGAATCAATCTGACTCGTTTGCATGATTCTGACTCGTTTCTATGAACCTGACTTCTTTCCATGAATCAATCTGACTCGTTTGCATGATTCTGATTCATTTTTTAAATCTGACTCGTTTCCATTAACCTGACTCATTTCTATGAATTTGACTCATTTCTATGAATCTGACTCGTTTCCATTGACCTGACTCATTTTCATGAATCTGACTCGTTTCCATGAATCTGATATATGAATCTGACTCGTTTCATTATTCTGACTCGTTTTCATGAACTTGACTCGTTTCTATAAACCTGACTCATTTCTATGAATTTGACTCATTTCCATGAATCTGACTCGTTTCCATTGACCTGACTCATTTTCATGTATCTGACTTGTTTGCATAAATCTGACTCGTTTCTATGAAAGTGACTTCTTTCCATGAATCAATCCGACTCGTTTGCATGATTCTGATTCATTTCTATGAATCTGACTCGCTTCATTATTATGACTTATTTTCATGAATCTGACTCATTTCTATGAATTTTACTTTTTTCCACGAGTCTGACTCCTTTCTATTATTCTGACTCGTTTCCATGAATATGACTTGTTTCCATGAATCTGATTCATGAATCTGACTCGTTTCATTATTCTGACTCGTTTTCATGAATCTGACTCCTTTCTATGAATCTGAATCGTTTACATGAATCTAACTCACTTCCATGAATTGGTATCATTTCTATGAATCTGACTCTTTTCTATGAACCTGACTTGTTTCCATGAACGTGACTTCTTTCCATGAATCAATCTGACTCATTTGCATGATTCTGATTCATTTCTATGAGTCTGACTCGTTTCCATTAACCTGACTCATTTCTATGAATTTGACTCATTTCCATGAATCTGACTCCTTTCTATTAATCTGACTCATTTCTATGAATATGACTTGTTTCCATGAATCTGATTCATGAATCTGACTCGTTTAATTATTCTGACTCGTTTTCATGAATCTGACTCATTTCTATTTATTTAAATCTTCTCCATGAACTTGACTTGTTTTCATGAACCTGACTCTTTTCCATGTATCTGATTCTTTCTATGAATCTTACTCGTTTACATGAATCGGAATCATTTTTATGAATCTGACCCGTTTTAGTGAATCTGACTTGATTCTATGAACCTGACTTGTTTCTATGAATGTGACTCATTCCTATGAATTTGACTATTTCCATGAATATGACTCGCTTGCATGAGTCTGATTCATTTCCATGAATCTGACTCGTTCCTATTAACCTGACTCATTTCCATGAATCTGACTCGTTTCCATTGACCTGACTCATTTTCATGTATCTGACTTGTTTGCATGAATCTGACTCGTTTCTATGAACGTGACTTCATTTCAGGAATTAATCTGACTCGTTTATATGAATCTGAATTGTTTCTATGAATCTAACTCGTTTCCATTAACCTGACTCATTTCTGTGAATTTGACTTTTTTCCATGAGTCTGACTCCTTTCTATTAATCTGACTTGTTGCCATGAATCTTTTTTTTTTTTTTCTTTTTTTCTACTTGTCCTGTCCAGCATCATAGCAGCAGAATGGAAATCTGATTGCTTTATTCTGTCGAACAGTTTTGCTTTATCAAGCGGAGCTTTATGAATATAAGGCTCCACTTGATATCATGTTTATTCATTTTATTTCTTTATTTAAACATTTGTCTATTACACCATTCCATTTCATACTGCTGGGCCTGACAAGGGAGAAATGAAAGTTAACAGAGGTAATGATAGAAAGTGAAACAGAGAGAAAGGAGTAAGGAAGAGGAAGAGAGAGAGGAGAGAAAACATGAATCCACTTACACAGTTCACTGGTACATCTGTACCGCGATCCCTAAACAACCAAGGTCTCTGTTGGAAAACAAAACAAGCAATCCCCTACAGGAGGACCTGCAGGTGGCTTAAATATCCTCAGATCATACAAACACACGCAGAACTACGCAGAGAAGAGGTACAACCTAGTCAGCGCAATGGGAAGTAGAGAAGAGGTACAACCTAGTCAGCGCAATGGGAAGTAGAGAAGAGGTACAACCTAGTCATCGCAATGGGAAGTAGAGAAGAGGTACAACCTAGTCATCGCAATGGGAAGCAGAGAAGAGGTACAACCTAGTCATTGCAATGGGAAGTAGAGAAGAGGTACAACCTAGTCATTGCAATGGGAAGTAGAGAAGAGGTACAACCTAGTCATCGCAATGGGAAGTAGAGAAGAGGTACAACCTAGTCATCGCAATGGGAAGTAGAGAAGAGGTACAACCTAGTCATCGCAATGGGAAGCAGAGAAGAGGTACAACCTAGTCATCGCAATGGGAAGCAGAGATAGTCATTGCAATGGGAAGTAGAGAAGAGGTACAACCTAGTCATCGCAATGGGAGGTAGAGAAGAGGTACAACCTAGTCATCGCAATGGGAAGTAGAGAAGAGGTACAACCTAGTCATCGCAATGGGAAGCAGAGAAGAGGTACAACCTAGTCATCGCAATGGGAAGTAGAGAAGAGGTACAACCTAGTCATCGCAATGGGAAGCAGTGTCACAGTGTCAACATGCATAATAAAGGGTCTCCGTGGTGATACAGTCATGCAGATGCAGCCTCGTCTCTGCAAGGAGGAGGAAGCCCGTAAGGCTCACGACCCAGGCCCCCAGCAGCCACCCAGAGGCCCAGATCCCAGCTACCCCCCCCCCCCCCCCCCCCCCCCCCCCCCCAAAGAGCGGACATGCATCCCCCAAAGGGCGGCAAAAGGCGGCCCCAGCCGGAGCCCCCCGCAGTCTGGAGGCCCAGGCCCCAGCGGACCAAGACCAGCAGCTGCCGACCCCACCGGGCGCCGGGCGTCCCCCGGAGCGGAGACAGCGCCGGGCCCAGGGCCCAAGCGCCCAGGAGCAGCCACCCCCCCACCCCCACCCCACCCCCGGACCCGGGGCGGCCCAACCGAAACCCAGGAGGACCGGACCCCCCCAGACGACGCCCCCCCAGGGCAGGCCAGCCCCCACCCCAACGTCCCTGCCC
This sequence comes from Atherinomorus stipes, assembly GCA_023101725.1. Taxonomy (NCBI): domain Eukaryota; kingdom Metazoa; phylum Chordata; class Actinopteri; order Atheriniformes; family Atherinidae; genus Atherinomorus; species Atherinomorus stipes. The sequence goes on from JALJCO010003778.1 coordinate 16,597, forward strand.
CACACACCTGACACCAGGGCGCCACCACCTCTACCACCCCCTACCCCGCCACCACGCTCACACACACACTCCCCACACACCTACCCCAACACTAGGGCTGAAAGATATACCGTCACCGCCCCCACATCGAGACACAGGCACCCAAGACATCAACACCGCAAGAGCAACCACATACAGGATACAGATCCCCCCTGCGCCCGCCCCGCACAAAAAGCCCCGGAAGCCACAAACAAAACCGCACCCCCCACCAAAGCGCCCGGCCCCCAACCAACCCGCAGCCACACCGCACCACACCGACACCGAGATGCCCGGCACGAACACCGAGATACGAACCTCCGCCCAGACCGCCCAGCCCTACCCAATGCCATGAATCTGACTCATGAATCTGACTCGTTTCATTATTCTGACTCGTTTCCATGTATTTGATTCTTTGTATGAATCTGACTCGTTTACATGAATCTGACTTGCTGTTGGAATGTTGTTGGAATATTGACGGAACGTTGCTGGAATGCTGTCGGAATATTGATGGAACATTGACAAAATGCTGTAGGAACGCTGTAGGAAAGCTGCTGGAATGTTGTCAGAACGTTGACGGAATGCTGTTGGAATGTTGTCAGAACATTAACGGAATGCTGTCGGAATGCTGTTGGAATGTTGTCAGAACGTTGACGGAATGCTGTTGGAATGTTGTTGGAAAATTGACGGAACGTTGCTGGAACGCTGTCGGAATATTGATGGAACGTTGACGGAATGCTGTCCGAATATTGAAGGAACATTGACGGAATGCTGTCAGAATGTTGTTGGAACACTGTCGGAACGTTGACGGAATGCAGTCCAAACATTGTCGGAATGCTGTTGGAACCCTGTCGGAACGTTGTCCGAATGCTGTTGGAATGCTGTTGGAATGCTGTTGGAACCCTGTCGGAACGTTGACGGAATGCTGTTGGAATGCTGTTGGAACACTGTCGGAATGTTGACGGAATGCTGTTGGAACCCTGTTGGAATGCTGTTGGAACCCTGTCGGAACGTTGTCGGAATGCTGTTGGAATGCTGTTGGAACACTGTCGGAACGTTGTCAGAATGCTGTTGGAATGCTGTTGGAACACTGTCGGAATGTTGACGGAATGCTGTCCAAACATTGTCGGAATGCTGTTGGAACCCTGTCGGAACATTGTCGGAATGCTGTTGGAATGCTGTTGGAATGCTGTCGGAATGTTGACGGAATGCTGTCCAAACATTGTCGGAATGCTGTTGGAACCCTGTCGGAACATTGACGGAATGCTGTTGGAAGGCTGTTGGAACACTGTCGGAATGTTGACGGAATGCTGTCCAAACATTGTCGGAATGCTGTTGGAACCCTGTCGGAACGTTGACGGAATGCTGTTGGAATGCTGTTGGAACACTGTCGGAACGTTGTCGGAATGCTGTTGGAATGCTGTTGGAACCCTGTCGGAACGTTGTCGGAATGCTGTTGGAATGCTGTTGGAACACTGTCGGAACGTTGTCGGAATGCTGTTGGAATGCTGTTGGAACCCTGTCGGAACGTTGTCGGAATGCTGTTGGAATGCTGTTGGAATGCTGTGAGGAAGCGGTCAGAACACTTTTACATATTCTCATTCATTCAGATAAATAAACATATTTATTTTCTGTTTTTTCCGGTGAAACCTGTCCTCTACCAACACCTCCAGTCATCCAGCACGGGACGACATCGGCCGATACTAGACTTCAGATATCAGTATTGGAGGTGAGAAGGTGTATCCCTGTAGACTGATAACTTTGTTGTTTATGCAGAAACAAGAATGCGCCTTATTAACAATGTCGGCGTCAGTATCAGCGCTACTGCCGGTCTTCACTTGGTATAGGGCTTGGGAACCGACGTCACAGCGCAATGCATTGTGGGAGGTAAACAACACGCCGCTGCCATTTTTTTAGGCCAGCGGGAGAGACCGACTTAGAACAAGAAAACAGCAGGATGCTAAAAGTTTAAAAAGAAAGAAAAGACCGGAACCAAGATAAACTTCTTCCCGAGGCAAGGAGACGCAATGTGGAGAAGATTGCGTTAATCGGAGATAAGGATCCGTATGAAATGCTGGCTACAGAGTGGACCCGTGACCCTGATGTTCTGCTTCCTCTAACATTCCCCAATATTTTCACATACTTGGTCTGTGGCGTGAGCACCTACACTTCGTCTCACTTTCAGAATTACACGTCCCTGGAAGCTCATGAACAGTTTACGAACGGCTGGATCCAAGATATGGAAGCCTGCAAACCGATGGGCTCAGACAACATCATCATTAGTGCTTTTCCAGGGTTCCATTCATTCATGTGTTTGAATGAGGCTTCCTGCCTGTTAGCATGCTAACCGCACTATATAGTTATGTTACAAAATAAAAAGGAGCTTTACAGGCAATTTCAATGAAAAGTGGGAGAAAGTATGAAGGTAATCGTCCAATTATGACACATATTTGCACTTACTGGAATGAAAATGCCTACAGCACACGAGGAAGGATGGGATGTTAGTAAAATGTATGTCTGTGCGTCTTGCAGCTGCTATCCATGCCATCCGCCTCCTCCGGGTTACTTCTGACACAAGACTCCCTTGATTTTGATTTCATGTTGGAAACGGAAAAAATAAAAAAAAAAAAAAAAGACGGCCGGTTTTCAGTTTTTTTTTCCAGATCGATCATGTGCAGGAAAATTGCAACCCACAACACAGCAAAGGTTCGGGAGGCAATGCCATGCTGACATTCCTCCACTCCGACATGGCCCCAACTGTCAAAATAGCAACAACTAAACGTCTCATCATTCTGGCATTTTTTTCATCCTATGGTCGAAATGACATCCCATAATTCCTATAACTCCTTTAAAAACCTCCTACGGCATTCAGATTTCTACTTTTACAGCATCAAAGACTCCACAACCTCGCAAAGCAACTTAATAATCTGTTATCAAAATCTCCTGAAACGGGAAATATAATCTGCCTCCACGTATTAATGAAACTGCAGCTGGTGTGAAACATGTTAGATTCATGTGTGAAACATGTTAGATTCATGTGTGAAACATGTTAGATTCATGTGTGAAACATGATAGATTCATGTGTGAAACATGTTAGATTCATGTGTGAAACATGTTAGATTCATGTGTGAAACATGTTTGATTCATGTGTGAAACATGTTAGATTCATGTGTGAAACATGTTAGATTCATGTCTGAAACATGTTAGATTCATGTCTGAAACATGTTAGATTCATGTGTGAAACATGTTAGATTCATGTGTGAAACATGTTTGATTCATGTGTGAAACATGTTAGATTCATGTGTGAAACATGTTAGATTCATGTGTGAAACATGTTAGATTCATGTGTGAAACATGTTAGATTCATGTGTGAAACATGTTAGATTCATGTGTGAAACATGTCAGATTCATGTCTGAAACATGTTAGATTAATGTCTGAAACATGTTAGATTCATGTGTGAAACATGTTAGATTCATGTGTGAAACATGTTAGATTCATGTGTGAAACATGTTTGATTCATGTCTGAAACATGTTAGATTCATGTGTGAAACATGTTAGATTCATGTGTGAAACATGTTAGATTCATGTGTGAAACATGTTAGATTCATGTCTGAAACATGTAAGATTAATGTCTGAAACATGTTAGATTCATGTGTGAAACATGTTAGATTCATGTGTGAAACATGTTAGATTCATGTGTGAAACATGTTTGATTCATGTCTGAAACATGTTAGATTCATGTGTGAAACATGTTAGATTCATGTGTGAAACATGTTAGATTCATGTGTGAAACATGTTAGATTCATGTGTGAAACATGTTTGATTCATGTCTGAAACATGTTAGATTCATGTCTGAAACATGTTAGATTCATGTGTGAAACATGTTAGATTCATGTGTGAAACATGTTAGATTCATGTGTGAAACATGTTAGATTAATGTCTGAAACATGTTAGATTCATGTGTGAAACATGTTTGATTCATGTGTGAAACATGTTAGATTCATGTCTGAAACATGTTAGATTCATGTGTGAAACATGTTAGATTCATGTGTGAAACATGTTAGATTCATGTGTGAAACATGTTTGATTCATGTGTGAAACATGTTAGATTCATGTCTGAAACATGTTAGATTCATGTCTGAAACATGTTAGATTCATGTCTGAAACATGTTAGATTCATGTGTGAAACATGTTAGATTCATGTGTGAAACATGTTAGATTCATGTGTGAAACATGTTTGATTCATGTGTGAAACATGTTAGATTCATGTGTGAAACATGTTAGATTCATGTGTGAAACATGTTAGATTCATGTCTGAAACATGTTAGATTCATGTGTGAAACATGTTAGATTCATGTGTGAAACATGTTAGATTCATGTGTGAAACATGTTAGATTCATGTGTGAAACATGTTAGATTCATGTCTGAAACATGTTAGATTCATGTGTGAAACATGTTAGATTCATGTGTGAAACATGTTAGATTCATGTGTGAAACATGTTAGATTCATGTGTGAAACATGTTTGATTCATGTGTGAAACATGTTAGATTCATGTCTGAAACATGTTAGATTCATGTCTGAAACATGTTAGATTCATGTGTGAAACATGTTAGATTCATGTCTGAAACATGTTAGATTCATGTGTGAAACATGTTTGATTCATGTGTGAAACATGTTAGATTCATGTGTGAAACATGTTAGATTCATGTCTGAAACATGTTTGATTCATGTGTGAAACATGTTAGATTCATGTGTGAAACATGTTAGATTCATGTCTGAAACATGTTAGATTCATGTGTGAAACATGTTAGATTCATGTCTGAAACATGTTAGATTCATGTGTGAAACATGTTAGATTCATGTGTGAAACATGTTTGATTCATGTGTGAAACATGTTAGATTCATGTGTGAAACATGTTAGATTCATGTCTGAAACATGTTAGATTCATGTGTGAAACATGTTAGATTCATGTGTGAAACATGTTTGATTCATGTCTGAAACATGTTAGATTCATGTGTGAAACATGTTAGATTCATGTGTGAAACATGTTTGATTCATGTGTGAAACATGTTAGATTCATGTCTGAAACATGTTAGATTCATGTGTGAAACATGTTAGATTCATGTGTGAAACATGTTAGATTCATGTCTGAAACATGTTAGATTCATGTGTGAAACATGTTAGATTCATGTCTGAAACATGTTAGATTCATGTCTGAAACATGTTAGATTCATGTGTGAAACATGTTAGATTCATGTCTGAAACATGTTAGATTCATGTGTGAAACATGTTTGATTCATGTGTGAAACATGTTAGATTCATGTCTGAAACATGTTAGATTCATGTGTGAAACATGTTTGATTCATGTGTGAAACATGTTAGATTCATGTCTGAAACATGTTAGATTCATGTCTGAAACATGTTAGATTCATGTGTGAAACATGTTAGATTCATGTCTGAAACATGTTAGATTCATGTGTGAAACATGTTAGATTCATGTCTGAAACATGTTAGATTCATGTGTGAAACATGTTTGATTCATGTGTGAAACATGTTAGATTCATGTCTGAAATATGTTAGATTCATGTGTGAAACATGTTAGATTCATGTCTGAAACATGTTAGATTCATGTGTGAAACATGTGAGATTCATGTCTGAAACATGTTTGATTCATGTCTGAAACATGTTAGATTCATGTCTGAAACATGTTAGATTCATGTCTGAAACATGTTAGATTCATGTGTGAAACATGTTTGATTCATGTGTGAAACATGTTAGATTCATGTGTGAAACATGTTAGATTCATGTGTGAAACATGTTAGATTCATGTCTGAAACATGTTAGATTCATGTCTGAAACATGTTAGATTCATGTGTGAAACATGTTTGATTCATGTGTGAAACATGTTAGATTCATGTGTGAAACATGTTAGATTCATGTCTGAAACATGTTAGATTCATGTGTGAAACATGTTAGATTCATGTCTGAAACATGTTAGATTCATGTCTGAAACATGTTAGATTCATGTGTGAAACATGTTAGATTCATGTCTGAAACATGTTAGATTCATGTCTGAAACATGTTAGATTCATGTGTGAAACATGTTAGATTCATGTCTGAAACATGTTAGATTCGTGTGTGAAACATGTTTGATTCATGTGTGAAACATGTTAGATTCATGTGTGAAACATGTTTGATTCATGTGTGAAACATGTTAGATTCATGTGTGAAACATTGTATCCTCTCGTCTGTTTATATGCAATCGCTCTGCAGGTTCATATTTGGAGGGTTTGGGGGGGAAACTGGATTTAATTCTTTGGCATTTTACCAAATTGTGTTGTGGCAGCAAATATTTAATCATTTGCAGAAGCGGAACTCCTGATGAGGCCTCTTCATCGTTTGCAGCTCAGCACCGAGTCAGAGACTCTTAGTAACACGTTTCCGTACGTGGAAGCTTTGTGGGACGTTTGTGTGGCAGAATAGCGGGATCCCGGGATGGTGGTATGTCGGAATGTCCGCATGTAACCAGCAAGTTCTACCCGTGTTACCTACGTAGCCCGACTTCTAACATGGAGAATCCTCACGTCCCCCCCGCGGGGCTTACGCTGTGACGTCACGTTCCCACGCCCCAGAATCTGGCGCTATCCAGCACCTGCAGCTGCCAGCCAGGAAACCTGTGTCAAACCGGACCGGACCGGACCGGAGTACCTGAGGAAGTCCGGAGCTTTGGAGATCATGTTCTCGAAGTCGGCGAAGGACAGCTTGCTGTCCCCGTCCAGGTCGGCCTCCTCGATGGCCTTGTCGCACACCAGCGCGACCTCGTCCGCCGTCAGCTCGCCTTTGGTCAGCTTGTTCACCGTCTTCTGCAGGTCCTCCTTACACACGAAGTCGTCTCGGTTAAAGTCTGGACCAGGACAACGTCTCCGTCACTCTGACAGCCGCCACATGATTCCGTTTCCATGACAACGACGCCAGCAGCGTCTCTGCTTACCGTAGATCTTGAAGGCGTAGATGGTCTTCAGCTCCCGGGGAGCCGTCTCACAGAGAGCCGAGAACATGTCCACGAAGTCGTTGAAGGTCAGGTTCCCCTGCCCGTCCTCGGAGAAGGTCTCCACGATCCGGTCCCGGAACGGGTTCTCCTGGCAGCGGAGACAACAACAACAACAACGAGGTCATGGGGGGTGGTCCAGAGGAAGATCTCAGTCTGGTTACACCTGCAGAATCATTAGAACCTGGACCAAATCAGGACCAGCAGGTCCTGGTCTTAGACCAGAGTCCTGTACCGGGAAGCTGGATCACAGAGACCTGCAGTGGGAAGCTGGGTCAGAGAGACCTGCACCAGGTCCACGTGTCCTCGAGTCAGAACCACATCACGGTCCGTCCTAGAGTCCTACCGTCCTACAGTCCTACAGTCCTACTGTCCTAGAGTCCTACCGTCCTACAGTCCTACAGTCCTACCGTCCTAGAGTCCTACCGTCCTACAGTCCTACAGTCCCACAGTCCTACCGTCCTACAGTCCTATCGTCCTACTGTCCTACTGTCCTACTGTCCTACTGTCCTACCGTCCTACAGTCCTACAGTCCTACAGTCCTATCGTCCTACTGTCCTACTGTCCTACTGTCCTACCGTCCTACAGTCCTACAGTCCTACAGTCCTACAGTCCTATCGTCCTACTGTCCTACTGTCCTACTGTCCTACAGTCCTACAGTCCTACTGTCCTATCGTCCTACCATTATACAGTCCTACAGTCCTACAGTCCTATCGTCCTACCGTTCTACTGTCCTACAGTCCTACAGTCCTATCGTCCTATCGTCCTATCGTCCTACCATTATACAGTCCTACAGTCCTACAGTCCTATCGTCCTATCATCCTATCGTCCTACCATTCTACAGTCCTACAGTCCTATCGTCCTATCGTCCTATCGTCCTACCATTATACAGTCCTACAGTCCTACAGTCCTATCGTCCTATCATCCTATCGTCCTACCATTCTACAGTCCTACAGTCCTATCGTCCTACTGTCCTACTGTCCTACTGTCCTACCGTCCTACAGTCCTACAGTCCTACAGTCCTATCGTCCTACTGTCCTACTGTCCTACTGTCCTACAGTCCTACAGTCCTACTGTCCTACTGTCCTATCGTCCTACCATTATACAGTCCTACAGTCCTATCGTCCTATCATCCTATCGTCCTACCATTCTACAGTCCTACAGTCCTACAGTCCTATCGTCCTACCGTTCTACTGTCCTACAGTCCTACAGTCCTACAGTCCTATCGTCCTATCATCCTATCGTCCTACCATTCTACAGTCCTACAGTCCTATCGTCCTACCGTTCTACTGTCCTACAGTCCTACAGTCCTACAGTCCTATCGTCCTATCGTCCTATCGTCCTACCATTATACAGTCCTACAGTCCTACAGTCCTATCGTCCTATCATCCTATCGTCCTACCATTCTACAGTCCTACAGTCCTATCGTCCTACCGTTCTACCGTCCTACAGTCCTACAGTCCTACCGTTCTACCGTCCTACAGTCCTACAGTCCTATCGTCCTGCAGTCCTACAGTAATACAGTCCTCCCGTCCTACAGTCCTATCGTCCTATCGTCCCCCACCGCTCTACCGTCCTATAGTCCTACAGTCCTATCGTTCTACCGTCCTACAGTCCTCCCGTCCTACAGTCCTATCTTCCTACCGTTCTACCGTCCTACAGTCCTACAGTCCTACAGTCCTATCGTCCTACAGTCCTACAGTAATACAGTCCTCCCCGTCCTACAGTCCTATCGTCCTACAGTCCTACAGTAATACAGTCCTCCCGTCCTACAGTCCTATCGTTCTACCGTCCTACAGTCCTATCGTTCTACCGTCCTACAGTCCTCCCGTCCTACAGTCCTATCGTCCTACCGTTCTACCGTCCTACAGTCCTACAGTCCTACAGTCCTATCGTCCTACAGTCCTACAGTAATACAGTCCTCCCGTCCTACAGTCCTCCCGTCCTACAGTCCTATCGTCCTACCATTCTACAGTCCTACAGTCCTATCGTCCTACCGTCCCACAGTCCTACCGTCCTATCGTCCTACGGTCCTACCATCCAACCGTCCTACAGTCCAACAGTCCTAGAGTCCTGAGACTGGAGTCACGTGGCCACATCATGATCCGTTCTATGGTCCTATGGTGATTCAGACCTACAGTCCTAACGTCCTATCATCCTACAGTCCTACCATCATAACGTCCTATTGTCCTACAGTCCTAACGTCCTATCGTCTTACAGTCCTACCATCATAACGTCCTATTGTCCTACAGTCCTGAGACTGGAGTCAAGTGACCACATCACGGTCTGTCCTATCGTCCTACAGTCCAACCGTCCTACAGTCCAACCATCATACAGTCCAATCGTCCTACAGTACTAACGTCCTGCCGTCCTATCGTCCTACAGTCCTACCGTCCTATCATTCTACAGTCCAACCGTCTAACATTCCTACAGTCCTACCGTCCTACAGTACTAACATCCTGCCGTTCTATCGTCCTACAGTCCAACCGTCCTACAGTCCAACCGTCCTAGTGTCCTGAGACTGGAGTCACGTGACCACATCACGGTCCGTCCTACCGTCCTACAGTCCAACCGTCCTAGTGTCCTGAGACTGGAGTCACGTGACCACATCACGGTCCGTCCTACCGTCCTACAGTCCAACCGTCCTAGTGTTCTGAGACTGGAGTCACGTGACCACATCAGGGTCTGTCCCACAGTCTTGCAGGAAAACACAGAGACTGAATTTGCTCATGTTCCGGCGGTACCTTCAGCTCAGGCATGGAGACGATGAGCGTCGGAGGAACTCTGATGTCGGGGTTGTTGGTGTAGTCCAGAGGAACTAAATGTGGAGCCAACTCCCGAAACCGGCCGTGGAGCCTGAGGACAGCAGAGACAGAACCATCAGCTGGACCCCACATCAGAAACCTCAGAGATCAGCATCCTGAAAATGCCAGAAGGTCCTGACTGTAGCTGGCAGGATGGGATGGAGTCACATAGGTCACATCCAAACTCCCCACCCCAACCTTATTGATTGGATTCTTCTTTTTTACCTGACTGGATAATTCTAACCCTAGCCCTGAACACAAACTGGAGGCCTGAGAGGGCCTGAGGGGACCCCCGTGGTCATTGGGGGCCCCTGCAGAGACCACCAAATGAAAGTTGGGGTCAAAAACTACACATTTCCCAGCCAAAGATGGCATTTTAGTCGACGTCCACATGCGAGTGTATTCCGGCATAGGGGAATGGAACGGTTCCACATAGCTGGACAGACGGGAAGTGTTCCTTGTTATGGGCTAAAACCACGAACCGCAAACGTGGAAAGGTTCCTACCTTCCATCTTAGTCAGAGACTTGTTTCAGTGGGTCATCTCTTGGAAGTTTTCCTTCAAATGAACATGTGGCTTTCCAGCTGACAGCCGAGTCACGTTCCTAAATATTTACCAGCCGTCTAAGCACTGATCAGACTTTAATGGTGATGTCACTAACCTGGGATCTGTGGGGATTCAACCGCATCATTATTGTTGGTGATTTTACTGATCTGGGATCTGTGGGGATTCAACCGCATCATGATTGTTGGTGATTTTACTGATCTGTGATCTGTGGGGATTCAACCGCATCATGATTGTTGGTGATTTTACTGATCTGGGGTCTGTGGGGATTCAACCGCATCATGATTGTTGGTGATTTGACTGATCTGGGATCTGTGGGGATTCAACCGCATCATGATTGTTGGTGATTTTACTGATCTGGGATCTGTGGGGATTAAACCGCATCATGATTGTTGGTGATTTTACTGATCTGGGGTCTGTGGGGATTCAACCGCATCATGATTGTTGGTGATTTTACTGATCTGGGATCTGTGGGGATTAAACCGCATCATGATTGTTGGTGATTTTACTGATCTGGGGTCTGTGGGGATTCAACCGCATCATTATTGTCGGTGATTTTACTGATCTGGGATCTGTGGGGATTAAACCGTATCATGATTGTTGGTGATTTTACTGATCTGGGATCTGTGGGGATTCAACCTCATCATGATTGTTGGTGATTTAACTGATCTGGGATCTGTGGGGATTCAACCGCATCATGATTGTCTGTGATTTTACTGATCTGGGATCTGTGGGGATTCAACCGCATCATGATTGTCGGTGATTTTACTGATCTGGGATCTGTGATCTGGGATCTGTGGGGATTCAACCGCATCATGATTGTCTGTGATTTTACTGATCTGGGATCTGTGGGGATTCAACCGCATCATGATTGTTGGTGATTTTACTGATCTGGGATCTGTGGGGATTCAACCGCATCATGATTGTTGGTGATTTTACTGATCTGTGATCTGTGGGGATTCAACCGCATCATGATTGTTGATTTTACTGATCTGGGATCTGTGGGGATTCAACCGCATCATGATTGTTGGTGATTTAACTGATCTGGGATCTGTGGGGATTCAACCGCATCATGATTGTTGGTGATTTTACTGATCTGGGATCTGTGGGGATTCAACCGCATCATGATTGTTGGTGATTTAACTGATCTGGGATCTGTGGGGATTCAACAGCATCATGATTGTCGTTGATTTTACTGATCTGGGATCTGTGGGGATTCAACCGCATCATGATTGTTGGTGATTTTACTGATCTGGGATCTGTGGGGATTCAACCGCATCATGATTATTGGTGATTTTACTGATCTGGGATCTGTGGGGATTCAACCTCATCATGATTGTTGGTGATTTTACTGATCTGGGATCTGTGGGGATTCAACCGCATCATGATTATTGGTGATTTTACTGATCTGGGATCTGTGGGGATTCAACCGCATCATGATTGTTGGTGATTTTACTGATCTGGGGTCTGTGGGGATTCAACCGCATCATGATTGTTGGTGATTTTACTGATCTGGGGTCTGTGGGGATTCAACCGCATCATGATTGTTGGTGATTTGACTGATCTGGGATCTGTGGGGATTCAACCGCATCATGATTGTTGGTGATTTTACTGATCTGGGATCTGTGGGGATTAAACCGCATCATGATTGTTGGTGATTTTACTGATCTGGGGTCTGTGGGGATTTAACCGCATCATGATTGTTGGTGATTTTACTGATCTGGGATCTGTGAGGATTCAACCGCATCATGATTGTTGGTGATTTTACTGATCTGGGATCTGTGGGGATTAAACCGCATCATGATTGTTGGTGATTTTACTGATCTGGGATCTGTGGGGATTAAACTGTATCATGATTGTTGGTGATTTTACTGATCTGGGATCTGTGGGGATTCAACCGCATCATGATTGTTGGTGATTTTACTGATCTGGGATCTGTGGGGATTCAACCGCATCATGATTGTTGGTGATTTTACTGATCTGGGATCTGTGGGGATTCAACCGCATCATGATTGTTGGTGATTTTACTTAACTGGGATCTGTGGGGATTCAACCGCATCATTATTGTCGGTGATTTTACTGATCTGGGATCTGTGGGGATTAAAACCGTATCATGATTGTTGGTGATTTTACTGATCTGGGATCTGTGGGGATTCAACCTCATCATGATTGTTGGTGATTTAACTGATCTGGGATCTGTGGGGATTCAACCTCATCATGATTGTTGGTGATTTAACTGATCTGGGATCTGTGGGGATTCAACCGCATCATTATTGTCGGTGATTTTACTGATCTGGGATCTGTGGGGATTAAACCGTATCATGATTGTTGGTGATTTTACTGATCTGGGATCTGTGGGGATTCAACCTCATCATGATTGTTGGTGATTTAACTGATCTGGGATCTGTGGGGATTCAACCTCATCATGATTGTCTGTGATTTTACTGATCTGGGATCTGTGGGGATTCAACCGCATCATGATTGTCGGTGATTTTACTGATCTGGGATCTGGGATCTGGGATCTGTGGGGATTCAACCGCATCATGATTGTCTGTGATTTTACTGATCTGGGATCTGTGGGGATTCAACCGCATCATGATTGTTGGTGATTTTACTGATCTGGGATCTGTGGGGATTCAACCGCATCATGATTGTTGGTGATTTTACTGATCTGTGATCTGTGGGGATTCAACCGCATCATGATTGTTGATTTTACTGATCTGGGATCTGTGGGGATTCAACCGCATCATGATTGTTGGTGATTTAACTGATCTGGGATCTGTGGGGATTCAACCGCATCATGATTGTTGGTGATTTAACTGATCTGGGATCTGTGGGGATTCAACAGCATCATGATTGTCGTTGATTTTACTGATCTGGGATCTGTGGGGATTCAACCGCATCATGATTGTTGGTGATTTTACTGATCTGGGATCTGTGGGGATTCAACCGCATCATGATTGTTGGTGATTTTACTGATCTGGGATCTGTGGGGATTCAACCGCATCATGATTATTGGTGATTTTACTGATCTGGGATCTGTGGGGATTCAACCTCATCATGATTGTTGGTGATTTTACTGATCTGGGATCTGTGGGGATTCAACCGCATCATGATTATTGGTGAATTTACTGATCTGGGATCTGTGGGGATTCAACCGCATCATGATTGTTGGTGATTTTACTGATCTGGGATCTGTGGGGATTCAACCGCATCATGATTATTGGTGATTTTACTGATCTGGTATCTGTGGGGATTCAACCGCATCATGATTGTTGGGGGTTTTAACATCCACGGTGAGAGTCCTTAGGACAGAGACCTGGGTAAGATTCTGGACAACGTCTGGTTGACTCAGCATGTGACACCTTACGTTGCGTACACACCAAACAGGATTTGGGTGTCAAGGGCGTCATGTTAACATGCAAAGTCAGCGGTCGCCGTGCGTCGAGGAGGAGTTAAAAACCCTGTGGGGCGGGCGTGGCGCGTCTAGGGACGTTCTACGCGTTTGCGAGGCGAGTTTTGAGATTTTGAGATTTTGAGCGTTTGATGCGTGACGTGTGTCACGGCCGGCAGACGCTGGAGTTGGTAAATCTGCACAGAAAGAAACGGGGAGCAACAGGAAACGAAAGGTTGGTACGGTTCAGTCTGTGAACGGGAAATGGACCCGATCCGACTTTTTCTTCCGTCAGACGTTTGTGTTTGTGTCTGCATGTGAACGACTGCTCGGCCCGTCAGACTGATTCCGGTTCTAAAGGTTCCTCCATGTTTCTGTCATCATCCACTTCTTATTTTATTACAAATCTGACTGATCTGGTTTCTGCTCCTCTTCCTCGGGGATGAAGGTGCAACGATACTCACCGCAGGATTTCCTTCCGAGTGAAGAAGGTGCAGTCCTGTAAACAAACAAACAAACAAACTAAGCTAGTTATGGTTCTCAGGGAGGATCGTGTGGAGGGAGAGGAGACTGAGGATCAGCCAATCAGCTGCTCCGCTCCGGTGCTCCCTCCTCTGTTCTACGTTCTGTCAGTTTAATGTTCTGTCAGTTCTGCGTTCTATCTATTCTACGTTCTATCAGTTCTATGTTCTATCAGTTCTACATTCTCTGTTCTAGGTTCTATCTGTTCTAGGTTCTATCTGTTCTATGTTCTATCAGTTTTACATTCTCTGTTCTAGGTTCTGTCTGTTCTATGCTCTATCTGTTCTGCATTCTATCAGTTCTACATTCTCTGTTCTAGGTTCTATCAGTTCTATGTTCTATCAGTTCTACATTCTCTGTTCTAGGTTCCGTCTGTTCTAGGTTCTATCTGTTCTATGTTCTATCAGTTTTACGTTCTCTGTTCTAGGTTCTGTCTGTTCTATGTTATATCTATACTGCATTCTATCAGTTCTGCATTCTATCTATTCTACGTTCTATCTGTTCTATGTTATATATGTTCTACGTTCTCTGTTCTAGGTTCTGTCTGTTCTATGTTCTATCTGTTCTGCATTCTATCTGTTCTACGTTCTGTCTGTTCTATGTTCTATCAGTTCTGCGTTCTATCTGTTCTATCAGTTCTGCGTTCTGGTCTAGGTTTTGTCTGCTCCATCCTCTTTTCTATGTTCTATCAGTTCTATGTTCTATCAGTTCTGCGTTCTCTGTTCTAGGTTCTGTTTGTTCTATGTTCTATATGTTCTGCATTCTATCAGTTCTGAGTTCCATCTGTTCTAGGTTCTATCTGTTCCACATTCTATCTGTTCTATTTTCTATCTGGTCTGCATTCTATCAGTTCTGAGTTCCATCTGTTCTAGGTTCTATCTGTTCCACATTCTATCTGTTCTATTTTCTATCTGGTCTGCATTCTATCAGTTCTGCGTTCTATCTGGTCTATGTTCTATGTTCTATCAGTTCTGCATTCTGGTCTAGGTTTTGTCTGCTCCATCCTCTTATCTATGTTCTATCAGTTCTATGTTCTCTGTTCTAGGTTCTGTCTGTTCTATGTTCTATCTGTTCTACATTTTATCTGTTCTATGTTCTATCTGTTCTGCATTTTATCAGTTCTTCGTTCTATCTGTTCTACATTCTATCTGTTCTATCTGGTCTGCATTCTATCAGTTCTGTGTTCTATCTGTTCTAGGTTCTATCTGTTCTATGTTCTATCTGTTCTGCATTTTATCAGTTCTTCGTTCTATCTGTTCTACATTCTATCTGTTCTATGTTCTATCTGGTCTGCATTCTATCAGTTCTGTGTTCTATCTGTTCTATGTTCTATCAGTTCTGCGTTCTGGTTTAGGTTTTGTCTGCTCTATCCTCTTTTCTATGTTCTATCTGTTTCCACATTCTGTTTAATGTTCTATCTGTTCTATGTTCTATCTGCTCCAGGTTCTTTCTGTTCTACGTTCTATCAGTTCAATGTTTTATCTGATTTATCCTTTGTCTGTTCTATGTTCTACCTGCTCCATCCTCTGTTCTACACTTTATTTGTTCTACATTCTATGTGTTCTATGTTCTGCCTGCTCCATCCTCTGTTCTATGTTCTTTAGTTCAACGTTCTACCTGCTCCATCCTCTGTTCTATGCTCTATTTGTTCTATGTTCTACCTGCTCCGTCCTCTGTTCTATATGTTCTATGTTCTACCTGCTCCATCCTCTGTTCTATGTTCTATATGTTCAATGTTCTACCAGCTCCATCCTCTGTTGTATGTTCTATATGTTCAATGTTCTACCAGCTCCATCCTCTGTTGTATGTTCTATATGTTCTATGTTCTACCTGCTTCATCCTCTGTTCTATGTTCTATATGTTCTATGTTCTACCTGCTTCATCCTCTGTTCTATGTTATATATGTTCAACGTTCTACCAGCTCCATCCTCTGTTCTATGTTCTATATGTTCTATGTTCTACCTGCTTCATCCTCTGTTCTATAGTTCAACGTTCTGCCTGCTCCATCCTCTGTTCTATGTTCTACATGTTTAACGTTCTACTTGCTCCATCCTATGTTCTATGTTCTATAGTTCAATGTTCTACCTTCTCCTTCCTCTGTTCTATGCTCTATATGTTCTATGTTCTACTTGCTCCATCCTCTGTTCTATGTTCTATATGTTAAATGTTCTACCTGCTCCATCCTCTGTTCTACAGTTTATTTGTTCTACGTTCTATATGTTCTATGTTCTACCTGCTCCATCCTCTGTTCTATGTTCTATATGTTCTATGTTCTACCTGCTCCATCCTATGTTTTATGTTCTGTATATTCTATGTTCTATCTGCTCCATCCTCTGTTCTATGCTTTATTTGTTCTACGTTCTATATGTTCCATGTTCTACCTGTTCCATCCTCTGTTCTACACGTTATTTGTTCTACATTCCTTATGTTTTATGTTCTATCTGCTCCATCCTCTGTTCTATATTCTATATGTTCAACGTTCTACTTGCTCCATCCTCTTTTCTATGTTCTATAGTTCAACGTTCTACCTGCTCCATCCTCTGTTCTATGTTCTATATGTTAAATGTTCTACCTGCTCCATCCTCTGTTCTACAGTTTATTTGTTCTACGTTCTATATGTTCTATGTTCTACCTGCTCCATCCTCTGTTCTATATTCTATATGTTCTACCTGCTCCATCCTCTGTTCTATGTTCTATATGTTCTATGTTCTACCTGCTCCATCCTATGTTTTATGTTCTGTATATTCTATGTTCTATCTGTTCCATCCTCTGTTCTACACGTTATTTGTTCGACATTCCTTATGTTCTATGTTCTATCTGCTCCGTCCTCTGTTCTATATTCTATATGTTCTATGTTCTACCTATTCCATCCTCTGTTCTATATTCTATATGTTCTACCTGCTCCATCCTCTGTTCTATGTTCTATATGTTCTATGTTCTACCTGCTCCATCCTCTGTTCTATATTCTATATGTTCTACCTGCTCCATCCTATGTTTTATGTTCTGTATATTCTATGTTCTATCTGTTCCATCCTCTGTTCTACACGTTATTTGTTCTACATTCCTTATGTTCTATGTTCTATCTGCTCCATCCTCTGTTCTATATTCTATATGTTCTATGTTCTACCTATTCCATCCTCTGTTCTACACGTTATTTGTTCTACATTCCTTATGTTCTATGTTCTATCTGCTCCATCCTCTGTTCTATATTCTATATGTTCTATGTTCTATCTGCTCCATCCTCTGTTCTATATTCTATATGTTGTATGTTCTACCTGTTCCATCCTCTGTTCTACACGTTATTTGTTCTACATTCCTTATGTTCTATGTTCTACCTGCTCCATCGTCTGTTCTATATTCTATATGTTCAACGTTCTACTTGCTCCATCCTCTGTTCTATGTTCTATATGTTCTATGGTCTACCTGCTCCATCCTCTGTTCTACACGTTATTTGTTCTACATTCCTTATGTTCTATGTTCTACCTATTCCATCCTCTGTTCTACATTCCTTATGTTCTATGTTCTATCTGCTCCATCCTCTGTTCTATGCTATATTTGTTTCTATGTTCTATATGTTCTACGTTCTCTCTGCTCCATCCTCTGTTCTATGCTTTATTGTTTCTATGTTCTATATGTTCTATGTTCTACCTGTTCCATCATCTATCAGTGCTACGTTCTCTCTGCTCCAAGTTCTCTCTGTTCTACATTCTGTGAGCTGCGAGGGAACCGCTGTTCTGGCATAAGTCCTGGTGAGAGGACACCTGGATCCGGCTGGTTCTGGTTCTGGTTCTGGTTCTGGTTCTGGTTCTGGTCACCTGATACGCCTCCAGCTGCTCCTCGGTGAAGGTCGTCTGCTTGTTTCCCATCCTTCCCCGCGGATCCTCCCGTTACGCCGCTGCATCACACTGGAAGCTGCTGAGGCCGCCTCACATCTGGGACGGGGATGCCAACAATCCAGGTCCAGGTCCAGGTCCAGGTCTAGATCCAGGTCCAGGTCTAGATCCAGGTATAGATCCAGGTCCCGTTCCGGCTCAGAGTCTGAGGCTTCTTTTGCTGGAGAGAAAAATCTGCTTCTGATGCTTCACAGCAGCAGCAGCAGCAGGAGGAGGAGGAGGAGGAGGAGGAGGAGGAGGAGGAGCAAGAGTGTGATGCCTTCAGGTGCTGCTCAGAAAATCCCCCTTTCATGAGCATCAGACTGTCGAGGAGGAAATCTCTGGAAGAAAAGATGGTTGTGATGTTTTTAAGAGGAAGGAACTGTTTTTATCCACTTTCATCTGCTCTGACTTCTCTCTGATGTTCTAGTTTCTCTGACGTTCTAGTTTCTCTGATGTTCTACTTTCTCTGACGTTCTACTTTCTCTGACGTTCTAGTTTCTCTGATGTTCTAGTTTCTCTGACGTTCTAGTTTCTCTGATGTTCTCGTTTCTCTGATGTTCTAGTTTCTCTGATGTTCTCGTCTCTCTGACGTTCTCGTTTCTCTGATGTTCTAGTTTCTCTGACGTTCTCGTCTCTCTGACGTTCTCGTCTCTCTGACGTTCTCGCTTCTCTGATGTTCTAGTTTCTCTGATGTTCTCGTTTCTCTGATGTTCTAGTTTCTCTGATGTTCTCGTCTCTCTGACGTTCTCGTTTCTCTGATGTTCTAGTTTCTCTGACGTTCTCGTCTCTCTGACGTTCTCGCTTCTCTGATGTTCTAGTTTCTCTGATGTTCTCGTCTCTCTGACGTTCTCGTTTCTCTGATGTTCTCGTTTCTCTGATGTTCTCGTTTCTCTGATGTTCTAGTTTCTCTGACGTTCTCGTCTCTCTGACGTTCTCGTTTCTCTGATGTTCTCGTTTCTCTGACGTTCTCGTCTCTCTGATGTTCTCGCTTCTCTGATGTTCTAGTTTCTCTGACGTTCTCGTCTCTCTGACGTTCTCGCTTCTCTGATGTTCTAGTTTCTCTGATGTTCTAGTTTCTCTGATGTTCTCGTTTCTCTGATGTTCTAGTTTCTCTGACGTTCTCGCTTCTCTGACGTTCTCGTCTCTCTGACGTTCTCGCTTCTCTGATGTTCTCACTTCTCTGACGTTCTCGTCTCTCTGATGTTCTCGTCTCTCTGATGTTCTAGTTTCTCTGACGTTCTCGTTTCTCTGATGTTCTAGTTTCTCTGACGTTCTTGTCTCTCTGACGTTCTCGCTTCTCTGATGTTCTAGTTTCTCTGACGTTCTCGTCTCTCTGACGTTCTCGCTTCTCTGACGTTCTCGTCTCTCTGACGTTCTCGCTTCTCTGATGTTCTCACTTCTCTGACGTTCTCGTCTCTCTGATGTTCTCGTCTCTCTGATGTTCTCATTTCTCTGACGTTCTCGTCTCTCTGACGTTCTCGCTTCTCTGATGTTCTCATTTCTCTGATGTTCTCATTTCTATGATGTTCTCGTCTCTCTGATGTTCTAGTTTCTCTGACGTTCTAGTTTCTCTGATGATCTCGTCTCTCTGACGTTCTCGTCTCTCTGATGTTCTCGTTTCTCTGATGTTCTCACTTCTCTGACGTTCTCGTCTCTCTGATGTTCTCGTCTCTCTGATGTTCTAGTTTCTCTGACGTTCTCGCTTCTCTGATGTTCTCATTTCTCTGATGTTCTCACTTCTCTGACGTTCTCGTCTCTCTGATGTTCTCGTTTCTCTGATGTTCTCACTTCTCTGACGTTCTCGTCTCTCTGATGTTCTCGTCTCTCTGATGTTCTAGTTTCTCTGACGTTCTCGCTTCTCTGATGTTCTCATTTCTCTGATGTTCTCATTTCTATGATGTTCTCGTTTCTCTGATGTTCTCGCTTCTCTGACGTTCTCATCTCTCTGATGTTCTCGTCTCTCTGACGTTCTCGTCTCTCTGACGTTCTCGTCTCTCTGATGTTCTCGTCTCTCTGATGTTCTAGTTTCTCTGACGTTCTCGCTTCTCTGATGTTCTCGTTTCTCTGATGTTCTAGTTTCTCTGACGTTCTCGTCTCTCTGATGTTCTCGCTTCTCTGATGTTCTAGTTTCTCTGACGTTCTCGCTTCTCTGATGTTCTCGCTTCTCTGATGTTCTAGTTTCTCTGACGTTCTCGTCTCTCTGATGTTCTCGCTTCTCTGATGTTCTAGTTTCTCTGACGTTCTCGTCTCTCTGATGTTCTCGTCTCTCTGACGTTCTCGTCTCTCTGACGTTCTCGCTTCTCTGATGTTCTAGTTTCTCTGACGTTCTCACTTCTCTGATGTTCTCGCTTCTCTGATGTTCTAGTTTCTCTGACGTTCTCACTTCTCTGATGTTCTCGCTTCTCTGATGTTCTAGTTTCTCTGACGTTCTCGTCTCTCTGACGTTCTCGCTTCTCTGACGTTCTCACTTCTCTGACGTTCTCGCTTCTCTGATGTTCTCGTCTCTCTGATGTTCTCGCTTCTCTGATGTTCTAGTTTCTCTGACGTTCTCGTCTCTCTGACGTTCTCGCTTCTCTGACGTTCTCACTTCTCTGACATTCTCGTCTCTCTGATGTTCTCGTCTCTCTGATGTTCTCGTCTCTCTGATGTTCTCGCTTCTCTGATGTTCTAGTTTCTCTGACGTTCTCGTCTCTCTCTGACATTCTCGCTTCTCTGATGTTCTAGTTTCTCTGACGTTCTCGTCTCTCTGATGTTCTCACTTCTCTGACGTTCTCGTCTCTCTGACGTTCTCGCTTCTCTGATGTTCTAGTTTCTCTGATGTTCTCACTTCTCTGATGTTCTCGCTTCTCTGATGTTCTAGTTTCTCTGACGTTCTCACTTCTCTGACGTTCTCGCTTCTCTGATGTTCTAGTTTCTCTGATGTTCTCGTCTCTCTGACGTTCTCGTTTCTCTGATGTTCTCGTTTCTCTGATGTTCTCGTTTCTCTGATGTTCTAGTTTCTCTGACGTTCTCGTCTCTCTGACGTTCTCGTTTCTCTGACGTTCTCGTTTCTCTGACGTTCTCGTCTCTCTGATGTTCTCGCTTCTCTGATGTTCTAGTTTCTCTGACGTTCTCGTCTCTCTGACGTTCTCGCTTCTCTGATGTTCTAGTTTCTCTGATGTTCTAGTTTCTCTGATGTTCTCGTTTCTCTGATGTTCTAGTTTCTCTGACGTTCTCGCTTCTCTGACGTTCTCGTCTCTCTGACGTTCTCGCTTCTCTGATGTTCTCACTTCTCTGACGTTCTCGTCTCTCTGATGTTCTCGTCTCTCTGATGTTCTAGTTTCTCTGACGTTCTCGTTTCTCTGATGTTCTAGTTTCTCTGACGTTCTCGTCTCTCTGACGTTCTCGCTTCTCTGATGTTCTAGTTTCTCTGACGTTCTCGTCTCTCTGACGTTCTCGCTTCTCTGACGTTCTCGTCTCTCTGACGTTCTCGCTTCTCTGATGTTCTCACTTCTCTGACGTTCTCGTCTCTCTGATGTTCTCGTCTCTCTGATGTTCTCATTTCTCTGACGTTCTCGTCTCTCTGACGTTCTCGCTTCTCTGATGTTCTCATTTCTCTGATGTTCTCATTTCTATGATGTTCTCGTCTCTCTGATGTTCTAGTTTCTCTGACGTTCTAGTTTCTCTGATGATCTCGTCTCTCTGACGTTCTCGTCTCTCTGATGTTCTCGTTTCTCTGATGTTCTCACTTCTCTGACGTTCTCGTCTCTCTGATGTTCTCGTCTCTCTGATGTTCTAGTTTCTCTGACGTTCTCGCTTCTCTGATGTTCTCATTTCTCTGATGTTCTCACTTCTCTGACGTTCTCGTCTCTCTGACGTTCTCGTCTCTCTGATGTTCTCGTTTCTCTGATGTTCTCACTTCTCTGACGTTCTCGTCTCTCTGATGTTCTCGTCTCTCTGATGTTCTAGTTTCTCTGACGTTCTCGCTTCTCTGATGTTCTCATTTCTCTGATGTTCTCACTTCTCTGACGTTCTCGTCTCTCTGACGTTCTCGTCTCTCTGACGTTCTCGTTTCTCTGATGTTCTCGCTTCTCTGACGTTCTCATCTCTCTGATGTTCTCGTCTCTCTGACGTTCTCGTCTCTCTGACGTTCTCGTCTCTCTGATGTTCTCGTCTCTCTGATGTTCTAGTTTCTCTGACGTTCTCGTCTCTCTGATGTTCTCGCTTCTCTGATGTTCTAGTTTCTCTGACGTTCTCGCTTCTCTGATGTTCTCGCTTCTCTGATGTTCTAGTTTCTCTGACGTTCTCGCTTCTCTGATGTTCTCGCTTCTCTGATGTTCTAGTTTCTCTGACGTTCTCGCTTCTCTGATGTTCTCGTTTCTCTGATGTTCTAGTTTCTCTGACGTTCTCGCTCTCTCTGATGTTCTCGCTTCTCTGATGTTCTAGTTTCTCTGACGTTCTCGCTTCTCTGATGTTCTCGCTTCTCTGATGTTCTAGTTTCTCTGACGTTCTCGTTCTCTCTGATGTTCTCGCTTCTCTGATGTTCTAGTTTCTCTGACGTTCTCGTCTCTCTGATGTTCTCGTCTCTCTGACGTTCTCGTCTCTCTGACGTTCTCGCTTCTCTGATGTTCTAGTTTCTCTGACGTTCTCACTTCTCTGATGTTCTCGCTTCTCTGATGTTCTAGTTTCTCTGACGTTCTCACTTCTCTGATGTTCTCGCTTCTCTGATGTTCTAGTTTCTCTGACGTTCTCGTCTCTCTGACGTTCTCGCTTCTCTGACGTTCTCACTTCTCTGACGTTCTCGCTTCTCTGATGTTCTCGTCTCTCTCTGATGTTCTCGCTTCTCTGATGTTCTAGTTTCTCTGACGTTCTCGTCTCTCTGACGTTCTCGCTTCTCTGACGTTCTCACTTCTCTGACATTCTCGTCTCTCTGACGTTCTCGTCTCTCTGACGTTCTCGCTTCTCTGATGTTCTAGTTTCTCTGACGTTCTCGTCTCTCTGATGTTCTCACTTCTCTGACGTTCTCGTCTCTCTGACGTTCTCGCTTCTCTGATGTTCTAGTTTCTCTGATGTTCTAGTTTCTCTGATGTTCTCACTTCTCTGATGTTCTTGCTTCTCTGACGTTCTCACTTCTCTGATGTTCTAGTTTCTCTGACGTTCTAGTTTCTCTGACGTTCTCACTTCTCTGACGTTCTCGTCTCTCTGATGTTCTAGTTTCTCTGACGTTTTAGTTTCTCTGACGTTCTCATTTCTCTGACGTTCTAGTCTCTCTGACGTTCTCACTTCTCTGACGTTCTCGTCTCTCTGACGTTCTCGCTTCTCTGATGTTCTCATTTCTCTGATGTTCTCATTTCTATGATGTTCTCGTTTCTCTGATGTTCTCGCTTCTCTGACGTTCTCATCTCTCTGATGTTCTCGTCTCTCTGACGTTCTCGTCTCTCTGATGTTCTCGTCTCTCTGATGTTCTAGTTTCTCTGACGTTCTCGTCTCTCTGATGTTCTCGCTTCTCTGATGTTCTAGTTTCTCTGACGTTCTCGCTTCTCTGATGTTCTCGCTTCTCTGATGTTCTAGTTTCTCTGACGTTCTCGCTTCTCTGATGTTCTCGCTTCTCTGATGTTCTAGTTTCTCTGACGTTCTCGCTTCTCTGATGTTCTCGTTTCTCTGATGTTCTAGTTTCTCTGACGTTCTCGTCTCTCTGATGTTCTCGCTTCTCTGATGTTCTAGTTTCTCTGACGTTCTCGCTTCTCTGATGTTCTCGCTTCTCTGATGTTCTAGTTTCTCTGACGTTCTCGTCTCTCTGATGTTCTCGCTTCTCTGATGTTCTAGTTTCTCTGACGTTCTCGTCTCTCTGATGTTCTCGTCTCTCTGACGTTCTCGTCTCTCTGACGTTCTCGCTTCTCTGATGTTCTAGTTTCTCTGACGTTCTCACTTCTCTGATGTTCTCGCTTCTCTGATGTTCTAGTTTCTCTGACGTTCTCACTTCTCTGATGTTCTCGCTTCTCTGATGTTCTAGTTTCTCTGACGTTCTCGTCTCTCTGACGTTCTCGCTTCTCTGACGTTCTCACTTCTCTGACGTTCTCGCTTCTCTGATGTTCTCGTCTCTCTGATGTTCTCGCTTCTCTGATGTTCTAGTTTCTCTGACGTTCTCGTCTCTCTGACGTTCTCGCTTCTCTGACGTTCTCACTTCTCTGACATTCTCGTCTCTCTGACGTTCTCGTCTCTCTGACGTTCTCGCTTCTCTGATGTTCTAGTTTCTCTGACGTTCTCGTCTCTCTGATGTTCTCACTTCTCTGACGTTCTCGTCTCTCTGACGTTCTCGCTTCTCTGATGTTCTAGTTTCTCTGATGTTCTAGTTTCTCTGATGTTCTCACTTCTCTGATGTTCTTGCTTCTCTGACGTTCTCACTTCTCTGATGTTCTAGTTTCTCTGACGTTCTAGTTTCTCTGACGTTCTCACTTCTCTGACGTTCTCGTCTCTCTGATGTTCTAGTTTCTCTGACGTTTTAGTTTCTCTGACGTTCTCATTTCTCTGACGTTCTAGTCTCTCTGACGTTCTCACTTCTCTGACGTTCTCGTCTCTCTGACGTTCTCGTCTGTAATCTGATGGTGTGTGACAGCACATGAACTGTCCATCAGTCGTTACTGAACCCTGAAAAACGTTTGTTGAACCTCAGAAGAAGTTGTTTCTCTAAATGGTGAGAATCAGTCTGGTATTTGGACTGAAGACCAGACCAGCGATGCTGAACAGCCGTTCAGCTGCTGCTGAGGCAGGTAAAGGTGTGTTTGGCTTCAGAGACGGATGCTAGTCCCACAACAACACAAAGATTCTCTTTGGCTGCTACGTTCCTTCGTATTTTATGTTCTTATGTTCCTTCTTCAAACATTTGTTCACGCTGCAATGAGAACACAACAGACAATCATCTTCACGCCTGGTGGTCTTTGTCCACCTGTCCAGAGGTTTTGGCTTCAGGTATGTTGTCATGAACGGTTAGATTAACTCAGAAGTCAACGCGGACCACGCTCGTGCAGCTGGCACGTGTGCAGAGGTTCAGCGCATGCTCACAAGTCTACCAGCTACGGAAGCCTGTTGTCACATATCACCACATCCCCCCCCCCTCAAGAAGCGAAACACGCCTGATTAGAGTTACACACTCTGTGCACAAACACTTAACTGGTTACAAAAAATCCATGTCAGAAACTAGGACGCTGGGGTAGACTGCCGTCGGTCCACAGCAACGTAGGGATCGTTCTGCCCTCGATAGATGCCGTTCCAACCTCACAAAGACAGTCGATACTGAAACTCCAACATCTGCAACCTGTGAAACAATATAGAGGTCTAGTGCAATGTTGCTTTACCTCTTTCTACACCTCGCTCTCTCCGTCTTTAACATCTTAAACAAATCAATATTTTTTTTTGTTTTATTTCCAGAAACAATCCAAAAGTAATATGTAACGAACAATAACAGTAATCTTTTAAACCTCTAGTTAGCAGTAACCTGCATAGATTTCTGAACTCATGGCCTCCACCTAAATGCTTTCACAGCCTGACCACATGTGAAACAGTGGGTTTTGAGTAAGTAAGTGTGCGTGTATCTGAGGGGAATTCGAACCATTCTGCCCCTGCATGTAAGTCTGGAGCCTTTGCATGGAGTCGAACCCTCCACCACCGGGCTCGACTGTCTCTGGACAGGGCTTTTGGCGGTGTGGTGAGGACTGACCCGCTGGTCGGATGCACTGGGGAACTAGGCGACTGCGGCTGACCTGGTTGAGCAGTGGGCTGTGGGACTGCTTGCAGGTGTCTCCTACTACGTTGCAGGACAGCTCCACCCTCTGTCTCCACCGAGTCGGACCGCGGTTCTTTGCATGTGGCGATGACCTTGGCCTGGGTTTTCCACCCATTTTCTCCATCCAGCTTCATCCTCACGTCCGGCCCAGGCTGTAGCGTGGGAAGTGGTTTTGCAGAGTGGTGGCGATCATGGAAAAAGCCATAACCTGTCTTTGTCTGGCTGTCCTTCAGCTGTTGTCTGTCCACTAGAGTAGTCTGCAACTTGTCCTCCAACGTCGGAGGTGTGGTTGTAATCTCTCTCCCAGTCATGAGTAATGCAGGGCTGATACCCGTGGCAGCACTTGGCGTTGCCCTGATGACGTGGGTCAGGTTGCTTTAGGATGTGTTTAGCAGTCTGAACTGCTCTCTCGGCTGCCCCGTTCGACTGACGGTAATGGGAGCTTGAGGTCGTGTGTGAAAATCCAGACTCCTGGCAGAAGTCCTGACACTCAGCAGATGTCACTGACCAGTTCCTGTGGTATTCCCCACCTAGCAAACATGCTCTTAAGTAGGCTGATGACATCACGGCTAGAGATAGAAGGTAGCCGACCTATTTCAATGTCGCGAGTAATAGTCAGTCACGACCGGATAAGTCCGTCTCTCAAACTCACATAGATCGGCTGCGATGGCTGCCAGGGGCCCCCGGGCAGGGGCCCCCGGGCAGGGGCCCTCGGGCTATGGGGCCCGCGGGCAGGGGCCCTCGGGCAGGGGCCCTCGGGCAGGGGCCCTCGGGGCAGGGGCCCCCGGGCAGGGGCCCGCGGCCAGGGGCCCCCGGGCAGGGGCGTAGTCAGGAGGGGTTCGTGCCTCTGGGTAGGTTTGTTTTCCATACAGAACCTGCATGATGACCCAGTCTGTTTGATCTCCGCACTGATGTTCGGCCACCACACTGCCGTTCTAGCGCGTGCCCGGCACCGCGTTAGGCCCTGGTGTCCTTTGTGAAGATCCACCAACACCGCGGCCCTCTGTGCAGCGGGGATGACCAGCCGGTCTTCATATAGTACCAACCCATCCGTCTCTGAAAGAGGAGCTCTTGCAGAGTAATAACGGTAAACGGGGGCAGCATTGTTTGGTGTGGACATCCGTTTTTGATGAAACTCGTTATCTGTTGCAGTTCCTCATCGTGCTGAGTGGCCGCACGGATCTTGCAGAGTCTTTGTGATGAGACAGGTGCATTTGCCACGACTGACTCAACATGCGTTTGTACTGCGTGATCTGTGGTCTCATCACTTGCATGTTTCTGCGGCCTCCTGGACAGGGTGTCTGCCACCACCAGCTGCTTCCCTGGAACATGTTCTGCTTCCACATTAAACCTTAGAAGGTGCATCAGGAGCCTCTGGCACCTTGGAGGGGCTTTGTCAAGATCATACGTGTTTATGAGTGGCACAAGTGGTTTGTGGTCCGTTTGCAGGTGAAAACCGTCCATCCCCTGTACATAGCGTGCAAAACGCTCACATGCCCACACGCCTGCCAAACACGCCTTCTCGATTCGGGCGTATCTCCTCTCAGTGTCAGACAGCGTGCGGGAGCAGAATGCCTCTGGCTTTACACCGTCATCATGTTCCTGTAGCAGAGCTGCTCCAACGCCACAGCTGCTGGCGTCGGCGCTGATGACTGTTTGCGATTTGCATCGTAAAATGCAAGTGCCGGGGCGACACGAGCATGGCTTTAACAGCAGTAAACGCCTGTTCGTGTGTCGTCCCATAGCCACTTGTTCTCTCTCCGCAGCAGGCTGGTGATGGGATGCAGTTTGGTGGAAAGGCCTGGCAGGAACCTCCCGACGTAGTTGATCAGGCGTAGAACCTGACGGAGCTCCTCCACATTCGCAGGAGACTCCATTTGAGTGATGGCTTGCACCTTGGTCGGGTCCGGTTTTATGCCCTCTGCACTAATGACGTGACCAAAGTACTGAATCTCTGGTTTGCTGAAATGGCACTTGGCTTTGTTAAGCTTTAAGCCACTGGCCTTGATGGTCTTTAGCAGCGCATTTAAGCGGTTGTTTCTCTCTGTTTCACTTTCTATCATTACCTCTGTTAACTTTCATTTCTCCCTTGTCAGGCCCAGCAGTATGAAATGGAATGGTGTAATAGACAAATGTTTAAATAAAGAAATAAAATGAATAAACATGATATCAAGTGGAGCCTTATGTTCATAAAGCTCCGCTTGATAAAGCAAAACTGTTCAACACAATAAAGCAATCAGATTTCCATTCTGCTGCTATGATGCTGGACAGGACAAGTAAAGAAAAAAAAAAAAATGTCCCCCCCCCGATCCTCCAGCATGCTCTCAAAGCGAAAACGCTGCTAAAGAAAACACCTGAGTGGGAACAGGCCCGTCCTTGGATGGACAGCGTCAGTGAGGATGATGAGAGAAACTGTTAAATACGTATGTGAGTGTTTTCACTGTCTGACATCATCACGCATCAGAAAAGCAACTCAGACACGTGAGAACCGCGAAGACGACCTAAACGTGAGTGTCCCATCTTCATCTCCTCATCTGAGACTGAATCAGTCATGACGTCACATCAGAACAGGAAAAGTTTTTATCTGGTTGTTTTTGCCAGAAGATGTCAGAGGAAAGTTTAGGAGAAGGTGGTTTGTTAGTTTATTGATTGTTTAGGATGTTGACTTTTTAAATTTGAATGAATGATCATTTATACAGAAACCATTATTAGTAGCAGCCAATATAAATGTTATATGGTTATTTAAACAATAAATCACAGTAATGGATTAACATTTGATAGATAAATTAATATAAATTAAATTAATATTGTTTCAGTCATATATGTATATAAATATATATATATATGTGTGTGTGTGTGTGTGTGTGTGTGTGTGTGTGTGTGTGAGTTTATGTATAGCCTATATGCATTCAATATATTTCCTATATAAACCAAACTTGTACAGCTTTCTGTGTATTCTGTGTCAAAATGTTTATTTTGAGAAATACAGTGTTCAGTTTTCACGACACAAATTCTTTTCTTGGTGGTTTATCTGTCTGGATGACCTGACTTTCTTTCAGGTCATAAGAGGCAGCAAAAGAAATAAGTTTAATTAATCTGTCATCCCACTCTGGTTACAGTTGAGGTGACACAGATGAACCACAGATTTGGACACATCAGATCTGTCTACAACAGATCACTTTAACAGTTACATCAGTTCTTCATGTATTTACTCAGCTTATATTTTAAGTTAATTGTTGCACAAACAGATCTGCTTTGGCTGCTGGTGCTGCATGTGATATGTGCATGACAGCTTCTCATTAATTAGGTTTTATTGATAACGCAATAACTACGTTTTGTGCTTATGGCACATTGTTATATATTTTTTCCTCATTTTATTTTAAATAGGGATGGATGTAATTACAGCATATGTAGACTAAATAACAGCACTTTCTATGCAACAGTGTTGCTTAAACAATGTGTTCATTGCAGCATTTCAAGCTTTAAGTGCCACCAATTGTTTTATTGATCACTGCTTTTCTAAAAACACAGGTGCAAAATAAAGCGTACCACTGATGTGGGGGGGGGGGGGCACCTTACGAGTATCAGCCCGTGGTGGCCGTGGCCCCGATGAGCTGTGGTAGGGGTCCCTTATTTTTTTTCTGAAAGGTGGCAACCCTAGTTACACATATACAGATGCACCTCATGTATGTTTAAAATATGTAAAAGGACAATAAACGTTTACTTGTTTTCTTTGTCTGATGTTTAAATTAGTTTGATGATCTGAAACATTTAAGTGACAAACATGCAAAAAGTCAGAAACCAGGAAGAGGAAACACTTTTTCACACATCTGTACATATTTTCTTATATTTATTTCCTACGTGTTTGAACGGAGCTTTTATATAGTTTATGTTTCCTTCTAAATGGGATGTGATGCTGATTGTTTGTTGTCTGCTGCCCTTTAAGGGACAAACAAACAAACAAAGTGAAGTTACAGTAATCAGCCGACTGAGGATGAATGATGGACGAGTTTTTAACCAGAACGTCACAGATTCTTTATCTTTTTCTAAAATCTTTATTCAGCACATATGTGATAAAAGAAACAAAAACAAAAAAACTTCAAAGAAACTAGCAGAGAATAACACATTATAAAATCATCTTTGTTTGGTTCTGTCTGCTTGACATGTGATGAGTGAGTGTCCCTGAACGCACCACCGCGGATGTCCGTCAGAGGGACCATCTTCGTGGAGAACCATCTTTGTTTGGTTCTGTCTGCTTGACATGTGATGAGCGTGTGTCCCTGAACGCACCACCGCGGATGTCCGTCAGAGGGGCCCATCTTCGTGGAGAACCATCTTTGTCCGGGCCGGCGCTCGCTTATCTGCGGTAGTGAGACATCTCGCTGTGAGAGGATCTCGGAGTCTTCCTCAGAATGGCAGCAGGCAGCGCGTGGAGGTCACTGGTGAGTTGCAGGCCGCTTCCCGGTGATCCAAACCCTCCATTACACCGTTTACCTGAGCTCGCGACGCCGTCTGACTGATTCTGTCTGAACTCAGACGTGTTTGACGCGAATTTGCGGCAGGTGCTGATCCGCGGCTCCGTTAGCCGCCTAGCTGCTAGCCAGCCGCGCGCGTCCTTCAGGAGTTTCTGAGACTCAGCTCGGTTCTGGTTCGGGTTCTGGTTCTGGAGACCGCGGCTCTGGTTCGGATCCCACATGTCGGCTTAGCTGGTTCATTAACCCTTCACCTGCCTGCCTGAGCCGAGGCCAGGCGTGTGTGCGGGGGCTTCACCACCAAACTCCCTCCAGGAAACTCAACATTTAAGCTTTAGTTCAGATTTAGTCTGATCGGTTCTTCATTACTGATCAGTAAACGGATTACATACGAGCTCAGTGTCCTTACTGAAGTTCGGCTTCCACAGAATCCCACATTTGATTTAAAATCCGAGTAAAACGTAAGTTTTTAAATGTTTACTGACGCTGTGGAATCAGTTTGAGGCTATGACGTCACGTTGTGTGATGGAGATGCTGTAAATGAAACATGATGAATGACATCAGCAAAATGAGATGTTTCCCACGTGCTGGTTGGCTGGCAGCTGTGTGACATGAGGGTGGTGCGTTCAATGACCCCTGTTTATGACTGTGTGACCTTCATGTCTGTGGTGCAGGTGACCCAGGTGATGGGCGGGGCCGCGAGGAGATCTGCTCCGTCCTCCACGGTCTTCTCCAGAGGGGTGAGTACACCGCTGTCCACACCTGTCAGGCTCCGGTCCTCACCTGGTGATGTCACGCCGGGTCCTCACCTGGTGATGTCACGCCGGGTCCTCACCTGGTGATGTCACGCCGGGTCCCCACCTGGTGATGTCACGCCGGGTCCTCACCTGGTGATGTCACGCCGGGTCCTCACCTGGTGATGTCACGCGGGGTCCTCACCTGGTGATGTCACGCGGGGTCCTCACCTGGTGATGTCACGCGGGGTCCTCACCTGGTGATGTCACGCGGGGTCCTCACCTGGTGATGTCACGCCGGGTCCTCACCTGGTGATGTCACGCCGGGTCCTCACCTGGTGATGTCACGCCGGGTCCTCACCTGGTGATGTCACGCCGGGTCCCCACCTGGTGATGTCACGCCGGGTCCTCACCTGGTGATGTCACGCCGGGTCCTCACCTGGTGATGTCACGCGGGGTCCTCACCTGGTGATGTCACGCGGGGTCCTCACCTGGTGATGTCACGCCGGGTCCTCACCTGGTGATGTCACGCGGGGTCCTCACCTGGTGATGTCACGCGGGGTCCTCACCTGGTGATGTCACGCGGGGTCCTCACCTGGTGATGTCACGCCGGGTCCTCACCTGGTGATGTCACGCCGGGTCCTCACCTGGTGATGTCACGCGGGGTCCTCACCTGGTGATGTCACGCGGGGTCCTCACCTGGTGATGTCACGCGGGGTCCTCACCTGGTGATGTCACGCCGGGTCCTCACCTGGTGATGTCACGCCGGGTCCTCACCTGGTGATGTCACGCCGGGTCCTCACCTGGTGATTAGGGATGTAACGATATCCACATCTCACGGTACGATATTATCTGAATATTGTGGGGGGGCTCACCATAACAATAATGATGGTATAAAATGCTTTGACGAGTCATTGTTACAACATTTATTGTCAAATTCAAGCTTGTGACATTTTGACTTGCCTGAAAAACTTTTGCTGAAGCTGAAATTCAAGTAAAAATCCGACATATTTATTGAGAAACAGCTCAGATACGAGATGAAATAAACTCAACCAGCAATAAAACAGCCTATTTACTAAGTAAAAGATCCAGGCACAAAGAAACTGCCTCGTCTTTAGTCGTCAGTAATTTAAAATAAATAAGTCCGTCTGTCTGTCAGTGGTCAGTCATATGTCTGAACTTCTACAGGCTCCTTGGACATGATTGCAGCACCGTGATGTCATCAATCAGCTGATCAGATGCTCTTCTGCATCCGCTGCTGCAGAAACGGAGAGTTTGAATGAACAGCTGATCGAGGTGGTGAAAACAACACGCGACGTGTTTGATACACGGACATCACCGCATGCACAGCCCCCCCGCATGCACAGCCCCCCCCGGACCAAGTTCCTCATTAAATATAAACTCACCAAACACGGCGTCTCCGCGGCGTCACGGCTGAAGCTTCTCACGGAGGAAAAACCGACTAAAACTAAGTTTCTGTTCCTCCAGAACAGGAACAAAGTTCTGCTTCTCGTGGAGAATAACAGCTGTTCCATCCTCCGTATGTCCATGCTGTATTTGTCTTTCCTGTGCGTGGGGGCTACGTCTGCTCCCATTGGCTCAAAACAGCGCACTAGCAGCAAAGGATCATGGTCTATGTAGTTTAGTACGTTACACTACGCATAGAGCAAATTAGTTTTGTCTCCAGAGACACGTTTCATACCGGGACCAGACCACGACGATATCACGGCAGTTTACCTCCGGCGATATCGCGATATCGACAATATCGTTACATCCCGCGCGGTGATGTCACGCCGGGTTCCCGCGCGGTGATGTCACGCCGGAGCCTTCGTCGTCTTCCCGACCGAGTCCACGTGGAGCCTTCGTCGTCTTCCCGACCGAGTCCACGTGGAGCCTTCGTCCGGACCGAGTCCACGTGGAGCCTTCGTCCGGACCGAGTCCACGTGGAGCCTTCGTCCGGACCGAGTCCACGTGGAGCCTTCGTCCGGACCGAGTCCACGTGGAGCCTTCGTCGTCTTCCCGACTGAGTCCACGTGGAGCCTTCGTCGTCTTCCCGACTGAGTCCACGTGGAGCCTTCGTCGTCTTCCCGACTGAGTCCACGTGGAGCCTTCGTCCGGACCGAGTCCACGTGGAGCCTTCGTCCGGACCGAGTCCACGTGGAGCCTTCGTCCGGACCGAGTCCACGTGGAGCCTTCGTCCGGACCGAGTCCACGTGGAGCCTTCGTCGTCTTCCCGACTGAGTCCACGTGGAGCCTTCGTCGTCTTCCCGACCGAGTCCACGTGGAGCCTTCGTCCGGACCGAGTCCACGTGGAGCCTTCGTCCGGACCGAGTCCACGTGGAGCCTTCGTCCGGACCGAGTCCACGTGGAGCCTTCGTCCGGACCGAGTCCACGTGGAGCCTTTGTCGTCTTCCGGACCGAGTCCACGTGGAGCCTTTGTCGTCTTCCGGACCGAGTCCACGTGGAGCCTTCGTCCGGACCGAGTCCACGTGGAGCCTTCGTCCGGACCGAGTCCACGTGGAGCCTTCGTCCGGACCGAGTCCACGTGGAGCCTTCGTGGTCTTCCCGACCGAGTCCACGTGGAGCCTTCGTGGTCTTCCCGACCGAGTCCACGTGGAGCCTTCGTGGTCTTCCCGACCGAGTCCACGTGGAGCCTTCGTGGTCTTCCCGACCGAGTCCACGTGGAGCCTTCGTCCGGACCGAGTCCACGTGGAGCCTTCGTCGTCTTCCCGACCGAGTCCACGTGGAGCCTTCGTCCGGACCGAGTCCACGTGGAGCCTTTGTCGTCTTCCCGACCGAGTCCACGTGGAGCCTTTGTCGTCTTCCCGACCGAGTCCACGTGGAGCCTTCGTGGTCTTCCCGACCGAGTCCACGTGGAGCCTTCGTCCGGACCGAGTCCACGTGGAGCCTTCGTCGTCTTCCCGACCGAGTCCACGTGGAGCCTTCGTCCGGACCGAGTCCACGTGGAGCCTTCGTGGTCTTCCCGACCGAGTCC
Organism: Atherinomorus stipes; assembly: GCA_023101725.1. NCBI lineage: Eukaryota > Metazoa > Chordata > Actinopteri > Atheriniformes > Atherinidae > Atherinomorus > Atherinomorus stipes. The sequence continues at coordinate 50,784 of JALJCO010003778.1, forward strand.
ACGTGGAGCCTTCGTGGTCTTCCCGACCGAGTCCACGTGGAGCCTTCGTGGTCTTCCCGACCGAGTCCACGTGGAGCCTTCATGGTCTTCCCGACCGAGTCCACGTGGAGCCTTCGTCCGGACTGAGTCCACGTGGAGCCTTTGTCGTCTTCCCGACCGAGTCCATGTGGAGCCTTTGTCGTCTTCCCGACCGAGTCCACGTGGAGCCTTCGTGGTCTTCCCGACCGAGTCCACGTGGAGCCTTTGTCGTCTTCCCGACCGAGTCCACGTGGAGCCTTTGTCGTCTTCCCGACCGAGTCCACGTGGAGCCTTCGTGGTCTTCCCGACCGAGTCCACGTGGAGCCTTCGTCCGGACCGAGTCCACGTGGAGCCTTCGTCGTCTTCCCGACCGAGTCCACGTGGAGCCTTCGTCCGGACCGAGTCCACGTGGAGCCTTCGTGGTCTTCCCGACCGAGTCCACGTGGAGCCTTCGTGGTCTTCCCGACCGAGTCCACGTGGAGCCTTCGTGGTCTTCCCGACCGAGTCCACGTGGAGCCTTCGTGGTCTTCCCGACCGAGTCCACGTGGAGCCTTCATGGTCTTCCCGACCGAGTCCACGTGGAGCCTTCGTCCGGACTGAGTCCACGTGGAGCCTTTGTCGTCTTCCCGACCGAGTCCATGTGGAGCCTTTGTCGTCTTCCCGACCGAGTCCACGTGGAGCCTTCGTGGTCTTCCCGACCGAGTCCACGTGGAGCCTTTGTCGTCTTCCCGACCGAGTCCACGTGGAGCCTTTGTCGTCTTCCCGACCGAGTCCACGTGGAGCCTTCGTCGTCTTCCCGACCGAGTCCACGTGGAGCCTTCGTGGTCTTCCCGACCGAGTCCACGTGGAGCCTTTGTCGTCTTCCCGACCGAGTCCACGTGGAGCCTTTGTCGTCTTCCCGACCGAGTCCACGTGGAGCCTTTGTCGTCTTCCCGACCGAGTCCACGTGGAGCCTTCGTCCGGACCGAGTCCACGTGGAGCCTTCGTCCGGACCGAGTCCAGGTGGAGCCTTCGTCGTCTTCCGGACCGAGTCCAGGTGGAGCCTTCGTCGTCTTCCGGACCGAGTCCACGTGGAGCCTTCGTCGTCTTCCGGGCCGAGTCCACGTGGAGCCTTCGTCCGGACTGAGTCCACGTGGAGCCTTCGTCGTCTTCCGGACCGAGTCCACGTGGAGCCTTCGTCGTCTTCCGGACCGAGTCCACGTGGAGCCTTCGTCGTCTTCCGGACCGAGTCCGCGTGGAGCCTTCGTCCGGACTGAGTCCACGTGGAGCCTTCGTCGTCTTCCGGACCGAGTCCATGTGGAGCCTTCGTCGTCTTCCGGACCGAGTCCAGGTGGAGCCTTCGTCGTCTTCCGGACCGAGTCCGCGTGGAGCCTTCGTCGTCTTCCGGACCGAGTCCGCGTGGAGCCTTCGTCGTCTTCCGGACCGAGTCCACGTGGAGCCTTCGTCCGGACTGAGTCCACGTGGAGCCTTCGTCGTCTTCCGGACCGAGTCCACGTGGAGCCTTCGTCCGGACTGAGTCCGCGTGGAGCCTTCGTCGTCTTCCGGACCGAGTCCGCGTGGAGCCTTCGTAACCTTCCGTCATGTTTTCGTGAATGAAACATTGGAAACTGGGGATGCTGCTTTTTCATCAATCAGCAGCATCACTGGGAGGTTTTCAAAGCCCAGTAACAGTCACCATTTTAACCACAACTAAAATGTGAACCGGTATTACGAATGGTTGGTAATATTATCATGTTAACCGTGTTACCGGTGATCCTTACACACCTGAGTGGTTCTGGTCACTTCAGCTTTGAGCCGTTGGAGGTTAAAGAGTCGTCGTGTAGAAGAGATGACATCATCACTCCAATTTGGAACCAATGTCTTCACCTGTTCACTGAACACCTGAGCTCAGGTGGATGGTCACCTGGCTGAGAGCAGGACTCACGTTTCTGTGTGTGTGTGTGTGTGTGTGTGTGTGTGTGTGTGTGTGTGTGTGCATGTGTTCGTGTGCAGATGCAGACCGTCACTTTGATTCCTGGTGATGGAATCGGTCCAGAAATCTCCACGGCCGTCATGAAGATCTTTGATGCAGCTAACGTGAGTCCCACCTCAGAACCGTTAGTTAGCCCGGGTTAGTTAGCCCGGGTTAGTTAAACCAAGTTACTTAGCCCAAGTGTGTTAGCCCAAGTTAGCTAAACCTAGTTAGTTAGCCCGGGTTAGTTAACGCAGTTAGCCAGATTTAGTTAAACTGGCTTGGATATCCCGGGTTAGTTAACCTGACTTGCTGTCCAGGCCCCGGTCAGATGGGAGGAGCGGAACGTGACGGCCATCAAAGGTCCAGGTGGGCGCTGGATGATCCCCCCTGATGCAAAGGAGTCCATGGACCGGAGCAAGATCGGCCTGAAAGGTCGGTGGTTCCCAGGCTCCGCCCCCATCACATCACTCAGCTTTATTTATAAGACCTGTCTTAACAACTACAGCTGGAACAAAGTACTGTACACACAAAAAACATTAAAACAATTCTGAAACAACGATACAAAAGAAAACAATGATACAAAACCAACAGATAAAACACAAAAACACTGATGCTGCGTTAAAAGCCAAAGAATGAATAAAGGTTTAAGACCAGATTCTGAAGCAGACAGTGGATCATATGGGCGTGTCCCCCTCCAGCCTGTGATCATGTAACCGTGTCCCTCTCCAGGACCTCTGAAGACACCCATCGCTGCGGGACACCCGTCCATGAACCTGCTGCTCAGGAAGACCTTTGACCTGTACGCCAATGTGAGGCCCTGCATCTCCATCGAGGGCTACAAGACGCCGTACACCGACGTGGACCTGGTCACCATCCGGGAGAACACCGAGGGGGAGTACAGCGGGATTGAGCATGTGGTGAGTGGGCGGGACAACGGGCAGGTGCAGGAAGTCATCACAGGTGTTACCTGTGACATCATATGGCGGCTGTGACGTCGAACGGCAGCTGTGGCATCGTACAGCAGGCATCGCCTGTGACGTCATACGCCGTCGTGGCCCATGACACAGTCTTTCAGCCGTGCATCCTACGGCAGCGGGGATGTCATGCGGCAGGCGTCGCCCGTGACGTCGTCCGGCAGCTGTCATGTCGTGTAGCAGGCGTCGCCTGTTACGTCGTCCGGCAGCTGTGACGTCGTACAGCAGGCGTCGCCTGTGACGTCGTACAGCAGGCGTCGCCTGTGACGTCGTACAGCAGGCGTCGCCTGTGACGTCGTACAGCAGGCGTCGCCTGTGACGTCGTACAGCAGGCGTCGCCTGTGACGTCGTCTGCCAGCTGTGACATTATACAGCAGGCAACGCCTGTGACGTCGTACGGCAGCTGTGATGTCGTACAGCAGGCGTTGCCTGTGCTGTCGTCTGGCAGCTGTGACGTCGTACAGCAGGCCTCGCTTGTGACGTCGTCCGGCAGCTGTGATGTCGTACAGCAGGCATCGCCTGTGACGTCGTACAGCAGGCATCGCCTGTGACGTCGTACAGCAGGCGTCGCCTGTGCTGTCGTCTGGCAGCTGTGACGTCGTACAGCAGGCGTCGCCTGTGACGTCGTCCGGCAGCTGTGACGTCGTACAGCAGGCGTCGCCTGTGACGTCGTACAGCAGGCGTCGCCTGTGACGTCGTCTGGCAGCTGTGACGTCGTACAGCAGGCGTCGCCTGTGACATCGTCTGGCAGCTGTGACGTCGTACAGCAGGGGTAGCCTGTGACGTCGTACAGCAGGCGTCGCCTGTGACGTCGTTCGGCAGCTGTGATGTCTTACAGCAGGCATCGCCTGTGACGACATCCGCCAGCTGTGACATTATACAGCAGGCAACGCCTGTGACATCATATGGCAGCTGTGACGTCGTACAGCAGGCATCGCCTGTGACGTCGTACAGCAGGCATCGCCTGTGACGTCGTACAGCAGGCGTCGCCTGTGCTGTCGTCTGGCAGCTGTGACGTCGTACAGCAGGCGTCGCCTGTGACGTCGTCCGGCAGCTGTGACGTCGTACAGCAGGCGTCGCCTGTGACGTCGTACAGCAGGCGTCGCCTGTGACGTCGTCTGGCAGCTGTGACGTCGTACAGCAGGCGTCGCCTGTGACGTCGTCCGGCAGCTGTGACGTCGTACAGCAGGCGTCGCCTGTGACGTCGTACAGCAGGCGTCGCCTGTGACGTCGTCTGGCAGCTGTGACGTCGTACAGCAGGCGTCGCCTGTGACATCGTCTGGCAGCTGTGACGTCGTACAGCAGGGGTAGCCTGTGACGTCGTACAGCAGGCGTCGCCTGTGACGTCGTTCGGCAGCTGTGATGTCTTACAGCAGGCATCGCCTGTGACGACATCCGCCAGCTGTGACATTATACAGCAGGCAACGCCTGTGACATCATATGGCAGCTGTGACGTCGTACAGCAGGCGTCGCCTGTGACTCCGTATGGCAGCTGTGATGAAGGACAGCAGGCGTCGCCCACGATGTCGTAAAGCAGGCGTCGCCTGTGATGTCGTACAGCAGGCGTCGCCTGTGACTCCGTATGGTAGCTGTGATGTAGTATAGCAGGCGTCGCTTGTGATGTCGTAAGGCAGCTGTGATGTCGTACAGCAGGCATCGCCTGTTACGTCGTCCGGCAGCTGTGATGTCGTACGGCAGGGGTCGCCTGTGATGTCGTACAGCAGGCATCGCCTGGGACGTCGTCTGGCAGCTGTGACGTCGTCTGGCAGCTGTGACGTCGTACAGCAGGGGTCGCCTGTGATGTCGTACAGCAGGCATCGCCTGTGACGTCATCCGCCAGCTGTGACATTATACAGCAGGCAACGCCTGTGACATCATATGGCAGCTGTGATGTCGTACAGCAGGCGTCGCCTGTGACTCCGTATGGCAGCTGTGAGGTAGTATAGCAGGCGTCGCCTGTGATGTCGTACGGCAGGCGTCGCCCATGATGTCGTACAGCAGGCGTCGCCCGCGATGTCGTACAGCAGGCGTCGCCTGTGATGTCGTACAGCAGGCGTCGCCTGTGACTCCATATGGTAGCTGTGATGTAGTATAGCAGGCGTCGCCTGTGATGTCGTACAGCAGGAATCGCCTGTGACGTCGTCCGGCAGCTGTGACGCCGTACAGCAGGCGTCGCCTGTGACGCCGTACAGCAAGGGCGTCGCCTGTGACGCTGTACAGCAGGCGTTGCCTGTGATGTCGCACAGCACCTGTGATGTCTTACAGCAGGCGTTGCCTGTGACGTCATCCGCCAGCTGTGACATTATACAGCAGCTGTGATGTCGTATAGCAGACAACGCCTCTGACGTCGTACGGCAGTTGTGATGTCGTACAGCAGGCATCGCCTGTGACTCTGTATGGCAGCTGTGATGTAGTATAGCAGGTGTTGCCTGTGATGTCGTACGGCAGTTGTGATGTCGTACAGCAAGCATCGCCTGTGATGTCGTACAGCAGGCATCGCCTGTGACTCCGTATGGCAGCTGTGATGTAGTATAGCAGGCGTCACCTGTGATGTTGTACGGCAGTTGTGATGTAGTACAGCAGGCGTCGCCCGTGATGTCGTAAAGCAAGTGTCGCCTGTGATGTCGTACAGCAGGCGTCGCCTGAGACTCCGTATGGCAGCTGTGATATAGTATAGCAGTCGTCGCCTGTGATGTCTTACGGCAGTTGTGATTAGGTACAGCAGGCGTCGCCCGTGATGTCGTACAGCAGGCGTCGCCTGTGACGTCATCCGCCAGCCGTGACATTATACAGCAGGCAACGCCTGTGACATCATACGGCAGTTGTGATGACGTACAGCAGGCGTCGCCTGTGACGTCGTCAGGCAGCTGTGATGTCGTACAGCAGGCGTGGCCTGTGACGCCCTACAGCAAGGGCTTAGCCTATGACGTCGTACAGCAGGCGTTGCCTGTGACTCCGTATGGCAGCTGTGATGTAGTATAGCAGGCGTCGCCTGTGACGCCGTACAGCAGGCGTCGCCTGTGACGCCGTACAGCAGGCGTCGCCTGTGACGTCGTACAGCAGGCGTCGCCTGTGACGTCGTACAGCAGGCGTCGCCTGTGACTCCGTATGGCAGCTGTGATGTAGTATAGCAGGCGTCGCCTGTGATGTCGTACGGCAGTTGTGATGTCGTACAGCAGGCGTCGCCTGTGACTCCATATGACAGCTGTGATGTAGTATAGCAGGCGTCGCCTGTGATGTCGTACGGCAGTTGTGATGTCGTACAGCAGGCGTCGCCTGTGACTCCATATGACAGCTGTGATGTCGTACAGCAGACGTCGCCTGTGAATCCGTATGACAGCTGTGATGTCGTACAGCAGGCGTCGCCTGTGACTCCGTATGGCAGCTGTGATGTCGTACAGCAGGCGTTGCCTGTGAATCCGTATGACAGCTGTGATGTAGTATAGCAGGCGTCGCCTGTGACTTCTTACAACGTCCACTGTGATGACGTGGCCTTCTCCTCACGTCCAGGTCAGCTAGCAGCTGCAGGAACGCGGTGCTGCTCCTCTTCTACTGGTAAGGAAGAAGCAGCTCCAGAGCCCTCTTCACTAAAGTCCTCCTTTGTCCGTCCCCCAAACCAGGTTCTGGTTCAGGTATGACTGGCCCGAAACTGCTCCAACCAGACCTGGACCATGTGGACACATCAGGAATGGTTTTGTGGGAAATCTGGGACCTCAGAGGAGATCCTAGATGTTTACTGAATACGGTTCCTGATCTGTCTACCTGCCTGGCCCTTATGTGGATCCATCTACCTGCCTGGTCCCTTTGTGGATCCGTATACCTGCCTGGTCCCTTTGTGGATCCGTATACCTGCCTGGTCCCTATGTGGATCCATCTACCTGCCTGGTCCCTATGTGGATCCGTATACCTGCCTGGTCCCTATGTGGATCCATCTACCTGCCTGGTCCCTACGTGATTCCGTATACCTGCCTGGTCCCTATGTGGATCCGTCTACCTGCCTGGTCCCTATGTGGATCCGTCTACCTGCCTGGTCCCTATGTGGATCCGTCTACCTGCCTGGTCCCTATGTGGATCCGTCTACCTGCCTGGTCCCTATGTGGATCCGTATACCTGCCTGGTCCCTATGTGGATCCGTCTACCTGCCTGGTCCCTACGTGGATCCATCTACCTCCCTGGTCCTTATGTGGATCCGTCTACCTGCCTGGTCCCTATGTGAATCCAACTAAAAATTTGTCAAATGTCCAGCTGGCTGTGGCGCGTTAAAAACCCGACTGTGGCACGTTAAAAACCCGACTGTGGCGCGTTAAAAACCCGACTGTGGCGCGTTAAAAACCCGACTGTGGCGCGTTCAAAACCCGGCTGTGGCGCGTTAAAAACCCGGCTGTGGCGCGTTCAAAACCCGGCTGTTGCGCGTTAAAAACCCGGCTGTGGCGCGTTAAAAACCCGACTGTGGCGCGTTAAAAACCCGACTGTGGCACGTTAAAAACCCGACTGTGGCGCGTTAAAAACCCGACTGTGGCGCGTTAAAAACCCGGCTGTGGCGCGTTAAAAACCCGACTGTGGCGCGTTAAAACCCGGCTGTGGCGCGTTCAAAACCCGGCTGTGGCGCGTTAAAAACCCGACTGTGGCGCGTTAAAAACCCGGCTGTGGCGCGTTAAAAACCCGACTGTGGCGCGTTAAAAACCCGACTGTGGCGCGTTAAAAACCCGACTGTGGCGCGTTAAAAACCCGGCTGTGGCGCGTTAAAAACCCGACTGTGGCGCGTTAAAAACCCGACTGTGGCGCGTTAAAAACCCGGCTGTGGCGCGTTAAAAACCCGACTGTGGCGCGTTAAAAACCCCACTGCGTTAAAAACCCGACTGTGGCGCGTTAAAAACCCCACTGCGTTAAAAACCCGACTGCGTTAAAAACCCGGCCGTGGCGCGTTAAAAACCCGACTCTGGCGCGTGAAACCTGATAATAGACGAGGCGACGCAACGCCATCGTTGTTATTGACGACATGCCGACGTTCACATGGAAACATGAAGACAACAAATATGAGAGATTTCTGGAGACGACAGCGGAGGACTGGTGGACTAACTTAGACCTGGACTCTCAGTTCCAGGGTGACTAACTTAGACCTGGGCTCTCAGGTTCAGGGGGACTTTAGAGGTCAGGGGGACAAACTTAGACCTGGACTATCAGGGTCCAGGGTGACTAACTTAGACCTGGACTCTCAGGTCCAGGGGGACTTTAGAGGACAGGGGGACTAACTTAGACCTGGGCTCTCAGGTTCAGGGGGACTTTAGAGGACAGGGGGACTAACTTAGACCTGGACTCTCAGGGTCCAGGGTGACTAACTTAGACCTGGACTCTCAGGGCCCAGGGGGACTTTAGAGGACAGGGGGACTAACTTAGACCTGGATTCTCAGGTCCAGGGGGACTTTAGAGGGAGGGGACTAACTTAGACCTGGACTCTCAGGTCCAGGGGGACTTTGAGGACAGGGGGACTAACTTAGACCTGGATTCTCAGGTCCAGGGTGACTAACTTAGACCTGGACTCTCAGGGTCCAGGGTGACTAACTTAGACCTGGACTACCAGGGTCCAGGGTGACTAACTTAGACCTGGACTACCAGGGTCCAGGGTGACTAACTTAGACCTGGACTCTCAGTTCCAGGGGGACTTTAGAGGTCAGGGTGACTAACTTAGACCTGGACTACCAGGGTCCAGGGTGACTAACTTAGACCTGGACTATCAGGGTCCAGGGTGACTAAAGCCCCGTTTCCACCAGCGGGTCTGGGTCGGGTCGGGCCGGATCGGTCCACGTTTTTTTGCGTCTCCACAGATAAAAACTGGGACGGGTACCCTTATATCCGCCCCGACCCGGCCTACTTTTTTGGCACCCTTCGGTAGGGGTACTGATCTAACCGATCCGGACCAAAGAGGTGGAGCTAACACACAGCAATCAGCTGATTCATTGAAAAATCCGCCACTTCCCGCGTGACCCAGCGTAAAAACAAAGCCGGGGCGACTCCTTTCTGTTTCTGTCACGTGTGGTGCCGGTGTTTTGGTTAAACGGCGTTACACGGCGATGATGTCACACAATCACGTAGCAGCGCTGTCCAGCTAATTCTCCACCTCCAGAATAAGGGTACAGGTTGCTGTGGGGACACAGCGTGAAATCAACACATCCGTACCCAAACCCACCCGATCCGGCCTGGCCCAGACCCGCGGGTGGAAACGGGGCTTAACTTAGACCTGGATTCTCAGGGCCAGGGGGACTTTAGAGGACAGGGGGACTAACTTAGACCTGGACTCTCAGGGTCCAGGGTGACTAACAGACCTGGATTCTCAGGGCCAGGGGGACTTTAGAGGACAGGGGGACTAACTTAGACCTGGACTCTCAGGGTCCAGGGTGACTAACTTAGACCTGGATTCTCAGGGCCAGGGGGACTTTAGAGGACAGGGGGACTAACTTAGACCTGGACTCTCAGGGTCCAGGGTGACTAACTTAGACCTGGATTCTCAGGGCCAGGGGGACTTTAGAGGACAGGGGGACTAACTTAGACCTGGACTCTCAGGGTCCAGGGTGACTAACTTAGACCTGGATTCTCAGGTCCAGGGGGACTTTAGAGGACAGGGGGACTAACTTAGACCTGGACTCTCAGGGTCCAGGGTGACTAACTTAGACCTGGATTCTCAGGTCCAGGGGGACTTTAGAGGTCAGGGTGACTAACGTAGACCTGGACTATCAGGGTCCAGGGTGACTAACTTAGACCTGGACTCTCAGGGTCCAGGGTGACTAACTTAGACCTGGACTGTCAGGGTCCTCCACAGCCCACCAGGTCTTTGTGGGTAAAATGAGACCAGGGGACTTTCCTGGCAGGACCACTGGGAGCAGAACCAGGTCCTCTGATCTCCAGAGACGTCTGGGATAAGAGGATCTGAAGGTTCTGGTCTGAAACTGGACTTTGTTCCGGACCCTGATCCGGTCTGATCCTGTGGTTGCAGATTGTGGAGGGCGTGGTTCAGAGCATCAAGCTGATCACGGAGAACGCCAGCCGGCGCATCGCCGAGTACGCCTTCGAGTACGCCCGGAACAACCAGAGGAGCAGCGTGACGGCGGTCCACAAGGCCAACATCATGTGAGTACCAGGGGCACCGGACCGGTTCTCTAGACCAGGACCGGGTCCTCTAGAGCAGGACCGGTCCTCTAGACCAGGACCGGTCCTCTAGACCAGACCGGGTCCTCTAGACCAGGACCGGTCCTCTAGACCAGGGGCACCGGACCGGGTCCTCTAGACCAGACCAGTTCTCTAGACCAGGGGCACCGGACCGGGTCCTCTGGACCAGGACCGGTCCTCTAGACCAGGGGCACCGGACCGGGTCCTCTAGACCAGGACCGGTCATCTAGACCAGGGAGACCAGGACCGGTCCTCTAGACCAGGGGCACCGGACCGGGTCCTCTAGACCAGGACCAGTTCTCTAGACCAGGACCTGTCCTCTAGACCAGACCAGTTCTCTAGACCAGACCAGTTCTCTAGACCAGGGAGACCAGGACCGGTCCTCTAGACCAGGGGCACCGGACCGGGTCCTCTAGACCAGGACCGGTCCTCTAGACCAGGGGCACCGGACCGGGTCCTCTAGACCAGACCAGTTCTCTAGACCAGACCAGTTCTCTAGACCAGGACCGGTCCTCTAGACCAGACCAGTTCTCTAGACCAGGGAGACCAGGACCGGTCCTCTAGACCAGGGGCACCGGACCGGGTCCTCTGGACCAGGATCGGTCATCTAGACCAGGGAGACCAGGACCGGTCCTCTAGACCAGGGGCACCGGACCGGGTCCTCTGGACCAGGACCGGTCATCTAGACCAGACCAGTTCTCTAGACCAGGGAGACCAGGACCGGTCCTCTAGACCAGGGGCACCGGACCGGGTCCTCTAGACCAGGACCGGTCCTCTAGACCAGGGGCACCGGACCGGGTCCTCTAGACCAGGACCGGTCCTCTAGACCAGGACTGGTCCTCTAGACCAGGGAGACTAGGACCAGTCCTCTAGACCAGACCAGTTCTCTAGACCAGGGAGACCAGGACCGTGTCCTCTAGACCAGACCAGTTCTCTAGACCAGGGAGACCAGGACCGTGTCCTCTAGACCAGACCAGTTCTCTAGACCAGGACCGGTCCTCTAGACCAGACCAGTTCTCTAGACCAGGACCTGTCCTCTAGACCAGACCAGTTCTCTAGACCAGGACCGGTCCTCTAGACCAGACCAGTTCTCTAGACCAGGGAGACTAGGACCAGTCCTCTAGACCAGACCAGTTCTCTAGACCAGGACCTGTCCTCTAGACCAGACCAGTTCTCTAGACCAGGACCGGTCCTCTAGACCAGACCAGTTCTCTAGACCAGGGAGACCAGGACCGGTCCTCTAGACCAGACCAGTTCTCTAGACCAGGGAGACCAGGACCGGTCCTCTAGACCAGACCAGTTCTCTAGACCAGCTAGACCAGGACCAGTCCTCTAGACCGGACCAGTTCTCTAGACCAGACCAGTTCTCTAGACCAGGGAGACCAGGACCGTGTCCTCTAGACCAGACCAGTTCTCTAGACCAGCTAGACCAGGACCAGTCCTCTAGACCAGACCAGTCCTCTAGACCAGACCAGTTCTCTAGACCAGGACCTGTCCTCTAGACCAGACCAGTTCTCTAGACCAGGACCTGTCCTCTAGACCAGACCAGTTCTCTAGACCAGGGAGACCAGGACCGTGTCCTCTAGACCAGACCAGTTCTCTAGATCAGGACCTGTCCTCTAGACCAGACCAGTTCTCTAGACCAGGACCGGTCCTCTAGACCAGGGAGACTAGGACCAGTCCTCTAGACCAGACCAGTTCTCTAGACCAGGGAGACCAGACCAGTTCTCTAGACCAGGGAGACCAGACCAGTTCTCTAGACCAGGGAGACCAGGACCTTGTCCTCTAGACCAGACCAGTTCTCTAGACCAGGACCAGTCCTCTAGACCAGACCAGTTCTCTAGACCAGGGAGACCAGACCAGTTCTTTAGACCAGGGAGACTAGGACCAGTCCTCTAGACCAGACCAGTTCTCTAGACCAGGGAGACCAGACCAGTTCTCTAGACCAGGGAGACCAGGACCGTGTCCTCTAGACCAGACCAGTTCTCTAGACCAGGACCAGTACTCTAGACCAGACCAGTTCTCTAGACCAGGGAGACCAGGCCAGTTCTTTAGACCAGGGAGACCAGACCAGTTCTCTAGACCAGGGGGACCGTGGACTGACATTCATGTCCAGAGGTGGTTTCGTGGTGACTGGCCTTAACTGGTCCGGTTCCACCACTGGGTCCTGGTGCAGGTACTGATGTGGTTCTGGTCCGGTTTCACCACCGGGTTCTGATGTGGTTCTGGTCCGGTTCCACCACTGGGTTCTGATGTGATTCTGGTCCGGTTCCACCACCGGGTTCTGATGTGGTTCTGGTCCGGTTCCACCACCGGGTTCTGATGTGGTTCTGGTCCGGTTCCACCACCGGGTTCTGATGTGGTTCTGGTCCGGTTCCACCACTGGGTTCTGATGTGATTCTGGTCCGGTTTCACCACCGGGTTCTGATGTGGTTCTGGTCCGGTTTCACCACCGGGTTCTGATGTGGTTCTGGTCCGGTTCCACCACCGGGTTCTGATGTGGTTCTGGTCCGGTTCCACCACCGGGTTCTGATGTGGTTCTGGTCCGGTTTCACCACCGGGTTCTGATGTGGTTCTGGTCCGGTTTCACCACCGGGTTCTGATGTGGTTATGGTCCGGTTCCACCACCGGGTTCTGATGTGGTTCTGGTTCTCTGCAGGAGAATGTCGGACGGTCTGTTCCTGAGAAAATGTCGGGAAGTCGCCGAGAACTACAAGGACATCAAGTTCACCGAGATGTACCTGGACACGGTCTGCCTCAACGTGAGTCCCCCCTCTGGACCTGGACCAGGCTAGTCCTGGTTCTGATCCAGGCTCTGGACCAGGCTGGTCCTGGTTCTGATCCAGGCTCTGGACCTGGCTGGTCCTGGTTCTGATCCAGGCTCTGGACCTGGACCAGGCTGGTCCTGGTTCTGATCCAGGCTCTGGACGTGGACCAGGCTGGTCCAGGTTCTGATCCACGCTCTGGACCTGGACCTGGCTGGTCCAGGTTCTGATCCAGGCTCTGGACCTGGACCTGGCTGGTCCAGGTTCTGATCCAGGCTCTGGACCAGGCTGGTCCTGGTTCTGATCCAGGCTCTGGACCAGGCTGGTCCTGGTTCTGATCCAGGCTCTGGACCTGGCTGGTCCAGGTTCTGATCCAGGCTCTGGACCAGGCTGGTCCAGGTTCAGTAGACCAGCACGGACCAGTCCTGGTCAGACTGTAGGGGTCCAGGTAGACCAGCATGGACCAGTCCTGGTCAGACTGCAGGGGTCCAGGTAGACCAGCACGGACCAGTCCTGGTCAGACTGTAGGGGTCCAGGTAGACCAGCACGGACCAGTCCTGGTGAGACTGTAGGGGTCCAGGTAGACCAGCACGGACCAGTACTGGTCAGACTGTAGGGGTCCAGGTAGACCGGCACGGACCAGTCCTGGTCAGACTGTAGGGGTCCAGGTAGACCAGCACGGACCAGTACTGGTCAGACTGTAGGGGTCCAGGTAGACCAGCACGGACCAGTCCTGGTCAGACTGTAGGGGTCCAGGTAGACCAGCACGGACCAGTACTGGTCAGACTGTAGGGGTCCAGGTAGACCAGCACGGACCAGTCCTGGTCAGACTGTAGGGGTCCAGGTAGACCAGCACGGACCAGTACTGGTCAGACTGTAGGGGTCCAGGTAGACCAGCACGGACCAGTCCTGGTCAGACTGTAGGGGTCCAGGTAGACCAGCATGGACCAGTACTGGTCAGACTGTAGGGGTCCAGGTAGACCAGCATGGACCAGTACTGGTCAGACTGTAGGGGTCCAGGTAGACCAGCACGGACCAGTACTGGTCAGACTGTAGGGGTCCAGGAAGACCAGCACGGACCAGTCCTGGTCAGACTGTAGGGGTCCAGGTAGACCAGCACGGACCAGTCCTGGTCAGACTGTAGGGGTCCAGGTAGACCAGCACGGACCAGTACTGGTCAGACTGTAGGGGTCCAGGTAGACCAGCACGGACCAGTACTGGTGAGACTGTAGGGGTCCAGGTAGACCAGCATGGACCGGGTTCTGTTCCAGTCCCCTCACCTCTGAGTTCTGTGTTCCAGATGGTCCAGGATCCGACCCAGTTCGACGTCCTGGTCATGCCTAACCTGTACGGCGACATCCTCAGGTGAGTGTGCCACCTGACGCGTCTCAGCCAATCAGAGGCCAGCGCCTAAATCTGAGGTGGTGTGTTTCAGCGACCTCTGCGCCGGCCTGATCGGAGGACTCGGAGTCACTCCCAGCGGCAACATCGGAGCCAACGGCGTCGCCATCTTTGAATCGGTGGGTTCCCCTGGAGCTGGGCTGGTCCGGACTGGTTTTACAGTAATCTGACTACTCTGTAACCTGGTTACTCCAGTACCCCGACTACTGCAGTAACCCGATTACTCCAGTAACCTGACCACAGCAGTAACCCGATTACTCCAGTACCCCGACTACTGCAGTAACCCGATTACTCCAGTAACCTGACCACTGCAGTAACACGATTACTCCAGTAACCTGACCACTGCAGTAACACGATTACTCCAGTAACCTGACCACTGCAGTAACACGATTACTCCAGTAACCTGACTACTTCAGTAACCTGACTACTCCAGTAATCTGACTACTGCAGTAACCCGACTACTGCAGTAATCCGATTACTCCAGTACCCCGACTACTGCAGTAACCCGATTACTCCAGTACCCCGACTACTGCAGTAACCCGATTACTCCAGTACCCCGACTACTGCAGTAATCCGATTACTCCAGTACCCCGACTACTGCAGTAACCTGACTACTCCAGTACCCCGACTACTGCAGTAACCCGATTACTCAAGTACCCCGACTACTGCAGTAACCCGATTACTCCAGTAACCTGACCACTGCAGTAACCTGACTACTCCAGTAACCTGACTTCTCCAGTTACCCGACTACTCCAGTAACCCGATTACTCCAATAACCCGACTACTGCAGTAATATGACTACTGCAGTAGTCGGACTACTGCAGTAACCCGACTACTGCAGTAATCTGACTATTTCAGTAATCTGATTACTCCAGTAACCCGACTACTCCAGTAACCCAACGACTCCAGTAACCCGACGACTGCAGTAATCTGACTACTGCAGTAACCCGACTACTCCAGTGACTACCCCAGTAACCCGATAACTCCAGTAACCTGACTATTGCAGTAATCTGACTATTTCAGTAATCTGACTACTGCAGTAACCTGACCATTGCAGTGACCAGACTACTCCAGTAACCCGACTACTCCAGTAACCCGACTACTCCAGTAACCTGACTACTGTAATAATCTAACTACTGCAGTAACCCGACTACTCCAGTAACCCGACTACTGTAATAATCTAACTACTCCAGTAACCCGACAACTCCAGTAACCCGACTACTCCAGTAACCTGACTACTGTAATAATCTAACTACTGCAGTAACCCGACTACTCCAGTGACTACCCCAGTAACCCGATAACTCCAGTAACCTGACTACTGCAGTAACATGACCACTGCAGTGACCCGACTACTCCAGTAACCCGACTACTCCAGTAACCCGACTACTCCAGTACCCGACTACTCCAGTAACCCGACTACTCCAGTAACCTGACTACTGTAATAATCTAACTACTCCAGTAACCCGACTACTGCAGAAACCTGACTACTCCAGTAACCCGACTACTCCAGTAATCTGACTACTTCAGTAATCTGACTACTGCAGTATTGGGAACATGAACCGAAACGGGATGGGTTCTGAACATGTGACCCGCTGCAGGTGCACGGTACGGCCCCAGACATCTGATTACTCCAGTAACCTGACTATTGCAGTAATCTGACTACTCCAGTAACCTGACTACTGCAGAAACCTGATTACTCCAGTAATCTGACTACTGCAGTAACCCGACTACTGCAGTAACCCGACTACTCCAGTAACCCGATTACTCCAGTAATCTGACTACTGCAGTAATCTGACTACTTCAGTAATCTGACTACTGCAGTAATCTGACTACTGCAGTAATGGGAACATGAACTGAAACGGGCTGGGTTCTGAACATGTGACCCGCTGCAGGTGCACGGTACCGCCCCGGACATCTGATTAGTCCAGTAACCTGACTACTGCAGTAATCGGACTACTCCAGTAACCTGACTACTGCAGTAACGCGACGACTCCAGTAACCTGATGACTCCAGTAACCTGACCACTGCAGTAACCCGACGACTCCAGTAACCTGATGACTCCAGTAACCTGAGGACTCCAGTAACCTGACGACTCCAGTAACCTGATGACTCCAGTAACCTGACGACTCCAGTAACCTGATGACTCCAGTAACCCGACGACTCCAGTAATCTGACTACTGCAGTAACCCGACGACTCCAGTAATCTGACTACTGCAGTAATCTGACTACTGCAGTAATCTGACTACTCCAGTAACCTGACTACTCCAGTAACCCGACTACTCCAGTAACCCGACTACTCCAGTAACCCGACTACTGCAGTAACCTAACTACTCCAGTTTCCGGATTACTCCAGTAACCCGACTACTGCAGTTACCCGACTACATCAGAAACCCGATTACTCCAATAACCCGACTACTGCAGTAATCTGACTACTGCAGTAACCTGACTACTGCAGTAATCTAACTACTCCAGTAACCCGATTACTCCAGTAATCTGACTACTGCAGTAATCTGACTACTCCAGTAACCCAATTACTCCAGTAACCCGACTACTGCAGTAACCCGACTACTCCAGTAACCCGACTACTGCAGTAATCTGACTACTGCAGTAATCTGACTACTGCAGTAACCTTACTACTCCAGTTACCTGACTACTGCAGTAATCTGACTACTTCTGTAATCTGACTACTTCTGTAATCTGACTACTGCAGTAATGGGAACATGAACTGAAACGGGCTGGGCTCTGAACATGTGACCCGCTGCAGGTGCACGGTACCGCCCCGGACATCTGATTACTCCAGTAACCTGACTACTCCAGTAACCCGACTACTCCAGTAACCTGACTACTGCAGTAACCCTACTACTACAGTAACCGGATTACTCCAGTAACCCGACTACTCCAGTAACCTGACTACTGCAGTTACCCGACTACATCAGAAACCCGATTACTCCAGTAACCCGACTACTGCAGTAATCTGACTACTGCAGTAATCTGACTACTGCAGTAACCTGACTACTGCAGTAATCCAACTACTCCAGTAACCCGATTACTCCAGTAATCTGACTACTGCAGTAATCTGACTACTGCAGTAACCTGACTACTGCAGTAATCTAACTACTCCAGTAACCTGACTACTCCAGTTATCCGACTACTCCAGTAACCCGATTACTCCAATAACCTGACTACTGCAGTAATCTGACTACTGCAGTAATCTGACTACTGCAGTAATCTGACTGCTGCAGTAATCGGACTACTGCAGTAACCCGACTACTGCAGTAATCTGACTATTTCAGTTATCTGATTACTCCAGTAACCCGACTACTCCAGTAACCCGACTACTCCAGTAACCCGACGACTCCAGTAACCCGACGACTGCGGTAATCTGACTACTGCAGTAACCCGACTATTCCAGTGACTACCCCAGTAACCCGATAACTCCAGTAACCTGACTACTGCAGTAATCTGACTATTTCAGTAATCTGACTACAGCAGTAACCTGACCATTGCAGTGACCAGACTACTCCAGTAACCCGACTACTCCAGTAACCCGACTACTCCAGTAACCTGACTACTGTAATAATCTAACTACTGCAGTAACCCGACTACTCCAGTGACTACCCCAGTGACTACCCCAGTAACCTGATAACTCTGGTAACCTGACTACTGCAGTAATCTGACTATTTCAGTAATCTGACTACTGCAGTAACCTGACCACTGCAGTGACCCGACTACTCCAGTAACCCGACTACTCCAGTAACCCGACTACTGTAATAATCTAACTACTCCAGTAACCCGACTACTGCAGTAACCCGACTACTCCAGTGACTACCCCAGTAACCCGATAACTCCAGTAACCTGACTACTGCAGTAACCTGACCACTGCAGTGACCAGACTACTCCAGTAACCCGACTACTCCAGTAACCCGACTACTCCAGTAACCCGACTACTGTAATAATCTAACTACTCCAGTAACCCGACTACTGCAGTAACCCGACTACTCCAGTAACCCGACTACTCCAGTAACCCGACTACTCCAGTAATCTGACTACTGCAGTAACCTGACTACTGCAGTAATCTAACTACTCCAGTAACCCGATTACTCCAGTAATCTGACTACTGCAGTAATCTGACTACTCCAGTAACCCAATTACTCCAGTAACCCGACTACTGCAGTAACCCGACTACTGCAGTAATCTAACTACTCCAGTAACCCGACTACTGCAGTAATCTGACTACTGCAGTAATCTGACTACTGCAGTAACCTTACTACTCCAGTTACCTGACTACTGCAGTAATCTGACTACTTCTGTAATCTGACTACTTCTGTAATCTGACTACTGCAGTAATGGGAACATGAACTGAAACGGGCTGGGCTCTGAACATGTGACCCGCTGCAGGTGCACGGTACCGCCCCGGACATCTGATTACTCCAGTAACCTGACTACTCCAGTAACCCGACTACTCCAGTAACCTGACTACTGCAGTAACCCTACTACTACAGTAACCGGATTACTCCAGTAACCCGACTACTCCAGTAACCTGACTACTGCAGTTACCCGACTACATCAGAAACCCGATTACTCCAGTAACCCGACTACTGCAGTAATCTGACTACTGCAGTAATCTGACTACTGCAGTAACCTGACTACTGCAGTAATCCAACTACTCCAGTAACCCGATTACTCCAGTAATCTGACTACTGCAGTAATCTGACTACTGCAGTAACCTGACTACTGCAGTAATCTAACTACTCCAGTAACCTGACTACTCCAGTTATCCGACTACTCCAGTAACCCGATTACTCCAATAACCTGACTACTGCAGTAATCTGACTACTGCAGTAATCTGACTGCTGCAGTAATCGGACTACTGCAGTAACCCGACTACTGCAGTAATCTGACTATTTCAGTAATCTGATTACTCCAGTAACCCGACTACTCCAGTAACCCGACTACTCCAGTAACCCGACGACTCCAGTAACCCGACGACTGCGGTAATCTGACTACTGCAGTAACCCGACTATTCCAGTGACTACCCCAGTAACCCGATAACTCCAGTAACCTGACTACTGCAGTAATCTGACTATTTCAGTAATCTGACTACAGCAGTAACCTGACCATTGCAGTGACCAGACTACTCCAGTGACCCGACTACTCCAGTAACCCGACTACTCCAGTAACCTGACTACTGTAATAATCTAACTACTGCAGTAACCCGACTACTCCAGTGACTACCCCAGTGACTACCCCAGTAACCTGATAACTCTGGTAACCTGACTACTGCAGTAATCTGACTATTTCAGTAATCTGACTACTGCAGTAACCTGACCACTGCAGTGACCCGACTACTCCAGTAACCCGACTACTCCAGTAACCCGACTACTGTAATAATCTAACTACTCCAGTAACCCGACTACTGCAGTAACCCGACTACTCCAGTGACTACCCCAGTAACCCGATAACTCCAGTAACCTGACTACTGCAGTAACCTGACCACTGCAGTGACCAGACTACTCCAGTAACCCGACTACTCCAGTAACCCGACTACTCCAGTAACCCGACTACTGTAATAATCTAACTACTCCAGTAACCCGACTACTGCAGTAACCCGACTACTCCAGTAACCCGACTACTCCAGTAACCCGACTACTCCAGTAACCCGACTACTTCAGTAATCTGACTACTGCAGTATTGGGAACATGAACCGAAACGGGCTGGGTTCTGAACATGTGACCCGCTGCAGGTGCACGGTACGGCCCCAGACATCTGATAAGTCCAGTAACCTGACTACTGCAGTAATCTGACTTCTCCATTAATCTGACTACTGCAGTAATCTGACTCCTCCACTAACCTGACTACTGCAGTAACCCGACTACTGCAGTAACCCGACTACTGCAGTAACGCGACGACTCCAGTAACCTGATGACTCCAGTAACCTGACGACTCCAGTAACCTGACGACTCCAGTAACCTGATGACTCCAGTAACCTGACGACTCCAGTAACCTGATGACTCCAGTAACCCGACGACTCCAGTAATCTGTCTACTGCAGTAACCCGACTACTCCAGTAACCCGACTACTCCAGTAACCCGACTACTGCAGTAACCTAACTACTCCAGTTACCGGATTACTCCAGTAACCCGACTACTGCAGTTACCCGACTACATCAGAAACCCGATTACTCCAGTAACCCGACTACTGCAGTAATCTGACTACTGCAGTAATCTGACTACTGCAGTAACCTGACTACTGCAGTAATCTAACTACTCCAGTACCCCGATTACTCCAGTAATCTGACTACTGCAGTAATCTGACTACTGCAGTAATCTAACTACTCCAGTAACCCAATTACTCCAGTAACCCGACTACTGCAGTAACCCGACTACTGCAGTAATCTAACTACTCCAGTAACCCGACTACTGCAGTAATCTGACTACTGCAGTAATCTGACTACTGCAGTAACCTGACTACTGCAGTAATCTAACTACTCCAGTACCCCGATTACTCCAGTAATCTGACTACTGCAGTAATCTGACTACTGCAGTAATCTAACTACTCCAGTAACCCAATTACTCCAGTAACCCGACTACTCCAGTAACCCAATTACTCCAGTAACCCGACTACTGCAGTAATCTGACTACTGCAGTAATCTGACTACTGCAGTAACCTGACTACTCCAGTAACCCGATTACTCCAGTAACCTGACTACTGCAGTAATCTGACTACTTCAGTAATCTGACTACTGCAGTAGCGGGAACATGAACTGAAACGGGCTGGGCTCTGAACATGTGACCCGCTGCAGGTGCACGGTACCGCCCCGGACATCGCGGGTCTGGACCTGGCCAACCCGACGGCGCTGCTGCTGAGCGCCGTCATGATGCTGCGGCACATGGGTCTCCACGACTGCGGCAACAAGATCCAGACGGCCTGCTTCGACACCATCAGGGACAAGAAGGTGAGGCGTCGCCATGGAGACGGTGGCGTTGCTGGCTGTTGCCATGGTAACCAGGGTTTGTGTTTCAGGTTCTGACGAAGGATCTGGGAGGATCCTCCAAATGTTCCGAGTTTACAGCTGAGATCTGCCGTAGGATCCAAGATCTGGACTGAAGCTTCGGGGACCAGCGGCGGGTCTACCGGACCGAGCCGGATCGAACCGGACCGAACCGGACCTGCCACCGGAGGGGGCGGGGCTTCTGCAGCAGCTTTCTGTGTCTTAGTCATTTACATCCATGTTCCAGCAGAGGAGGTTCTCAGAACCTCAGCAGCGGTACCGGCTGGTTCTGTTAGTGTCAGAACCTCAGCAGCGGTACCGGCTGGTTCTGTTAGTGTCAGAACCTCAGCAGCGGTACCGGCTGGTTCTGTTAGTGTCAGAACCTCAGCAGCGGTACCGGCTGGTTCTGTTAGTGTCAGAACCTCAGCAGCGGCACCGGCTGGTTCTGTTGGTTTAGTCTTTTTTTAACGGGT
The DNA here is from genome assembly GCA_023101725.1 of Atherinomorus stipes. Classification (NCBI taxonomy): domain Eukaryota; kingdom Metazoa; phylum Chordata; class Actinopteri; order Atheriniformes; family Atherinidae; genus Atherinomorus; species Atherinomorus stipes. The sequence continues at coordinate 72,524 of JALJCO010003778.1, forward strand.
CATGTGACCACCACTCAGACTTATTTATTGTTTCTACTTCTCTTCTGCTGTCTTCATTGCAACATAAATACAGAACCTCTCAGAACCAACGGGTCTCCATGTTCTTGGTAGACCACAACCGGGTGGGTGCTGATGGTCCCGGACCAGGTTCTGATGTAAAAAAGTCCATGTGCACCATGAAGCTGATCTGTGAACCCAGATCTGGAGATCCAGATCACGCTGACCTGGATTCTGAGTTGTAAAATCCTGGTTCTCTGGTCTAAATTAATCCTGATTAAATGTAATCCTGGTTCTCTGGTCTAATTTAATCCAGACTACAGGGTAATCCTGGTTCTCTGATCTTGTCTTATCCAGACTGAAGGGTAATCCCGGTTCTCTGGTTTTAGTTAATCCAGACTACAGGGTAATCCTGGTTCTCTGATCTTGTCTAATCGAGACTACAGGGTAATCCTGGTTCTCTGGTCTAATTTAATCCACAATAAAGGGTAATCCTGATTCTCTGATCTTGTCTTATCCAGACTGAAGGGTAATCCTGATTCTCTGATCTTGTCTTATCCAGACTGAAGGGTAATCCGGGTTCTCTGATCTTGTTTTATCCAGACTGAAGGGTAATCCGGGTTCTCTGGTTTTAGTTAATCCAGACTAAAGGGTAATCCTGGTTCTCTGGTCTTGTCTAATCCAGACTAAAGGGTAATCCGGGTTCTCTGATCTTGTTTTATCCAGACTGAAGGGTAATCCGGGTTCTCTGATCTTGTCTAATCCAGACTAAAGGGTAATCCGGGTTCTCTGATCTTGTCTTATCCAGACTAAAGGGTAATCCGGGTTCTCTGATCTTGTTTTATCCAGACTGAAGGGTAATCCGGGTTCTCTGGTTTTAGTTAATCCAGACTAAAGGGTAATCCTGGTTCTCTGGTCTTGTCTAATCCAGACTAAAGGGTAATCCGGGTTCTCTGATCTTGTTTTATCCAGACTGAAGGGTAATCCGGGTTCTCTGATCTTGTCTAATCCAGACTAAAGGGTAATCCGGGTTCTCTGATCTTGTTTTATCCAGACTGAAGGGTAATCCGGGTTCTCTGGTTTTAGTTAATCCAGACTAAAGGGTAATCCTGGTTCTCTGGTCTAATTTAATCCACAATAAAGGGTAATCCTGATTCTCTGATCTTGTCTAATCCAGACTGAAGGGTAATCCGGGTTCTCTGATCTTGTCTAATCCAGACTAAAGGGTAATCCGGGTTCTCTGATCTTGTCTAATCCAGACTAAAGGGTAATCCGGGTTCTCTGATCTTGTCTAATCCAGACTAAAGGGTAATCCGGGTTCTCTGATCTTGTCTAATCCAGACTAAAGGGTAATCCGGGTTCTCTGATCTTGTCTAACCCAGACTAAAGGGTAATCCCGGTTCTCTGATCTAAACTAACCCAGACTAAAGGGTAATTCCGGTTCTCTGGTCTAAACTAACCCAGACTAAAGGGTAATCCCGTTTCTCTGGTCTAAACTAACCCAGACTACAGTGTAATCCCGGTTCTCTGATCTAAACTAACCCAGACTAAAGGGTAATCCCGGTTCTCTTTTCTAAGTAAATCCAGACTAAAGGGTAATCCCGGTACTCTGATCTAAACTAACCCAGACTAAAGGGTAATCCCGGTTCTCTTTTCTAAGTAAATCCAGACTAAAGGGTAATCCCGGTTGTCTGGTCTAAACTAACCCAGACTAAAGGGTAATCCTGGTTCTCTGGTCTAAACTAACCCAGACTACAGGGTAATCCCGGTTCTCTGATCTAAACTATCCCAGACTAAAGGGTAATCCCGGTTCTCTGATCTAAACTATCCCAGACTAAAGGGTAATCCCAGTTCTCTGGTCTAAACTAACCCAGACTACAGTGTAATCCCGGTTCTCTGATCTAAACTAACCCAGACTAAAGGGTAATCCCGGTTCTCTGATCTAAACTATCCCAGACTAAAGGGTAATCCCGGTTCTCTTTTCTAAGTAAATCCAGACTAAAGGGTAATCCCGGTTCTCTGACCTAAACTATCCCAGACTAAAGGGTAATCCCGGTTCTCTGGTCTAAACTAACCCAGACTAAAGGGTAATCCCGGTTCTCTTTTCTAAGTAAATCCAGACTTAAGGGTAATCCGGGTTCTCTGGTCTGAATTAACCCAGACTACAGGGTAATCCCGGTTCTCTGATCTAAACTATCCCAGACTAAAGGGTAATCCCGGTCCTCTGGTCTAAACTAACCCAGACTACAGGGTAATCCCGGTTCTCTGATCTAAACTATCCCAGACTACAGGGTAATCCCGGTTCTCTGATCTAAACTATCCCAGACTAAAGGGTAATCCCGGTCCTCTGGTCTAAACTAACCCAGACTAAAGGGTAATCCCGGTTCTCTGATCTAAACTAACCCAGACTAAAGGGTAATCCCGGTTCTCTGGTCTAAACTAACCCAGACTAAAGGGTAATCCCGGTTCTCAGGTCTAAACTAACCCAGACTAAAGGGTAATCCCGGTTCTCAGGTCTAAACTAACCCAGACTAAAGGGTAATCCCGGTTGTCTGGTCTAAACTAACCCAGACTACAGGGTAATCCCGGTTGTCTGGTCTAAACTAACCCAGACTACAGGGTAATCCCGGTTCTCTGATCGAAACTAACCCAGACTAAAGGGTAATCCCGGTTCTCTTTTCTAAGTAAATCCAGACTAAAGGGTTATCCCGGTTCTCTGATCTAAACTATCCCAGACTAAAGGGTAATCCCGGTTCTCTGGTCTAAACTAACCCAGACTAAAGGGTAATCCCGGTTCTCTTTTCTAAGTAAATCCAGACTAAAGGGTTATCCCGGTTCTCTGGTCTAAACCTACCCAGACTAAAGGGTAATCCGGGTTCTCTGGTCTAAACTAACCCAGACTAAAGGGTAATCCCGGTTCTCTGATCTAAACTAACCCAGACTAAAGGGTAATCCCGGTTCTCTGATCTAAACTAACCCAGACTACAGGGTTATCCCGATTCTCTGTTCTAAATTAATCCAGATTAAAGGGTAATCCCGGTTCTCTGATCTAAACTAACCCAGACTAAAGGGTAATCCCGGTTCTCTGATCTAAATTAATCCAGATTAAAGGGTAATCCCGGTTCTCTGATCTAAGTTAATCCAGATTAAAGGCAGGGTGGATCATGTTCTGTAGGAGCATTTTTACTGTATTGCTGAGTCTTCTTCACACCCTGATTGCAGATTACAGTTTTGTTCTGACACAAAAACGACCTAGAACCGTTCCTTTAGGATCCCCTATCCTGCCTTTAAATCACTATTTAAAATCAGCGTCATGTTCATCGTATTTTTATGTATTTAATTACAGCTTATTTTACCACCAGCTGCTTTTTCTGTGTTTGATGGGGGGTGGCTGCATGAACGGGACCAGAGGAGGAACGTGACAGAACAAACCGGCATGTCCAGTTTTTAATGCTAACGCTGATGAAGCGTCAGAACCAAGCAGAACGGTTCCACCGCGTCTCTCCGTTGCCTTGAACAGCTGTGTGCTGCGTGACGCTGAGGTTCGTGCGTTTCCCGCGCTGTCCTGCAGATGTGACGTCATCGACGCGTCCAGTTCTGATCCAGGAAGGAGACGTGGTGGATCAGACTGGAAGGAAAGTTCTGGACTCTTCTGCCGTCAGCAAACGTCCAGATCAGCAGAAAGACACTAAAGCGCGGAGCTACGAAGAAGACGATGTCATCAGCGTAGAAGACGAGGACGTCATCAGCGTAGAAGACGAGGACGTCATCAGCGTAGAAGACGAGGACGTCATCAGCGTAGAAGAAGAGGACGTCGTCGGCGTAGAAGAAGAGGACGTCATCAGCGTAGAAGACGAGGACGTCATCAGCGTAGAAGACGAGGACGTCATCAGCGTAGAAGAGGACGTCATCAGCGTAGAAGAAGACGTCATCAGCGTAGAAGAAGAGGACGTCGTCGGCGTAGAAGACGACGTCGTCGGCGTAGAAGAAGAGGACGTCGTCGGCGTAGAAGAAGAGGACGTCATCAGCGTAGAAAAGGACGTCATCAGCGTAGAAGAAGAGGACGTCGTCGGCGTAGAAGAGGACGTCGTCGGCGTAGAAGAGGACGTCGTCGGCGTAGAAGAGGACGTCGTCGGCGTAGAAGAAGAGGACGTCATCAGCGTAGAAGACGACGTCATCAGCGTAGAAGACGACGTCATCAGCGTAGAAGAAGAAGACGTCATCGGCGTAGAAGAGGACGTCGTCAGCGTAGAAGAAGACGACGTCGTCAGCGTAGAAGACGAGGACGTCGTCAGCGTAGAAGAAGGAGGACGTCGTCAGCGTAGAAGAAGAGGACGTCATCAGCGTAGAAGAAGAGGACGTCGTCAGCGTAGAAGACGAGGACGTCGTCAGCGTAGAAAAGGACGTTCCAGCTCCAGTCTGGAACGTCTCCTGTGACGGCTGCAGGTTCCTGCAGGGACTCAGTTCTTCATCCTGCGTCCTTTCATGTGAAATGTCTGTGAGTCTGAATACGATGATGACGTGAGACGTGGAAACCTGCCGTTATTCTCTGATATCATCATGAATATTTCCACATGTGCAGATGCAGATGTGGTTCTCGTGTCTGTGACCTCTGCCAGACCGACAGTCTCACACCTGTGTGTCATGGCTGGGTGGGAGGTCCGGCATCAACATTAGACCCAAAACAAACATGAACGTCATTGCTGGGGGGCGGGGGGGGGGTAAATGCACCGAGTACCGGGCTTCACCAGGAGGGGCCGAAACGTCCTGCTTAGGAAAGAATGCTCTTAAAGGCTTGAGGATGTTAACTTTGTTCAGGTGGGGGGTGGGGAACTAGGTTGACCCCCTGTGCCAAATGCATGCTGGGAAACCTGCAGTTTACAGTCTGGCTGCCGACATGTTTTAATCACAGGACAGAACAGACGATGTCCAAACTTCAGCCTTTATGAACATATAAGACAAAAACGATACGTCACATGTCTGCCGAGCCGGGGGGGGGGGACTGAAATGTGCTGTTTCTGCTGGTCCAGGTCTGATCTCAGGTATGGGGGGGATCATAAAGCTCCGCTTGGCAAAGTGAAACTGTTCATCACAATAAAGCAGCCAGATCACCGTTCTGCTGCTGTGATGGCCCCCCCGCCCCAGCGGGGGGCGTGGCTTGTAGCGCTACTCGTGATGAAAGGGGAGGGGCCAATCCAGTTGGACAGGAAGCTGGTCGCTAAGCGAAAGAAGCCGGACGTGACGTCAGCCACGGTTCCGCCTGTCGGCACCAACATGGCGGCGCTGGACGTGGAGGACGAGAGCATCCTGGCGTCCGTGTTCAGGGACCGGTTCCCGGACTCCTGGAGGGACAACCCGGACTTCGCGGCCTACCTGTCCGAGCTGAGCGCGTCCTGCCTGGACCGGCTGGTCCGGGAGCCGGAGCGGCTGGAGGAGGAGCGGGCCCAGATCCTGCAGCAGACCCGGGAGCTGGCCTTCCGCAACTACCAGACCTTCATCCGGACCGCGGACTGCACCCAGCACGTCTACCGGGACTTCGGCCGCGTGGAGACCAGCGTCACCCGCCTCCTGGACAAGCTGCCGCGGTTCGGGGACAGGTGCAGGTCGGTGTCCGCGGGGGGGGTGGTTCTGGTTCTGGTCCAGAACTCTCTGATGTTTCTGCAGGACTTTATGAAGCTCACAGAGATCAGGGACGCCCGATACAGGAGGTGTGGCCGATATCCTGATAACACTGATCATCTGTTTCTGACACTTTGACAAATGCGGCGGTAAAATACATCGATACACTGAAATATCGTCATATTTTCACATGCCAATATCAAATCGATATTTAAAAACGTGGTATCGATCTATTTTAAGTACAAAATCTCACAAGGTTTCCGTGTATGATATCGTTTCCCACCTCTGGTCTTCAGAAGTTTGAAAGTTCAGAGAAAAGTTTTTTATTCAGACTTTAAACAGCGAGCTGACCCGCTAAATATCGGTTAAATATCGGTTACATTTTGTTGGGGTGGCTGATGTCTGATACTCAGTTTTAAGGCCGATATTATAGGCCGATACCGAGAGGGGTAGTGTCGACAACAATAATATCCTTTATCGTCAGTTATATGTGGGACGATATTTCGTCCAGCAGAACTTGTTCTGGTCCCAGACCCGCTGGAGACTGAGAGGACGAGGACACGGGGGGGGGGGGGCTGACATGAACACGAGTGACATCACTGCAGCCGTGAAGGATGTTCAGACTGGACGCTCCTGGGCTGCTGCTGCGCGGTGGGGGGGGGGTTGCTCTGGCTGTCGGTACGGACCGATACCACAGATGCCGATATCGGTATCTGACACTGTCACAAATTGTGACTGTTGGAGAAGTCCCCGGGCCACACCAACACAGACACAGTGAGCAGTTTGTGGATAATAAAAAGGAGGTTTATTGTCCCTCTTAAAACAATCCAACCAGGAAGGCTGAAATCCCCCAAACTCCTGGCTCTTAGAGCTCCTCCTCCACCCCGGCCCACAGTCTCACTGAAGAGGGTCCGAGCTTTGGTTGGTGCAGATCCCCGTGCCGCTCCTTCCGGGTTGTGTGGTGTGGATACGTGCCCGCTGCTCCTGGTTCTGCCGATCCCGCAAATCCTGAAGTACCAGCTGCTCCTCACACCTCCAATCCAACGTCCTGGTGCGCTGTCAATAAACCAAATGTAATTGGGAACAGCTCGGCTCTTATTGCAGCCCACTCACAACATCTGGGTAGGTTTGGTTGCGTCCCTTTACTTATCGTAATTGCAGGCCAATCTGTCGCTCTGTTCCGGCTTGTCCCGTCTTCCTCACAGCAGCTCTGCTTCGGCCCAGTCTGTGGAGCTCAGTGTAGGTTGACACGCAGGGAATCCAACATACTGATGGATTCCACCTGCTTTTATAATCAGGGCTCCTAATTGACCTATGGCTAAACCACGCCCCCAAACGCGATGAGCCAATCACAGTGCGCACAGCTATCCCATACACTCGGACATTCTCTGCTTGAACGTCCATTGAAATGCATTGAAGTTGGTCCGTTTTTGTTCGTTTTTATGAGTTCTTTTTAGTTTAAAATGGTCAAACGTGTGCATGGGGTACATGCAACTCCGATACTAGGTATCCTGAGAGGCTGGGTGATGGGGTGTATTTTTTGCCTTTTACCAAGTCACATCGAGCCAAAGTTATGCAGCAGACCACAACATCAACTGAACGTGGATAAAATGAACAAGGATGTCTACATCTGTTAAGGTAAGGCAACATCGTATTCGAGGCAACATGTTGTCACTTTGCTTGAAAGAAATATGAAGTTACTTTCCCTAACGTTAGTTTAAGTTGGCTAACGCTAGCTAAACATGCTAGTTTTGGTACGTGGTAACGGTACATAAGACGCTGTCGTGTAGTACAGGTGTGGTGTAGTACAGGTGTGGTGTAGTACAGGTGTGGTGTAGTACAGGTGTGGTGTAGTACAGGTGTGGTGTAGTACAGGTGTGGTGTAGTAACGTGGATAACGACACGCCTCTGGCTTCCAGCTGCAGCCAGACTGCTCCGCTTCCGTGGCTGTTTGATCAGTTTTTGTCAGATGATCACTTTTTGGCACAACAACAGCAGCCGTGCAGCAGTTTGTGCAAGAAACTGAGGGAGCGACACGAGTCACATTCAGAGATTCACAGGCTGATTTCTACTCCCAGTTTAAGACGTGAACAATTTTTTTTTGTTTGTTTGTATTATTTTTATGTTTTTTAATTTATCTCGTCATGGTCACTCTGTCTGATCACGCGTCTGCTGTTCGTGTTGACAGCTGTCATCTCCCGAAATGTCACATAGCGCCTGTCACCGAATGTTTGTTTGTCCGAGTGAGTGGAGGGGGCGGGGCTTAGCCATGGTCAATTGTCCCGTCCGGGAAATTAGTGGAAGGAGGAGAAAACGGGGCGGAGCTGCGCACCTTTGTCCATGTATCTGTGGCCAATAAAAAGTTTACAATTAAAAAAGCACAACACACTTAAAATCTGCATAAAACACCAAATGTAGAAAAACATGCAATACTGGACCACAGTGAAAAATAAAGGCAGCTCCTGTCACCCCGTGACAACACCACAGATGCCGATATCGGTATCTGAAACTGATATCGGCATCTGTGGTATCAGATGGTCTACGAGGGTCTACAAGGGTCTGCGGGGGTCTACGAGGGTCTGCGGGGGTCTACGAGGGTCTACGGGGGTCTACAGGGGTCTACAAGGTTCTTTGGGGGTCTACGAGGGTCAACAAGGGTCTACGAGGGTCTTCGGGGGTCTGCGGGGGTCTCCAGTCTGATATTATGTGAAACGTGAAGGTCGGCATCTCACCTGCACCTCCAGGTGTTCGTGCGCAGGAAGAGCCGCAGTGACATCATCGATTGTAAAGAGACTTGTGATTGGTCCTAACCCGACCCCCCCGTGCGGCTTCTGCAGGGCCTTCATGAAGGAGGCGGAGGAGATGGGGGCGAGCCGGCGCATGAACAGCCTGACCCTGAACCGGCACACGGAGATCCTGGAGGTCCTGGAGATCCCGCAGCTCATGGACACCTGCGTCCGCAACGGCTACTACGAGGAGGCGCTGGAGCTGGCCGCCTACGCCCGGAGGCTGGAGAGGAGGCACGGGGGGCTGCCCGTCATCCAGGTGAGGGGGGGGGGCCGCCTACGCCCGGAGGCTGGAGAGGAGGCACGGGGGGCTGCCCGTCATCCAGGTGAGGGGGGGGGAAAGGGGGCCGCCTACGCCCGGAGGCTGGAGAGGAGGCACGGGGGGCTGCCCGTCATCCAGGTGAGGGGGGGGGGCACAGGGGGCCGCCTACGCCCGGAGGCTGGAGAGGAGGCACGGGGGGCTGCCCGTCATCCAGGTGAGGGGGGGGCCGCCTACGCCCGGAGGCTGGAGAGGAGGCACGGGGGGCTGCCCATCATCCAGGTGAGGGGGGGGGCCGCCTACGCCCGGAGGCTGGAGAGGAGGCACGGGGGGCTGCCCGTCATCCAGGTGAGGGGGGGGGGGCACAGGGGGCCGCCTACGCCCGGAGGCTGGAGAGGAGGCACGGGGGGCTGCCCGTCATCCAGGTGAGGGGGGGGCCGCCTACGCCCGGAGGCTGGAGAGGAGGCACGGGGGGCTGCCCGTCATCCAGGTAAGGGGGGGGGGGCCGCCTACGCCCGGAGGCTGGAGAGGAGGCACGGGGGGCTGCCCGTCATCCAGGTGAAGGGGGGCACAGGGGGCCGCCTGATGACAGTAATCTGATAACCTGATGACAGTGATCTGATTACCTGATGACAGTAATCTGATTGCCTGATGACAGTAATCTGATGACTCATTACCTGTAATAAGTAATCTGATAACAGTAATCTGATTACCTGATTAAAGTAATCTGATTGCCTGATGACAGTAATCTGACGACTGATTACCTGTAGTCAGTAATTTGATTACAGTAATCTGATTACCTGATGACTGTAATCTGATTACTTGATGACAGTAATCTGATAACCTGATGACAGTTATCGATTACAGTAATCTGATCACCTGATGACAGTAATCTGATAACCTGATGACAGTTATTGATTACAGTAATCTGATCACCTGATTATCTGACAGTAATCTGATTATCTGATGACAGTAATCTGATCACCTGATTATCTGACAGTAATCTGATTACCTGATGACAGTAATCTGACAGTAGTCTGATTACCTTATGACAGTTATCTGATTACCTCATGACAGTAATCTGATTATCTGATGACAGTAATCTGATTACCTGATGACAGTAATCTGATGACAGTAATCTGACGACAGTAATCTGATAACCTGATGACAGTTATTGATTACAGTAATCTGATCACCTGATTATCTGACAGTAATCTGATTATCTGATGACAGTAATCTGACAGTACTCTGATTACCTTATGACAGTTATCTGATTACCTCATGACAGTAATCTGATTACCTGATGACAGTAATCTGACGACAGTAATCTGATTACCTGATGACAGTTATCTGATTACCTCATGACAGTAATCTGATTATCTGATGACAGTAATCTGATTACTGATTATCTGATGACAGTAATCTGATTACCTGATAACAGTTATCGATTACAGTAATCTGATCACCTGATTATCTGACGACAGTAATCTGATTATCTGATGACAGTAATCTGATCACCTGATTATCTGACAGTAATCTGATTACCTGATGACAGTAATCTGATGACAGTAATCTGATTACCTGATGACAGTAATCTGATGAGTAATCTGACGACAGTAATCTGATTACCTGATGACAGTAATCTGATGACAGTAATCTGATTACCTGATGACAGTAATCTGATGAGTAATCTGACGACAGTAATCTGATTACCTGATGACAGTAATCTGATTACCTCATGACAGTAATCTGATTATCTGATGTCAGTAATCTGATTATCTGATGACAGTAATTTGACAACAGTAATCTAATCACCTGATGACAGTAATCTGATCACCTGATTATCTGACAGTAATCTGATTACCTGATGACAGTAATCTGACGACAGTAATCTGATTACCTTATTACAGTTATCTGATTACCTTATTACAGTTATCTGATTACCCCATGACAGTAATCTGATTATCTGATGACAGTAATCTGACGACAGTAATCTGATTACCTGATGACAGTAATCTGACGACAGTAATCTGATTACCTTATTACAGTTATCTGATTACCTTATTACAGTTATCTGATTATCTGATGACAGTAATCTGATTATCTGACGACAGTAATCTGATTACCTTATTACAGTTATCTGATTACCTTATTACAGTTATCTGATTACCCCATGACAGTAATCTGATTACCTGATGACAGTAATCTGACGACAGTAATCTGATTACCTTATTACAGTTATCTGATTACCTTATTACAGTTATCTGATTACCTCATGACAGTAATCTGATTATCTGATGACAGTAATCTGATTATCTGACGACAGTAATCTGATTACCTGATGACAGTAATCTGATGACAGTAATCTGATTACCTGATGACAGTAATCTGATGACAGTAATCTGACGACAGTAATCTGATTACCTGATGACAGTTGTCCGATTACCTGATGACAGTAATTTGACGACAGTAATCTGATTACCCGATGACAGTAATTTGAGGACGGTAATCTGATTACCTGATGACAGTAATCAGATTACCTAATGACGGTTATCTGATTACCTGATGACAGTAATCTGATTACTGATGAGGGGATCTGTGCCCTGCAGGACATCGTGCGTGAGGTCCGCCAGTCCACCCAGCTGATGCTCAGCCAGCTGCTGCAGCAGCTGCGCAGCAACTCGCAGCTCCCCGTGTGCCTGCGCGTGATTGGCTACCTGCGGCGGATGGACGTGTTCACGGAGGCGGAGCTTCGGGTGAAGTTCCTGCAGGCGCGCGGCGCCTGGCTGGCGTCCGTCCTGGCTGCCGTCCCAGAGGACGACCCCTACTTCCACATCACCAAGACCATGGAGGCGTGCCGCGTGCACCTGTTCGACATCATCACGCAGTACCGCGCCATCTTCTCCGACGACGAGCCCACGCCGCCGCCCGCGGGGGGGCACGCGGTGGACGAGGCCGCCATCTTCCACGGCTGGGTGGTGCAGCAGGTGGCCGCCTTTCTGCGGACGCTGGAGCGGGACCTGCGGCGCGGCGTGGGGGGGCGCCTGGACTCGCTGCTGGGCCAGTGCATGTACTTCGGGCTGTCCTTCAGCCGGGTGGGGGCCGACTTCCGCGGCCAGCTGGCGGCCATGTTCCAGCGGGCAGCGGCGGACGCTTTCGGCCGCGCCCTGCGGGAGGCGGTGGACAGGTTCCAGGAGGACATGAACCTGTACACGCTGGTGGCGCTGCCGGCGGTGGGGGGCGGCGCCCCTGCAGCCCCTGGCGCCCCGCCCGGGACCCTGCAGCCCCCCATGTCCTTGCTGGACTTCCCGCCGCTCGCCTGCTTCCTGAACGGCGTTCTGAGCGGCTTCAACGACCTGCGGCTCTGCTGCCCCGCGGGGCTGGCAAGCGACGTCACCGCCGCCCTGGAGGACGCCCTGAGCACGGTCAGACCCCCCCCCATAGGGCTGATATTTTACCCAGAAACGTTGAGTACTCACAACTTTTAGGATTGAAACTTCACCTGCTGGATGAAATTCTACTTGGTTTCTAAAAAAAAATTGCAACTCGTGCATTAGCATTATTAGCATTATTAGCATAGTAAGCTAATGAACTGTTAGAAATGGTAAATGGTGGTACTCTGTCTGATCTGAGGTTCGAGCTTCATGTTAATGATGATCAGAAATCAGCATCCTGCAAACATTGCTCATTAGCATAAATCTGCATAAATTAGGAGATAATTAGCATACTTTTGTGGAAAATAGTTGGATATAACATTAGTAGTCGTTGCAAAAAGCTGTGAAAAATAAGTTGTGAAAAAATATCGATACACGTGAACACTGCGATATTTTCATGTTAAGGATTAACCAATTATCGGCCTAGCCGATATTATCGGCTGATATTTAGCATTTTGCTGATAATTGGGTTCAGCCATTGTTAGCGAGATATGGGCAATATCGTAAACAAACATGGCCGCCCCCACAGCTAACGCCTGTCCGTCCGTTCCACCACGAGATCGCTCGTTTATCGGGACGCCACCAAAGAGCGCGCGCGGCGTGTTCCTGCCGACAACTGATGGTAACCATGGCGATGTACATCAGTTACCATGGTGATGTACACCGGTTACCATGGCGATGTACATCAGTTACCATGGTGATGTACATCGGTTACCATGGCAATGTACATCAGTTACCATGCACAGTACCAGCACAGTAGGATGGAAAACCCTGAGTTACCCTGAAAACCTTGCTAGTCCAGGTCCTGCTGCTAGTCCAGCTGCTAGTCCAGGTCCTGCTGCTAGTCCAGCTGCTAGTCCAGGTCCAGCTGCTAGTCCAGGTCCTGCTGCTAGTCCAGGTCCAGCTGCTAGTCCGGGTCCTGCTGCTAGTCCGGGTCCTGCTGCTAGTCCAGGTCCAGCTGCTAGTCCGGGTCCAGCTGCTAGTCCGGGTCCTGCTGCTAGTCCGGGTCCAGCTGCTAGTCCGGGTCCAGCTGCTAGTCCAGGTCCTGCTGCTAGTCCAGGTCCTGCTGCTAGTCCAGGTCCTGCTGTTAGTCCAGGTCCTGCTGTTAGTCCAGGTCCAGCTGCTAGTCCAGGTCCAGCTGCTAGTCCAGGTCCTGCTGCTAGTCCAGGTCCAGCTGCTAGTCCAGGTCCTGCTGCTAGTCCAGGTCCTGCTGTTAGTCCAGATCCTGCTGCTAGTCCAGGTCCTGCTGTTAGTGCAGATCCTGCTGCTAGTCCAGGTCCTGCTGTTAGTCCAGATCCTGCTGCTAGTCCAGGTCCTGCTGTTAGTGCAGATCCTGCTGCTAGTCCAGGTCCTGCTGTTAGTCCAGATCCTGCTGCTAGTCCAGGTCCTGCTGTTAGTGCAGATCCTGCTGCTAGTCCAGGTCCTGCTGCTAGTCCAGATCCTGCTGCTAGTCCAGGTCCTGCTGCTAGTCCAGGTCCTGCTGCTAGTCCAGGTCCTGCTGCTAGTCCAGGTCCAGGCTCGCTGTGAGGAGCCCGTGACCTCCCCGTATGCGGCACAACGCAGGATGTGGACAGGAGTCGCCCCCCACCCCCACATTTATCGCACGACTGGAAAATCGGCTCAAAAACGGCCAGAAATCGTAGCGCGTTTGTCGAGATGAAGCTGATGAGGAACGACTGCATCACTGACATCAGCTTTGCTCGTTTCTGTTTTCAGACATTTCCTTCTTTTAGCAGTGAATTAGCTCATCATGCTAACTGCGCTAACTGCGCTAACTGCCCAAAGTGCAACTTTTAGGAACCAGGTGGAATTTCATCCAGCAGGTCTGCAGAGTTCTAGGACTCTGAAAGTTCATAGTACTCAACATTTTCACAGGACTGTGAGCCCCCCCGGTAAGGCTCCGCCCCCACCTGGACCCGCTCATGACTGCCTCGCCTCTGTGTTCCAGGTGACCCGGCAGGTCCTGGTCTTCCACCGGGCCGAGGAGTCCGCCTTCAGCGCCGCAGAGAAGGAGCTCTTCATCCAGTTCTGCTGCTGCTTCGCCGAAGACCTGATCCCCTTCCTGAACCGCTGCCTGCAGGTCCTGTTCCCCCCGGCCCAGCTGGCCCTGCTCCTGGGTGAGAACCGGCCCGGTCTGGGTTCTGTAGTGCTGTAGTCCTGGCTGCAGGGGTCCCAGGTCTAGCAGGTCCACCAGATCCTCCATCCTGCAGGTTTTAGATGTTTCTGATCCACATCGGTGGCGGGACCAAGTCCGGTTCTGAACCTGAGCCAGGTGTCTTTCAGGATGGAGGACCTGGAGGACCGGATCAGTCTATACAGGCCCAGTTCTGATTGGCTGCTCTGTGATCATGTGATGTGTCTGCAGGTGTTCCGGCCTCTCAGCTGCACCGGTACCGCGGTTTGGGTCGCATCGACGTGGCCGCGGTTCTGGAGCCTCTGGACTTCCTGCTTCCGCAGAGGGAGACGCTAGAGGTCGACGTCCCGGCCGAGCTGGGCCACCTCAGAACCTCGGACCACGACCCAGAACCGGCCACAGAACTGGTAACGGACCCAGAACCAACCACGGATGAAGAACCAGCCATAGGCCCGGAACCCGTGTCCACCCGACCCGGTCTCAGAGACTCTGCTGCTGATCCGGGGTCTGATGAAGACACGGAACCGTAGAACTGAAGACTAGGTGGACTGGTTCTGTGTTGTGGTCTGAAAGATCTGGACTTTGGTGGTGGCTTTTTCTGTATATGAGAGTTCTGGTTCTGTTCTGGTTCGGACTTGTTTCTGATCATTAAAGTAGTTTTTCTGGGATAAGTTCTGTTGTCTGGTTGAAACGTCCTGCAGGTTCGACTTCTTCTGGTAATACATCCCATAATTTCTCCTTTGACAGATGTGCACCTGCTTTATGTAACTGTTATGGGGGGGGGGGGGGGGGTACCGGGGGTCCCGGTCAGCTGGCCTCAGATCCATCGCTGTCCTTCAGGGTGGCTTTGCATGTGTATTACCCTACATACTGGCCACGCCCCCACCCCACATACTGGCCACGCCCCCCACCCCACATACTGGCCACGCCCCCCACCACGACCACCCCACATACTGACCACGCCCCCCAACCCACATACTGGCCACGCCCCCCACCCCACATACTGGCCACGCCCCCACCAACCCACATACTGGCCACGCCCCCCAACTCACATACTGGCCACGCCCCCCACCACGACCACCCCACATACCGACCACGCCCCCACCCACATACTGGCAACGCCCCCACCACCCCACATACTGGCCACGCCCCCTAACCCACATACTGGCCACGCCCCCACCACCCCACATACTGGCCACGCCCCCCACCCCACATACTGGCCACGCCCCCACCAACCCACACACTGGCCACGCCCAATATGGCGGCCTCACAGTAACGCTAATAATAAGGAAACGGGCAGCTAAACAAACGGACCGGGTACCGAAGTACGGACCGGGTACCGAAGTACGGACCGGGTACCGAAGTACGGACCGGGTACCGTAGTACGGACTGGGTACCGAAGTAGGGACCGGGTACCGAAGTACGGACCGGGTACCGTAGTACGGACCGGGTACCGAAGTACGGACCGGGTACCGAAGTACGGACCGGGTACCGAAGTAGGGACCGGGTACCGAAGTACGGACCGGGTACCGTAGTACGGACCGGGTACCGTAGTACGGACTGGGTACCGAAGTACGGACCGGGTACCGTAGTACGGACCGGGTACCGAAGTACGGACCGGGTACCGTAGTACGGACTGGGTACCGAAGTACGGACCGGGTACCGTAGTACGGACCGGGTACCGAAGTACGGACCGGGTACCGTAGTAGGGACCGGGTACCGAAGTACGGACCGGGTACCGTAGTACGGACTGGGTACCGTAGTACGTACCGGGTACCGTAGTAGGGACCGGGTACCGAAGTACGGACCGGGTACCGTAGTAGGGAACTGGTACCGTAGTACGGACCGGGTACCGTAGTAGGGACCGGGTGCCGAAGTACGGACCGGGTGCCGTAGAACGGACCGGGTACCGAAGTAGGGAACGGGTACTGTAGTACAGACTGGGTACTGTAGTACGGACTGGGTACCGTAGTACGGATTGGGTACCGTAGTACAGACTGGGTACTGTAGTATGGACTGGGTACCGTAGTACGGATTGGGTACCGTAGTACAGACTGGGTACTGCAGTATGGACTGGGTACCGTAGTACGGATTGGGTACCGTAGTACGGACCGGGTACTGTAGTATGGACCGGGTACCGTAGTACTTACCGGGTACCGTAGTATGGATTGGGTACCGTAGTACAGACTGGGTACTGTAGTATGGACCGGGTACCGTAGTATGGATTGGGTACCGTAGTACAGACTGGGTACCGGAGTACGGACCGGGTACCGTAGTACGGACTGGGTACAGTTGTACGGACCTGGTGCCGTAGTACGGACCGGGTACCGAAGTAGGGACCGGGTACTGTTGTATGGACCGGGTACTGTTGTATGGACCGGGTACTGTTGTATGGACCGGGTACTGTAGTAGGGACCGGGTACCGTAGTACGGACCGGGTACCGGAGTACGGACCGGGTACCGGAGTAGGGACTGGGTACTGTAGTACAGACCGGGTACCGTAGTAGGGACCGGGTACCGTAGTACGGACTGGGTACAGTAGTACGGACCTGGTGCCGTAGTACGGACCGGGTACCGAAGTAGGGACCGGGTACTGTTGTATGGACCGGGTACTGTTGTATGGACCGGGTACTGTAGTAGGGACCGGGTACTGTAGTAGGGACCGGGTACTGTTGTATGGACCGGGTACTGTTGTATGGACCGGGTACTGTAGTAGGGACCGGGTACTGTAGTAGGGACCGGGTACCAGCCTGAAAGGACGTGAAACAACCGGTTCTGGTAACAAACTGCAGCTTTATTGATCATTGATTTGTGACATTGACGATACAGAAGGAAAGTCAGAGTCAGACGCTCGTCTGTCCATCAGTGTCCATCCGTCTCCAGACGTCCTGACACCAGCTGCAGATCTTTGGGTCGACCAGAACCAGCGAGGCCCGTTTCTCTGCCGCCTCACGAATCAATGAGTCACTTTCTACAGAGTCGGGGGGACGAGCAGTGTCAGTGAACGCAGCTCAGCGCCGTCACTGACGGACGGTTCGGACCGTCCTTTGATGACATCACTTCTTGACAAACTTTCTGCGGGCGGCGTTGGGGTTGGCCCGCCGCCTGCCCCCACCACTCTGACCGTCCCGGATGTGCAGGTTGGCCGAGCGGCTGTAGACGTCGTTCTCACGGAAGGGCGACAGTCCGGCCACGTAGTCCGGGTTGAAGACGTCCGTTTTCTGCCGAGCCTTCCGAGAGAGCCTCTGCTGGGGGAACCGCTGGTCCTCCACCAGGTGGGGGTTGTTGGAGTGTTTGCCCCCCTCAGGCAGCGGCAGCGAATGCTGCAACACAAACACAATTCTGTCAATTCCCACAGAGAAACCCCAACCTGTCCTCCATTTATATAGCACCAGGATGCATTTAAGGCCCGTCATTTATTACTATGATGCATTCAGGGCCCTTCATTAATCACCATGATGCATTTAAGGCCCATCATTTATTACTATGATGCATTCAGGGCCCTTCATTTATCACCGTGGTGCATTCAGGGCCCTTCATGTATCACTACGGTGCATTCAGGGCCCTTCATTAATCACCATGATGCATTTAAGGCCCATCATTTATTACTATGATGCATTCAGGGCCCTTCATTTATCACCGTGGTGCATTCAGGGCCCTTCATGTATCACTACGGTGCATTCAGGGCCCTTCATGTATCACTTTGGTGCATTCAGGGCCCTTCATGTATCACTACGGTGCATTCAGGGCCCTTCATGTATCACTACGGTGCATTCAGGGCCCTTCATGTATCACCATTATGCATTCAGGGCCCTTTCCATTCATGTCACGCTGATGACACGTTTGACATTCCCTCCATGTTTTATCTAGAACGTGCTGATGACACGTCTGACATTCCCTCCATGTTTTATCTAGAACGTGCTGATGACACGTCTGACATTCCCTCCATGTTTTATCTAGAACGTGCTGATGACACATTTCTGACATTCCCTCCATGTTTTATCTAGAACGTGCTGATGACACGTCTGACATTCCCTCCATGTTTCATCTAGAACGTGCTGATGACACGTTTCTGACTTTCCCTCCATGTTTTATCTAGAACGTGCTGATGACACGTCTGACATTCCCCTCCATGTTTTATCTAGAACGTGCTGATGACACGTCTGACATTCCCTCCATGTTTTATCTAGAACGTGCTGATGACACGTTACTGACATTCCCTCCATGTTTTATCTAGAACGTGTTGACACGTTACTGACATTCCCTCCATGTTTTATCTAGAACGTGCTGATGACACGTTTCTGACTTTCCCTCCATGTTTTATCTAGAACGTGCTGATGACACGTCTGACATTCCCTCCATGTTTTATCTAGAACGTGCTGACACGTTTCTGACATTCCCTCCATGTTTTATCTAGAACGTGCTGATGACACGTCTGACATTCCCTCCATGTTTTATCTAGAACGTGCTGATGACACGTTTGACATTCCCTTCATGTTTTATCTAGAACGTGCTGATGACGCGTTTCTGACATTCCCTCCATGTTTTATCTAGAACGTGCTGATGACACGTTACTGACATTCCCTCCATGTTTTATCTAGAACGTGCTGATGACACGTTTGACATTCCCTCCATGTTTTATCTAGAACATGCTGATGACACGTTTCTGACATTCCCTCCATGTTTTATCTAGAACGTGCTGATGACACGTCTGACATTCCCTCCATGTTTTATCTAGAACGTGCTGATGACACGTCTGACATTCCCTCCATGTTTTATCTAGAACGTGCTGATGACACGTCTGACATTCCCTCCATGTTTTATCTAGAACGTGCTGATGACACGTTTGACATTCCCTCCATGTTTTATCTAGAACGTGCTGATGACACATTTCTGACATTCCCTCCATGTTTTATCTAGAACGTGCTGATGACACGTCTGACATTCCCTCCATGTTTCATCTAGAACGTGCTGATGACACATTTCTGACATTCCCTCCATGTTTTATCTAGAACGTGCTGATGACACGTTTCTGACATTCCCTCCATGTTTCATCTAGAACGTGCTGATGACACGTCTGACATTCCCTCCATGTTTCATCTAGAACGTGCTGATGACACGTTTCTGACATTCCCTCCATGTTTCATCTAGAACGTGCTGATGACACGTCTGACATTCCCTCCATGTTTTATCTAGAACGTGCTGATGACACGTCTCACATTCCCTCCATGTTTCATCTAGAACGTGCTGATGACACGTCTCACATTCCCTCCATGTTTCATCTAGAACGTGCTGATGACACGTTTCTGACATTCCCTCCATGTTTTATCTAGAACGTGCTGATGACACGTTTGACATTCCCTCCACGTTTTATCTAGAACGTGCTGATGACACGGTTCTGACATTGCCTCCATGTTTCATCTAGAACGTGCTGATGACACGTCTGACATTCCCTCCATGTTTCATCTAGAACGTGCTGATGACACGTTACTGACATTCCCTCCATGTTTTATCTAGAACGTGCTGATGACACGTTTCTGACTTTCCCTCCATGTTTTATCTAGAACGTGCTGATGACACGTTACTGACATTCCCTCCATGTTTTATCTAGAACGTGTTGACACGTTACTGACATTCCCTCCATGTTTTATCTAGAACGTGCTGATGACACGTTTCTGACTTTCCCTCCATGTTTTATCTAGAACGTGCTGATGACACGTCTGACATTCCCTCCATGTTTTATCTAGAACGTGCTGACACATTTCTGACATTCCATCCATGTTTTATCTAGAACGTGCTGATGACACGTCTGACATTCCCTCCATGTTTTATCTAGAACGTGCTGATGACACGTTTGACATTCCCTTCATGTTTTATCTAGAACGTGCTGATGACGCGTTTCTGACATTCCCTCCATGTTTTATCTAGAACGTTCTTCATGATGATGCAACAGAAACAGAGTTATCAGGAAACATGGCTGCAGTTCAGCATCGGACCAGACGGTGGCGCCGTTACAGAAACCGGACGTGACGTCTGTCAGAGAACGTTCTCAGCTGATATACCACTAAGTGGCTTCATCGCGGTTTTGACGTTCTTTTTCCAGTTTTACGGACGAACAGTAACGACTCGGCCTTCTGTAGTTTTACCAGTTAATGTTTAAACGCTCGTACGAGCAGCGTTAGTTTAAGTGTCCGATTGGACGCGTTTTTCGCGGCGTTCATCGCAGTGTTGGGCGCACACCTGGCGAAAGAGCACAGCGGTGGTATACGTGGAACTCAATGGGCGAACCGCAACTCTGGATGTCGCTGATGTCACAACATGGCGGCAAGGTTAGCGACTGGAAAGCTATTAGCATTTAGCCGCGCTTCGTAAACATCGGATTTTTACGTAAATACACGTCTGATTAACTTCTAACGTGCTGGTGTACGGCAGTTACTGAGGTTCAGGTCGGCTCCAGTGACCGGATCAGAACCTGGTACTAACCGGATCAGAACCCTGGTACTAACCGGATCAGAACCTGGTACTAACCGGATCAGTTCCCTGGTACTAACCAGATCAGAACCTGGTACTAACCGGATCAGTTCCCTAGTACTAACTGGATCAGAACCTGGTACTAACCGGATCAGAACCTGGTACTAACCGGATCAGAACTGTGGTACTAACCGGATCAGAACCTGGTACTAACCGGACCAGAACCTGGTACTAACCGGATCAGTTCCCTGGTGCTAACCGGATCAGAACCCTGGTTCTAACCAGGTCAGAACCTGGTACTAACTGGATCAGAATGTGGTTCTGACCGGATCAGAAACCTGGTGTAACCGGATCAGAACCCTGGTTCTAACCGGGTCAGAACCTGGTTCTAACCGGGTCAGAACCTGGTCTAACCGGGTCAGAACCTGGTTCTAAGGGTTAACATGTCTCACCCGGAGGCCCCTCGGGTTCAGGACTTTGGGGTTCCTGGAGAAGTGCATGGAGACGCCGCCGTCGGCGCCGACCGTCACCGCCACCTTCTTCAGGGTTCTGTTCCCGCAGTGAGGACAGAACACCTTGTTCATGTTGCTGGTGGTTCTGAAACAAAACGGACCCGGTTAGAAGGCTCGGTTCAGTTTTCATAGCAGACAGAAACCAGATCAGAACCACTCACTTGAAGCAGGCGTGACATCTCAGGATGTAGTTCCTCGCCTGGTGGATCAGCATCCCGTTCACCGACAGAACATGGAGACCAATCTGGAGCAGAACGTTCTGTAAACACAAGCAGAACCACATCAGCCCGCTGACCCAGAACCAGCCCAGCGGGAGGTCTGTGAACGCACTGAGGTTAATGCGGTGGTATCGCCGCGTTAATGTCGCAGCAATGTCACGGAGACATCGCAGTGATGTCGCAGCAATGTCACGGAGACATCGCAGTGATGTCGCAGCAATGTCACGGAGACATCGCAGTGATGTCGCAGCAATGTCGCGGAGACATCGCAGTGATGTCGCAGCAATGTCACGGAGACATCGCAGTGATGTCGCAGCAATGTCACGGAGACATCGCAGTGATGTCGCAGCAATGTCACGGAGACATCGCAGTGATGTCGCAGCAATGTCACGGAGACATCGCAGTGATGTCGCAGCAATGTCGCGGAGAGACATCGCAGTGATGTCGCAGTAATGTCACAGAGACATCGCAGTGATGTCGCAGCAATGTCACGGAGACATCGCAGTGATGTCGCAGCAATGTCACGGAGACATCGCAGTGATGTCGCAGTAATGTCACGGAGACATCGCAGTGATGTCGCAGCAATGTCGCGGAGACATCGCAGTGATGTCGCAGTAATGTCACGGAGACATCGCAGTGATGTCGCAGCAATGTCACGGAGACATCGCAGTGATGTCGCAGCAATGTCGCGGAGACATCGCAGTGATGTCGCAGTAATGTCACGGAGACATCGCAGTGATGTCGCAGCAATGTCACGGAGACATCGCAGTGATGTCGCAGCAATGTCACGGAGACATCGCAGTGATGTCGCAGCAATGTCGCGGAGACATCGCAGTGATGTCGCAGTAATGTCACGGAGACATCGCAGTGATGTCGCAGTAATGTCACGGAGACATCGCAGTGATGTCGCAGCAATGTCACGGAGACATCGCAGTGATGTCGCAGCAATGTCACGGAGACATCGCAGTGATGTCGCAGCAATGTCACGGAGACATCGCAGTGATGTCGCAGCAATGTCACGGAGACATCGCAGTGATGTCGCAGCAATGTCACGGAGACATCGCAGTGATGTCGCAGCAATGTCGCGGAGACATCGCAGTGATGTCGCAGCAATGTCACGGAGACATCGCAGTGATGTCGCAGTAATGTCACGGAGACATCGCAGTGATGTCGCAGCAATGTCACGGAGACATCGCAGTGATGTCGCAGCAATGTCACGGAGACATCGCAGTGATGTCGCAGCAATGTCACGGAGACATCGCAGTGATGTCGCAGCAATGTCACGGAGACATCGCAGTGATGTCGCAGCAATGTCACGGAGACATCGCAGTGATGTCGCAGCAATGTCACGGAGACATCGCAGTGATGTCGCAGTAATGTCACGGAGACATCGCAGTGATGTCGCAGCAATGTCACGGAGACATCGCAGTGATGTCGCAGTAATGTTGCGGCAACGTTGCAGTATCATTACAGTGCCGTCGCAGTAATGTCGTGGTAACGCCGCAGTGATGTCACGTAACGTTGCGGTAACGTTGCAGTATCGTCGCAGTAACGTCACAGAAACGTCACAGAAACGTCACAGAGAAGCTGCGGTAACGTTGCAGTAATGTCGCAGTAATGTCGCAGAGACGCTGCGGTATCGTCGCAGTAACGTCGCAGAGACGCTGCGGTATCGTCACAGTAACGTCGCAGTAACGTCACAGAGACGCTGCGGTATCGTCACAGTAACGTCGCAGTAACGTCACAGAGACGCTGCGGTATCGTCACAGTAACGTCGCAGTAACGTCACAGAGACGCTGCGGTATCGTCACAGTAACGTCGCAGTAACGTCACAGAGACGCTGCGGTATCGT
The DNA here is from genome assembly GCA_023101725.1 of Atherinomorus stipes. NCBI lineage: Eukaryota > Metazoa > Chordata > Actinopteri > Atheriniformes > Atherinidae > Atherinomorus > Atherinomorus stipes. The sequence goes on from JALJCO010003778.1 coordinate 95,806, forward strand.
CACAGTAACGTCGCAGTAACGTCGCAGAGACGCTGCGGTATCGTCGCAGTAACGTCGCCGTAACGCTGCGGTATCGTCATGATGTCGCCATGGTGACGTCGTGGTAACATCGCGTAACATAAACAGGAGCGTAAACGCGGAGCTTGCCGGAACTCGGCGGTCCGGTTACCTGCATGGCGAAGTCGGTGGTCAGACACCCGACTCTGACATCAGCAGGCGCTGTCCAATCAGCTGACTCCATCTTCACCTGCTTGATGTTACCGGGCGTGATCCAGCCTCCTCCATCATCATCATCATCATCATCATCATCCTCTTCAACCTCGTTCTCTTTGTCCTCGTCTGATTGGTCCCCTGACTCCTCACTCTGGGACAAGACTCCGTCCCCTTCCTGTAAACAAACACCATGACCAGGACCAGGACCAGGACCAGAACCAGGACCAGCACCAGGACCAGGACCAGCACCAGGACCAGGACCAGAACCAGGACCAGCACCAGGACCAGGACCAGGACCAGAACCAGGACCAGGACCAGGACCAGCACCAGCACCAGGACCAGGACCAGAACCAGGACCAGAACCAGGACCAGCACCAGGACCAGGACCAGGACCAGGACCAGCACCAGGACCAGGACCAGGACCAGAACCAGCACCAGGACCAGGACCAGGACCAGAACCAGGACCAGGACCAGGACGGGAGGAGAACAGGGTCAGCAGGTTTACAGAGAATCCTGAATCCATGTGATCCCAGTCTGGCTCAGGGAGTCTGGTCTTCCCTCGGATCCAGTCCTCCATCCTCGTTCAGGTTTTCCTTCTGGTCCGATGTCAGACCAGGTCCCAGACCGGGGTCCTGGTCCGATGTCAGACCAGATCCCAGACCGGGATCCTGGTCCGATGTCAGACCAGGTCCCAGACCGGGATCCTGGTCCGATGTCAGACCAGGTCCCAGACCGGGGTCCTGGTCCGATGTCAGACCAGATCCCAGACCGGGGTCCTGGTCCGATGTCAGACCAGATCCCAGACCGGGATCCTGGTCCGATGTCAGACCAGGTCCCAGACCGGGATCCTGGTCCGATGTCAGACCAGGTCCAAGACCGGGGTCCTGGTCCGATGTCAGACCAGGTCCCAGACCGGGATCCTGGTCCGATGTCAGACCAGGTCCCAGACCGGGATCCTGGTCCGATGTCAGACCGGGATCCTGGTCCGACGTCAGACCGGGATCCCGGTCTGGGATCCTGGTCTGATGTCTGGCTGGATCTCAGATTGGCAAAAGTTGTGGATTGTCCAAGCAGAACCGGACTGGATAGGAACCGGGCCTAAAGAGAACCTGGCCTGAGGAAAAGCGGGCTGGAGTGGAACCAGGCCTGAGGGGATCCGGTCCGGTCACCGAGCTCACCAGCAGGTCCAGCAGCTCGTCGTCGATGGTCAGAACCGGTTCTCTCCAGAACTGGAAGCTGTTGAACTTCTGGCTGTCAGCTCCTGATGAGATCGTCTGGTTCTGTTTGGGTTCTGAAATCGGGACTGGACCCACCGATTCGGCTGAAGGCGGCGCCGGGCTCAGCAGGTCCAGCAGCTCGTCGTCGATGGTCTGAACCGGTTCTCTCCAGAACTGGAAGCTGTTGAACTGGTCGGCGTCAGCCGGGTTGGACCCCCTCGTCTCCGTCTGGTTCTGGTTCTGACTGTCTGCAGGTTTCTGATGGAACACAAACAAACACTGAACCGGGTCCAGAGACGATCCGGACCATCACCCCAGGACCCGGTAGTTCAGTCCGGTACCTTGGAGGGGAAGTGGAACCCGGCGACGTTGACCGGAGCCTCCGGGTGGCGCCGAGTGCTCACGACGTTCACCTGGACACAAATGCGGGACAGTTACCATGACAACGGGCCCAGTGAATGGAACTGGTTCTCCATCAGTACCTGGAGGTCCGGTTCCTTCTTCAGGTGCTGAGAACCCACATGTTCCAGCTCCAGCTGGTACGTCAGAGCTAGAACCTTGATGTCGGTGGCAGAGAGACTCGGATAGTCTCCAGTTTTCTTTGAGAACTCCGTCACTGAAAAAAGACGGGACGTTACAGCAGAACCAGGACAAAAGACGGGACGTTACGGCAGAACCAGGACAAAAGACGGGACGTTACGGCAGAACCAGGACGAGCTGTGCGGATCAGAACCACGGGCCCGGTCCGCTTACCGAGGCGGATGTGTTCCGGATGCGGCTCCTTGAAGATGAGTTGGTACGGCAGGACGGCCAAGCTCCTCCTGGTTGGTTTGTCCCGGATCTCGTCCACCACATCCCTCAGAGTGTAGACGTTCTGTCCAATGTCCTACGCAGAAATAAGAGGACGAATGAGTTCATTACAGGACGTATGAACATCAGCTTTGCAGCATCAGAACCAGAACCAGGACCAGAACCAGGACCAGGACCAGAACCAGGACCAGGACCAGAACCAGAACCAGAACCAGAACCAGGACCAGAACCAGGACCAGGACCAGAACCAGGACCAGAGACTTGAAGAAACTAAACAAGCTGATCAAGAAAGCTGGTTCTGTGCTGGGGATAACTCTGGAGCCGCTGAAGATGATCGTTCAGAAAAGATGCTGCACAAGCTGATGAAGATGATGGAGGATTCTTCCTCCTCTCCACAAGCTGATGAAGATGATGGAGGATTCTTCCTCCTCTCCACAAGCTGATGAAGATGATGGAGGATTCTTCCTCCTCTCCACAAGCTGATGAAGATGGGGGAGGATTCTTCCTCCTCTCCACAAGCTGATGAAGATGATGGAGGATTCTTCCCCCTCTCCACAAGCTGATGAAGATGATGGAGGATTCTTCCTCCTCTTCACAAGCTGATGAAGATGATGGAGGATTCTTCCTCCTCTCCACAAGCTGATGAAGATGATGGAGGATTCTTCCTCCTCTCCACAAGCTGATGAAGATGATGGAGGATTCTTCCTCCTCTTCACAAGCTGATGAAGATGATGGAGGATTCTTCCTCCTCTCCACAAGCTGATGAAGATGGGGGAGGATTCTTCCTCCTCTTCACAAGCTGATGAAGATGATGGAGGATTCTTCCTCCTCTCCACAAGCTGATGAAGATGGGGAGGATTCTTCCTCCTCTTCACAAGCTGATGAAGATGATGGAGGATTCTTCCTCCTCTTCACAAGCTGATGAAGATGATGGAGGATTCTTCCTCCTCTTCACAAGCTGATGAAGATGATGGAGGATTCTTCCTCCTCTCCACAAGCTGATGAAGATGATGGAGGATTCTTCCTCCTCTCCACAAGCTGATAAAGATGATGGAGGATTCTTCCTCCTCTCCACAAGCTGATGAAGATGATGGAGGATTCTTCCTCCTCTCCACAAGCTGATAAAGATGATGGAGGATTCTTCCTCCTCTCCACAAGCTGATGAAGATGAGGGAGGATTCTTCCTCCTCTCCACAAGCTGATGAAGATGGGGAGGATTCTTCCTCCTCTTCACAAGCTGATGAAGATGATGGAGGATTCTTCCTCCTCTTCACAAGCTGATGAAGATGATGGAGGATTCTTCCTCCTCTTCACAAGCTGATGAAGATGATGGAGGATTCTTCCTCCTCTCCACAAGCTGATGAAGATGATGGAGGATTCTTCCTCCTCTCCACAAGCTGATGAAGATGATGGAGGATTCTTCCTCCTCTCCACAAGCTGATGAAGATGATGGAGGATTCATCCTCCTCTCCACAAGCTGATGAAGATGAGGGAGGATTCTTCCTCCTCTCCACAACACGGTGAAGAATCAACAGAGTGTGTTCAGTGAGAGGCTGCGTCAGGTTCAGTGTCGGACGGAGAGATTACATATAAACGCGTCACAGGACGTTCAGACATAGACTAGAACTGGAACAGACCTGGAAAAGACCTGGAAAAGACCTGAACCAGACCTGGAAAAGACCTGGAACAGACCTGGAAAAGACCTGGAACAGACCTGGAAAAGACCTGATCCAGACCTGGAAAAGACCTGAACCAGACCGGGACCAGACCTGGACCAGACCTGGAAAAGACCCGAACCAGACCTGGAAAAGACCCGAACCAGACCTGATCCAGACCTGGAAAAGACCTGGAACAGACCTGGAAAAGACCTGATCCAGACCTGGAAAAGACCTGGAACAGACCTGGAAAAGACCTGATCCAGACCTGGAAAAGACCTGAACCAGACCGGGACCAGACCTGGACCAGACCTGGAAAAGACCCGAACCAGACCTGGAAAAGACCTGAACCAGACCTGGAAAAGACCCGAACCAGACCTGATCCAGACCTGGAAAAGACCTGGAACAGACCTGGAAAAGACCTGGAAAAGACCTGGACCAGACCTGATCCAGACCTGGAAAAGACCTGAACCAGACCTGATCCAGACCTGGAAAAGACCTGGAAAAGACCTGGACCAGACCTGGAAAAGACCTGAACCAGACCGGGACCAGACCTGGACCAGACCTGGAAAAGACCTGGAAAAGACCTGAACCAGACCTGAACCAGACCTGGCCTAGACCTGAACCAGACCGGGACCAGACCTGAACCAGACCTGATCCAGACCTGGTCTAGACCTGAACCAGACCTGAACCAGACCGGGACCAGACCTGAACCAGACACCCTTTAGCAAGGCAGCTTTACGTCGTTCCTTGAATCTGCCGTCACGCGCCGGGATGCGGTCGTCGGCAGGACGTGCCGGTGACGCTGTATAACGCAGACACCTGCTCGCGCGCCGCCGTCGCCGGTCTCACCTGTAGAGGAGCTTTCTTCAGAAACGCTCCGGCATCAGCTACAACATGCTCCACCAGGGTCGCCGCCATCTTCCTCTGACAGCCTGCAGCTGCGCCGACCAATCACAGGCGGAGAAATGGCCGCGTGACTCCCTCGAACACTTCACAGTCCTGATCCGTGTCGGAAATGTGACTCTCAGAAACGATTAAACAGCAACTCGTGGAAGTTTTTCGTTCTTACTTTGAATTTGAAACCTTTATTTTCTGGTTTTGTGTCCAGCTTCTGTCCGACATGATGGAAACATGACATGGAGGAGAAAATGCTGCATTCACAATGTGAGTCATTTAACAAGAAACTAATCAATAAAAATGTGTAGAATTATGATTGAGTGAAATAAAATAATGCTTTTGAATTGTGGTTGGAAATAATAATAAGAACAAACAAACAAAAGTGTCCCAGACACTGAGAGCGGGGGGGGGGGGGGTCCATGTTTTCCACGTGTCCCGTCTCCAACACACCTGATTCAAATTCATGGCTCTTAGATTCATTTAGTTTGGGTCAGCTGATGCAGGGAGGCTGGAAAACACGGACACGTCAGAGCATCTCCCCACGAACACGGACCAGCACACCTGTCAGCACGTGCACACGTCTGATTGGACGATACAGAAACACCTGATTGTCTGAAAGTGTTGCTGAAAAACATTTTAGCTTCAGAGCTCCATCATGCTTGTTTACTTGTTTTATTTGTTGTTTGTTTTTAATATCTCTGTTGAACCACAATCAGAATCGACGTCATGATTTCATAGAATTTTTATTTATTATTACTTTTGTCAATTTCATTATTTTATTCTTCTTTAATTCGAGGGTAGGAATAATTTTGAGGACGGTTCTGTGTGCAGTACACATATATATATATATATATATATATATACACATACATACATACATGTATGGAAATAGTGAAAATGTTTATTGTGGTACATTCTGTTTACATCTTTTCTACATATAATCAAGATCCTGATTATGCAAATATCTAAATTTGTTTGTCCAAAAACTGGACAGAAGCAACACGATCAATTAGCTGAAACCGAACAAAATAAACCCGAAGAAATAAATAAACAAACAAACAAACAAACAGATTTAATGTCCTTCTAAACTCTTCATGTTATCTGGTTGTTTTTAAAAATCTGTCTTTTCGGATTTTTTCTGCGGTTTATGAATGCTGCGTGACGTCATGTGGAGGTCACGTGGCGTTTGTTGACAGTACAAGACGGAGGAAGATGGCGGCGCGCTGGAGCAGCGAGAATGTGGTGGTGGAGTTTCGGGACGCTCAGGTGCGGCGTGTTTGTTTGTTTGTTTGTTTGTGTGTTTGTTTGTTTGTTTGTTTGTTTGTTTGTTTGTTTGTTTGTTTGTCTGTCAGCTGTTGGTGGAACCATCGGTCGGTGATCGATCATCAGAGGAATCGGGACCTGCAGTTTGTTTCCTGATTAAAACAAACAAACACCAAGAACCGTCTGTGTGACGTCATCAGAATACATGCGCGTGCTATGTGTCTCCAGCTGACTGAGCGAGATCCATGTTCACCTGTTCAGGTCCTGGTTCAGGTCTAGGACCTGGTCCTGGTTATAGTCCTGGTTCAGGTCTAGGTCCTGGTCCTGGTTATAGTCCTGGTTCAGGTCTAGGACCTGGTCCTGGTTATAGTCCTGGTTCAGGTCTAGGTCCTGGTCCTGGTTATAGTCCTGGTTCAGGTCTAGGACCTGGTCCTGGTTATAGTCCTGGTTCAGGTCTAGGTCCTGGTCCTGGTTATAGTCCTGGTTCAGGTCTAGGTCCTGGTCCTGGTTATAGTCCTGGTTCAGGTCTAGGACCTGGCCCTGGTTATAGTCCTGGTCCTGGTTATAGTCCTGGTTCAGGTCTAGGTCCTGGTCCTGGTTATAGTCCTGGTTCAGGTCTATGACCTGGTCCTGGTTATAGTCCTGGTTCAGGTCTAGGTCCTGGTCCTGGTTATAGTCCTGGTTCAGGTCTAGGACCTGGTCCTGGTTATAGTCCTGGTTCAGGTCTAGGTCCTGGTCCTGGTTATAGTCCTGGTTCAGGTCTAGGACCTGGTCCTGGTTATAGTCCTGGTTCAGGTCTAGGTCCTGGTCCTGGTTATAGTCCTGGTCCTGGTTATAGTCCTGGTTCAGGTCTAGGACCTGGTCCTGGTTATAGTCCTGGTCCTGGTTATAGTCCTGGTTCAGGTCTAGGACCTGGTCCTGGTTATAGTCCTGGTTCAGGTCTAGGTCCTGGTCCTGGTTATAGTCCTGGTTCAGGTCTAGGTCCTGGTCCTGGTTATAGTCCTGGTTCAGGTCTGGTCCTGGTTCAGGTCTAGGTCCTGGTCCTGGTTATAGTCCTGGTTCAGGTCTAGGTCCTGGTCCTGGTTATAGTCCTGGTTCAGGTCTAGGTCCTGGTCCTGGTTATAGTCCTGGTTCAGGTCTAGGTCCTGGTCCTGGTTATAGTCCTGGTTCAGGTCTAGGTCCTGGTCCTGGTTATAGTCCTGGTTCAGGTCTAGGACCTGGTCCTGGTTATAGTCCTGGTCCTGGTTATAGTCCTGGTTCAGGTCTAGGACCTGGTCCTGGTTATAGTCCTGGTTCAGGTCTAGGTCCTGGTCCTGGTTATAGTCCTGGTTCAGGTCTAGGTCCTGGTCCTGGTTATAGTCCTGGTTCAGGTCTAGGTCCTGGTCCTGGTTATAGTCCTGGTCCTGGTTATAGTCCTGGTTCAGGTCTAGGTCCTGGTCCTGGTTATAGTCCTGGTTCAGGTCTAGGACCTGGTCCTGGTTATAGTCCTGGTTCAGGTCTAGGACCTGGTCCTGGTTATAGTCCTGGTCCTGGTTATAGTCCTGGTTCAGGTCTAGGTCCTGGTCCTGGTTATAGTCCTGGTTCAGGTCTAGGACCTGGTCCTGGTTATAGTCCTGGTCCTGGTTATAGTCCTGGTTCAGGTCTAGGTCCTGGTCCTGGTTATAGTCCTGGTTCAGGTCTAGGACCTGGTCCTGGTTATAGTCCTGGTTCAGGTCTAGGACCTGGTCCTGGTTATAGTCCTGGTCCTGGTTATAGTCCTGGTTCAGGTCTAGGTCCTGGTCCTGGTTATAGTCCTGGTTCAGGTCTAGGACCTGGTCCTGGTTATAGTCCTGGTTCAGGTCTAGGTCCTGGTCCTGGTTATAGTCCTGGTTCAGGTCTAGGACCTGGTCCTGGTTATAGTCCTGGTTCAGGTCTAGGTCCTGGTCCTGGTTATAGTCCTGGTTCAGGTCTAGGACCTGGTCCTGGTTATAGTCCTGGTTCAGGTCTAGGTCCTGGTCCTGGTTATAGTCCTGGTTCAGGTCTAGGTCCTGGTCCTGGTTATAGTCCTGGTTCAGGTCTAGGACCTGGTCCTGGTTATAGTCCTGGTCCTGGTTATAGTCCTGGTTCAGGTCTAGGACCTGGTCCTGGTTATAGTCCTGGTTCAGGTCTAGGTCCTGGTCCTGGTTATAGTCCTGGTTCAGGTCTAGGTCCTGGTCCTGGTTATAGTCCTGGTTCAGGTCTAGGACCTGGTCCTGGTTATAGTCCTGGTTCAGGTCTAGGTCCTGGTCCTGGTTATAGTCCTGGTTCAGGTCTAGGTCCTGGTCCTGGTTATAGTCCTGGTTCAGGTCTAGGACCTGGTCCTGGTTATAGTCCTGGTCCTGGTTATAGTCCTGGTTCAGGTCTAGGACCTGGTCCTGGTTATAGTCCTGGTTCAGGTCTAGGTCCTGGTCCTGGTTATAGTCCTGGTTCAGGTCTAGGTCCTGGTCCTGGTTATAGTCCTGGTTCAGGTCTAGGTCCTGGTCCTGGTTATAGTCCTGGTCCTGGTTATAGTCCTGGTTCAGGTCTAGGTCCTGGTCCTGGTTATAGTCCTGGTTCAGGTCTAGGACCTGGTCCTGGTTATAGTCCTGGTTCAGGTCTAGGACCTGGTCCTGGTTATAGTCCTGGTCCTGGTTATAGTCCTGGTTCAGGTCTAGGTCCTGGTCCTGGTTATAGTCCTGGTTCAGGTCTAGGACCTGGTCCTGGTTATAGTCCTGGTCCTGGTTATAGTCCTGGTTCAGGTCTAGGTCCTGGTCCTGGTTATAGTCCTGGTTCAGGTCTAGGACCTGGTCCTGGTTATAGTCCTGGTTCAGGTCTAGGACCTGGTCCTGGTTATAGTCCTGGTCCTGGTTATAGTCCTGGTTCAGGTCTAGGACCTGGTCCTGGTTATAGTCCTGGTCCTGGTTATAGTCCTGGTTCAGGTCTAGGTCCTGGTCCTGGTTATAGTCCTGGTTCAGGTCTAGGACCTGGTCCTGGTTATAGTCCTGGTTCAGGTCTAGGTCCTGGTCCTGGTTATAGTCCTGGTTCAGGTCTAGGTCCTGGTCCTGGTTATAGTCCTGGTTCAGGTTCTAGGACCTGGTCCTGGTTATAGTCCTGGTCCTGGTTATAGTCCTGGTTCAGGTCTAGGACCTGGTCCTGGTTATAGTCCTGGTTCAGGTCTAGGTCCTGGTCCTGGTTATAGTCCTGGTTCAGGTCTAGGTCCTGGTCCTGGTTATAGTCCTGGTTCAGGTCTAGGACCTGGTCCTGGTTATAGTCCTGGTTCAGGTCTAGGTCCTGGTCCTGGTTATAGTCCTGGTTCAGGTCTAGGTCCTGGTCCTGGTTATAGTCCTGGTTCAGGTCTAGGACCTGGTCCTGGTTATAGTCCTGGTCCTGGTTATAGTCCTGGTTCAGGTCTAGGACCTGGTCCTGGTTATAGTCCTGGTTCAGGTCTAGGTCCTGGTCCTGGTTATAGTCCTGGTTCAGGTCTAGGTCCTGGTCCTGGTTATAGTCCTGGTTCAGGTCTAGGTCCTGGTCCTGGTTATAGTCCTGGTTCAGGTCTAGGACCTGGTCCTGGTTATAGTCCTTGTCCTGGTTATAGTCCTGGTTCAGGTCTAGGACCTGGTCCTGCTTATAGTCCTGGTTCAGGTCTAGGACCTGGTCCTGGTTATAGTCCTGGTTCAGGTCTAGGTCCTGGTCCTGGTTATAGTCCTGGTTCAGGTCTAGGACCTGGTCCTGGTTATAGTCCTGGTCCTGGTTATAGTCCTGGTTCAGGTCTAGGTCCTGTTCCTGGTTATAGTCCTGGTTCAGGTCTAGGTCCTGGTCCTGGTTATAGTCCTGGTTCAGGTCTAGGACCTGGTCCTGGTTATAGTCCTGGTCCTGGTTATAGTCCTGGTTCAGGTCTAGGACCTGGTCCTGGTTATAGTCCTGGTCCTGGTTATAGTCCTGGTTCAGGTCTAGGACCTGGTCCTGGTTATAGTCCTGGTCCTGGTTATAGTCCTGGTTCAGGTCTAGGACCTGGTCCTGGTTATAGTCCTGGTTCAGGTCTAGGACCTGGTCCTGGTTATAGTCCTGGTTCAGGTCTAGGTCCTGGTCCTGGTTATAGTCCTGGTTCAGGTCTAGGTCCTGGTCCTGGTTATAGTCCTGGTTCAGGTCTAGGACCTGGTCCTGGTTATAGTCCTGGTTCAGGTCTAGGACCTGGTCCTGGTTATAGTCCTGGTTCAGGTCTAGGTCCTGGTCCTGGTTATAGTCCTGGTTCAGGTCTAGGACCTGGTCCTGGTTATAGTCCTGGTTCAGGTCTAGGACCTGGTCCTGGTTATAGTCCTGGTCCTGGTTATAGTCCTGGTTCAGGTCTAGGACCTGGTCCTGGTTATAGTCCTGGTTCAGGTCTAGGTCCTGGTCCTGGTTATAGTCCTGGTTCAGGTCTAGGTCCTGGTCCTGGTTATAGTCCTGGTTCAGATCTAGGTCCTGGTCCTGGTTATAGTCCTGGTTCAGGTTATAGTCCTGGTCCTGGTTATAGTCCTGGTTCAGGTCTAGGTCCTGGTCCTGGTTATAGTCCTGGTTCAGGTCTAGGTCCTGGTCCTGGTTATAGTCCTGGTCCTGGTTATAGTCCTGGTTCAGGTCTAGGTCCTGGTCCTGGTTATAGTCCTGGTTCAGGTCTAGGACCTGGTCCTGGTTATAGTCCTGGTTCAGGTTATAGTCCTGGTCCTGGTTATAGTCCTGGTTCAGGTTATAGTCCTGGTCCTGGTTATAGTCCTGGTTCAGGTCTAGAACCTGGTCCTGGTTATAGTCCTGGTCCTGGTTATAGTCCTGGTTCAGGTCTAGGTCCTGGTCCTGGTTATAGTCCTGGTCCTGGTTATAGTCCTGGTTCAGGTCTAGGTCCTGGTCCTGGTTATAGTCCTGGTTCAGGTCTAGGTCCTGGTCCTGGTTATAGTCCTGGTCCTGGTTATAGTCCTGGTTCAGGTCTAGGTCCTGGTCCTGGTTATAGTCCTGGTCCTGGTTATAGTCCTGGTTCAGGTCTAGGACCTGGTCCTGGTTATAGTCCTGGTTCAGGTCTAGAACCTGGTCCTGGTTATAGTCCTGGTTCAGGTCTAGGACCTGGTTCTGGTTATAGTCCTGGTTCAGGTCTAGGACCTGGTCCTGGTTATAGTCCTGGTTCAGGTCTAGGTCCTGGTCCTGGTTACAGTCCTGGTTCAGGTCTAGGACCTGGTTCTGGTTATAGTCCTGGTTCAGGTCTAGGACCTGGTCCTGGTTATAGTCCTGGTTCAGGTCTAGGTCCTGGTCCTGGTTATAGTCCTGGTTCAGGTCTAGGTCCGGTCCTGGTTATAGTCCTGGTCCTGGTTATAGTCCTGGTCCTGGTTATAGTCCTGGTTCAGGTCTAGGTCCTGGTCCTGGTTATAGTCCTGGTTCAGGTCTAGGACCTGGTCCTGGTTATAGTCCTGGTTCAGGTTATAGTCCTGGTCCTGGTTATAGTCCTGGTTCAGGTCTAGGTCCTGGTCCTGGTTATAGTCCTGGTTCAGGTCTAGGACCTGGTCCTGGTTATAGTCCTGGTTCAGGTTATAGTCCTGGTTCAGGTCTAGGTCCTGGTCCTGGTTATAGTCCTGGTTCAGGTCTAGGTCCTGGTCCTGGTTATAGTCCTGGTTCAGGTCTAGGTCCTGGTCCTGGTTATAGTCCTGGTTCAGGTCTAGGTCCTGGTCCTGGTTATAGTCCTGGTTCAGGTCTAGGACCTGGTCCTGGTTATAGTCCTGGTTCAGGTCTAGGACCTGGTCCTGGTTATAGTCCTGGTTCAGGTCTAGGTCCTGGTCCTGGTTATAGTCCTGGTTCAGGTCTAGGACCTGGTCCTGGTTATAGTCCTGGTTCAGGTCTAGGACCTGGTCCTGGTTATAGTCCTGGTTCAGGTCTAGGTCCTGGTCCTGGTTATAGTCCTGGTTCAGGTCTAGGTCCTGGTCCTGGTTATAGTCCTGGTTCAGGTCTAGGTCCTGGTCCTGGTTATAGTCCTGGTTCAGGTCTAGGACCTGGTCCTGGTTATAGTCCTGGTTCAGGTCTAGGTCCTGGTCCTGGTTATAGTCCTGGTTCAGGTCTAGGTCCTGGTCCTGGTTATAGTCCTGGTTCAGGTCTAGGTCCTGGTCCTGGTTATAGTCCTGGTCCTGGTTATAGTCCTGGTTCAGGTCTAGGACCTGGTCCTGGTTATAGTCCTGGTTCAGGTCTAGGTCCTGGTCCTGGTTATAGTCCTGGTTCAAGTCTAGGTCCTGGTCCTGGTTATAGTCCTGGTTCAGGTCTAGGACCTGGTCCTGGTTATAGTCCTGGTTCAGGTCTAGGACCTGGTCCTGGTTATAGTCCTGGTCCTGGTTATAGTCCTGGTTCAGGTCTAGGTCCTGGTCCTGGTTATAGTCCTGGTCCTGGTTATAGTCCTGGTTCAGGTCTAGGTCCTGGTCCTGGTTATAGTCCTGGTTCAGGTCTAGGTCCTGGTCCTGGTTATAGTCCTGGTCCTGGTTATAGTCCTGGTTCAGGTCTAGGTCCTGGTCCTGGTTATAGTCCTGGTCCTGGTTATAGTCCTGGTTCAGGTCTAGGACCTGGTCCTGGTTATAGTCCTGGTTCAGGTCTAGGTCCTGGTCCTGGTTATAGTCCTGGTTCAGGTCTAGGTCCTGGTCCTGGTTATAGTCCTGGTCCTGGTTATAGTCCTGGCTCAGGTCTAGGTCCTGGTCCTGGTTATAGTCCTGGTTCAGGTCTAGGACCTGGTCCTGGTTATAGTCCTGGTTCAGGTTATAGTCCTGGTCCTGGTTATAGTCCTGGTTCAGGTCTAGGTCCTGGTCCTGGTTATAGTCCTGGTTCAGGTCTAGGTCCTGGTCCTGGTTATAGTCCTGGTTCAGGTCTAGGACCTGGTCCTGGTTATAGTCCTGGTTCAGGTTATAGTCCTGGTCCTGGTTATAGTCCTGGTTCAGGTCTAGGTCCTGGTCCTGGTTATAGTCCTGGTTCAGGTCTAGGACCTGGTCCTGGTTATAGTCCTGGTTCAGGTTATAGTCCTGGTTCAGGTTATAGTCCTGGTCCTGGTTATAGTCCTGGTTCAGGTCTAGGTCCTGGTCCTGGTTATAGTCCTGGTTCAGGTCTAGGTCCTGGTCCTGGTTATAGTCCTGGTTCAGGTCTAGGTCCTGGTCCTGGTTATAGTCCTGGTTCAGGTCTAGGTCCTGGTCCTGGTTATGTCCTGGTTCTATAGTCCTGGTTCAGGTCTAGGACCTGGTCCTGGTTATAGTCCTGGTTCAGGTCTAGGACCTGGTCCTGGTTATAGTCCTGGTTCTGGTTATAGTCCTGGTTCAGGCCTAGGTCCTGGTCCTGGTCCTGGTTATAGTCCTGGTTCAGGTCTAGGACCTGGTCCTGGTTATAGTCCTGGTTCAGGTCTAGGTCCTGTCCTGGTTATAGTCCTGGTTCAGGTTATAGTCCTGGTCCTGGTTATAGTCCTGGTTCAGGTCTAGGACCTGGTCCTGGTTATAGTCCTGGTCCTGGTTATAGTCCTGGTTCAGGTCTAGGTCCTGGTCCTGGTTATAGTCCTGGTTCAGGTCTAGGTCCTGGTCCTGGTTATAGTCCTGGTTCAGGTCTAGGACCTGGTCCTGGTTATAGTCCTGGTTCAGGTCTAGGTCCTGGTCCTGGTTATAGTCCTGGTTCAGGTTATAGTCCTGGTCCTGGTCATAGTCCTGGTTCAGGTCTAGGACCTGGTCCTGGTTATAGTCCTGGTTCAGGTCTAGGACCTGGTCCTGGTTATAGTCCTGGTTCAGGTCTAGGACCTGGTCCTGGTTATAGTCCTGGTTCAGGTCTAGAACCTGGTCCTGGTTATAGTCCTGGTCCTGGTTATAGTCCTGGTTCAGGTCTAGGACCTGGTCCTGGTTATAGTCCTGGTTCAGGTCTAGGTCCTGGTCCTGGTTATAGTCCTGGTTCAGGTCTAGGACCTGGTCCTGGTTATAGTCCTGGTTCAGGTTATAGTCCTGGTTCTGGTTATAGTCCTGGTTCAGGTCTAGGACCTGGTCCTGGTTATAGTCCTGGTTCAGGTCTAGGACCTGGTCCTGGTTATAGTCCTGGTTCAGGTCTAGGTCCTGGTCCTGGTTATAGTCCTGGTTCAGGTCTAGGTCCTGGTCCTGGTTATAGTCCTGGTCCTGGTTATAGTCCTGGTTCAGGATTAGGTCCTGGTCCTGGTTATAGTCCTGGTTCAGGTCTAGGACCTGGTCCTGGTTATAGTCCTGGTTCAGGTCTAGGTCCTGGTCCTGGTTATAGTCCTGGTTCAGGTCTAGGTCCTGGTCCTGGTTATAGTCCTGGTTCAGGTCTAGAACCTGGGCCTGGTTATAGTCCTGGTCCTGGTTATAGTCCTGGTTCAGGTCTAGGTCCTGGTCCTGGTTACAGTCCTGGTTCAGGTCTAGGACCTGGTTCTGGTTATAGTCCTGGTTCAGGTCTAGGTCCTGGTCCTGGTTATAGTCCTGGTTCAGGTCTAGGACCTGGTCCTGGTTATAGTCCTGGTTCAGGTCTAGGTCCTGGTCCTGGTTATAGTCCTGGTTATAGTCCTGGTTCAGGTCTAGTACCTGGTCCTGGTTACAGTCCTGGTTCAGGTCTAGGACCTGGTTCTGGTTATAGTCCTGGTTCAGGTCTAGGTCCTGGTCCTGGTTATAGTCCTGGTTCAGGTCTAGGTCCTGTTCCTGGTTATAGTCCTGGTTCAGGTCTAGGTCCTGGTCCTGGTTATAGTCCTGGTTCAGGCCTAGGACCTGGTCCTGGTTATAGTCCTGGTTCAAGTCTAGAACCTGGTCCTGGTTATAGTTCTGGTTCAGGTCTAGGTCCTGGTCCTGGTTATAGTCCTGGTCCTGGTTATAGTCCTGGTTCAGGTCTAGGACCCGGTCCTGGTTATAGTCCTGGTTCAGGTCTAGGACCTGGTCCTGGTTATAGTCCTGGTTCAAGTCTAGAACCTGGTCCTGGTTATAGTCCTGGATCAGGTCTAGGACCTGGTTCTGGTTATAGTC
This sequence comes from Atherinomorus stipes, assembly GCA_023101725.1. Taxonomy (NCBI): domain Eukaryota; kingdom Metazoa; phylum Chordata; class Actinopteri; order Atheriniformes; family Atherinidae; genus Atherinomorus; species Atherinomorus stipes. The sequence continues at coordinate 110,851 of JALJCO010003778.1, forward strand.
CTGGTCCTGGTTATAGTCCTGGTCCTGGTTATAGTCCTGGTTCAGGTCTAGGACCTGGTCCTGGTTATAGTCCTGGTCCTGGTTATAGTCCTGGTTCAGGTCTAGGACCTGGTCCTGGTTATAGTCCTGGTCCTGGTTATAGTCCTGGTTCAGGTCTAGGACCTGGTTCTGGTTATAGTCCTGGTTCAGGTCTAGGTCCTGGTCCTGGTTATAGTCCTGGTTCAGGTCTAGGTCCTGGTCCTGGTTATAGTCCTGGTTCAGGTCTAGGACCTGGCCCTGGTTATAGTCCTGGTCCTGGTTATAGTCCTGGTTCAGGTCTAGGACCTGGTCCTGCTTATAGTCCTGGTTCAGGTCTAGGACCTGGTTCTGGTTATAGTCCTGGTCCTGGTTATAGTCCTGGTTCAGGTCTAGGACCTGGTCCTGGTTATAGTCCTGGTCCTGGTTGTAGTCCTGGTTCAGGTCTAGGTCCTGGTCCTGGTTACAGTCCTGGTTCAGGTCTAGGACCTGGTTCTGGTTATAGTCCTGGTTCAGGTCTAGGACCTGGTCCTGGTTATAGTCCTGGTTCAGGTTTAGGACCTGGTCCTGGTTATAGTCCTGGTCCTGGTTATAGTCCTGGTCCTGGTTCAGGTCTAGGACCTGGTCCTGGTTATAGTCCTGGTTCAGGTCTAGGACCTGGTCCTGGTTATAGTCCTGGTTATAGTCCTGGTTCAGGTCTAGGACCTGGTCCTGGTTATAGTCCTGGTTATAGTCCTGGTCCTGGTTATAGTCCTGGTTCAGGTCTAGGTCCTGGTTCTGGTTATAGTCCTGGTTCAGGTCTAGGACCTGGTCCTGGTTATAGTCCTGGTCCTGGTTGTAGTCCTGGTCCTGGTTATAGTCCTGGTTATAGTCCTGGTTCAGGTCTAGGTCCTGGTCCTGGTTATAGTCCTGGTTCAGGTCTAGGACCTGGTTCTGGTTATAGTCCTGGTTATAGTCCTGGTTCAGGTCTAGGACCTGGTTCTGGTTATAGTCCTGGTTCAGGTCTAGGACCTGGTCCTGGTTATAGTCCTGGTTATAGTCCTGGTTCAGGTCTAGGACCTGGTTCTGGTTATAGTCCTGGTTCAGGTCTAGGTCCTGGTCCTGGTTATAGTCCTGGTTATAGTCCTGGTTCAGGTCTAGGACCTGGTCCTGGTTATAGTCCTGGTTCAGGTCTAGGTCCTGGTCCTGGTTATAGTCCTGGTTATAGTCCTGGTTCAGGTCTAGTACCTGGTCCTGGTTACAGTCCTGGTTCAGGTCTAGGACCTGGTTCTGGTTATAGTCCTGGTTCAGGTCTAGGTCCTGGTCCTGGTTATAGTCCTGGTTCAGGTCTAGGTCCTGGTCCTGGTTATAGTCCTGGTTCAGGCCTAGGACCTGGTCCTGGTTATAGTCCTGGTTCAAGTCTAGAACCTGGTCCTGGTTATAGTCCTGGTTCAGGTCTAGGTCCTGGTCCTGGTTATAGTCCTGGTCCTGGTTATAGTCCTGGTTCAAGTCTAGAACCTGGTCCTGGTTATAGTCCTGGTTCAAGTCTAGAACCTGGTCCTGGTTATAGTCCTGGTCCTGGTTATAGTCCTGGTTCAGGTCTACGTCCTGGTCCTGGTTATAGTCCTGGTCCTGGTTGTAGTCCTGGTCCTGGTTATAGTCCTGGTTCAGGTCTAGGACCTGGTTCTGGTTATAGTCCTGGTTCAGGCCTAGGACCTGGTCCTGGTTATAGTCCTGGTTCAAGTCTAGAACCTGGTCCTGGTTGTAGTCCTGGTCCTGGTTATAGTCCTGGTTCAGGTTATAGTCCTGGTCCTGGTTATAGTCCTGGTTCAGGTCTAGGTCCTGGTCCTGGTTATAGTCCTGGTCCTGGTTATAGTCCTGGTTCAGGTCTAGGACCTGGTCCTGGTTATAGTCCTGGTTCAGGTCTAGGACCTGGTCCTGGTTATAGTCCTGGTTCAAGTCTAGAACCTGGTCCTGGTTATAGTCCTGGTTCAGGTCTAGGACCTGGTTCTGGTTATAGTCCTGGTTCAGGTCTAGGACCTGGTCCTGGTTATAGTCCTGGTCCTGGTTATAGTCCTGGTTCAGGTCTAGGACCTGGTCCTGGTTATAGTCCTGGTTCAGGTCTAGGTCCTGGTCCTGGTTATAGTCCTGGTTCAGGTCTAGGACCTGGTCCTGGTTATAGTCCTGGTTCAGGTCTAGGTCCTGGTCCTGGTTATAGTCCTGGTTCAGGTCTAGGACCTGGTCCTGGTTATAGTCCTGGTTCAGGTCTAGGACCTGGTCCTGGTTATAGTCCTGGTCCTGGTTATAGTCCTGGTCCTGGTTATAGTCCTGGTTCAGGTCTAGGACCTGGTTCTGGTTATAGTCCTGGTCCTGGTTATAGTCCTGGTTCAGGTCTAGGACCTGGTCCTGGTTATAGTCCTGGTTCAGGTCTAGGACCTGGTCCTGGTTATAGTCCTGGTTCAAGTCTAGGTCCTGGTCCTGGTTATAGTCCTGGTTCAGGTCTAGGTCCTGGTCCTGGTTATAGTCCTGGTCCTGGTTATAGTCCTGGTTCAGGTCTAGGACCTGGTCCTGGTTATAGTCCTGGTTCAGGTCTAGGTCCTGGTCCTGGTTATAGTCCTGGTTCAGGTCTAGGTCCTGGTCCTGGTTATAGTCCTGGTTCAGGTCTAGGACCTGGTCCTGGTTATAGTCCTGGTTCAGGTCTAGGACCTGGTCCTGGTTATAGTCCTGGTCCTGGTTATAGTCCTGGTTCAGGTCTAGGTCCTGGTCCTGGTTATAGTCCTGGTCCTGGTTATAGTCCTGGTTCAGGTCTAGGTCCTGGTCCTGGTTATAGTCCTGGTTCAGGTCTAGGTCCTGGTCCTGGTTATAGTCCTGGTCCTGGTTATAGTCCTGGTTCAGGTCTAGGTCCTGGTCCTGGTTATAGTCCTGGTCCTGGTTATAGTCCTGGTTCAGGTCTAGGACCTGGTCCTGGTTATAGTCCTGGTTCAGGTCTAGGTCCTGGTCCTGGTTATAGTCCTGGTTCAGGTCTAGGTCCTGGTCCTGGTTATAGTCCTGGTCCTGGTTATAGTCCTGGCTCAGGTCTAGGTCCTGGTCCTGGTTATAGTCCTGGTTCAGGTCTAGGACCTGGTCCTGGTTATAGTCCTGGTTCAGGTTATAGTCCTGGTCCTGGTTATAGTCCTGGTTCAGGTCTAGGTCCTGGTCCTGGTTATAGTCCTGGTTCAGGTCTAGGTCCTGGTCCTGGTTATAGTCCTGGTTCAGGTCTAGGACCTGGTCCTGGTTATAGTCCTGGTTCAGGTTATAGTCCTGGTCCTGGTTATAGTCCTGGTTCAGGTCTAGGTCCTGGTCCTGGTTATAGTCCTGGTTCAGGTCTAGGACCTGGTCCTGGTTATAGTCCTGGTTCAGGTTATAGTCCTGGTCCTGGTTATAGTCCTGGTTCAGGTCTAGGTCCTGGTCCTGGTTATAGTCCTGGTTCAGGTCTAGGTCCTGGTCCTGGTTATAGTCCTGGTTCAGGTCTAGGTCCTGGTCCTGGTTATAGTCCTGGTTATAGTCCTGGTTATAGTCCTGGTTCAGGTCTAGGACCTGGTCCTGGTTATAGTCCTGGTTCAGGTCTAGGACCTGGTCCTGGTTATAGTCCTGGTTCTGGTTATAGTCCTGGTTCAGGCCTAGGTCCTGGTCCTGGTCCTGGTTATAGTCCTGGTTCAGGTCTAGGACCTGGTCCTGGTTATAGTCCTGGTTCAGGTCTAGGTCCTGTCCTGGTTATAGTCCTGGTTCAGGTTATAGTCCTGGTCCTGGTTATAGTCCTGGTTCAGGTCTAGGACCTGGTCCTGGTTATAGTCCTGGTCCTGGTTATAGTCCTGGTTCAGGTCTAGGTCCTGGTCCTGGTTATAGTCCTGGTTCAGGTCTAGGTCCTGGTCCTGGTTATAGTCCTGGTTCAGGTCTAGGACCTGGTCCTGGTTATAGTCCTGGTTCAGGTCTAGGTCCTGGTCCTGGTTATAGTCCTGGTTCAGGTTATAGTCCTGGTCCTGGTCATAGTCCTGGTTCAGGTCTAGGACCTGGTCCTGGTTATAGTCCTGGTTCAGGTCTAGGACCTGGTCCTGGTTATAGTCCTGGTTCAGGTCTAGGACCTGGTCCTGGTTATAGTCCTGGTTCAGGTCTAGAACCTGGTCCTGGTTATAGTCCTGGTCCTGGTTATAGTCCTGGTTCAGGTCTAGGACCTGGTCCTGGTTATAGTCCTGGTTCAGGTCTAGGTCCTGGTCCTGGTTATAGTCCTGGTTCAGGTCTAGGACCTGGTCCTGGTTATAGTCCTGGTTCAGGTTATAGTCCTGGTTCTGGTTATAGTCCTGGTTCAGGTCTAGGACCTGGTCCTGGTTATAGTCCTGGTTCAGGTCTAGGACCTGGTCCTGGTTATAGTCCTGGTTCAGGTCTAGGTCCTGGTCCTGGTTATAGTCCTGGTTCAGGTCTAGGTCCTGGTCCTGGTTATAGTCCTGGTCCTGGTTATAGTCCTGGTTCAGGATTAGGTCCTGGTCCTGGTTATAGTCCTGGTTCAGGTCTAGGACCTGGTCCTGGTTATAGTCCTGGTTCAGCTCTAGGACCTGGTCCTGGTTATAGTCCTGGTTCAGGTCTAGGTCCTGGTCCTGGTTATAGTCCTGGTTCAGGTCTAGAACCTGGGCCTGGTTATAGTCCTGGTTCAGGTCTAGGTCCTGGTCCTGGTTATAGTCCTGGTCCTGGTTATAGTCCTGGTTCAGGTCTAGGTCCTGGTCCTGGTTACAGTCCTGGTTCAGGTCTAGGACCTGGTTCTGGTTATAGTCCTGGTTCAGGTCTAGGTCCTGGTCCTGGTTATAGTCCTGGTTCAGGTCTAGGACCTGGTCCTGGTTATAGTCCTGGTTCAGGTCTAGGTCCTGGTCCTGGTTATAGTCCTGGTTATAGTCCTGGTTCAGGTCTAGTACCTGGTCCTGGTTACAGTCCTGGTTCAGGTCTAGGACCTGGTTCTGGTTATAGTCCTGGTTCAGGTCTAGGTCCTGGTCCTGGTTATAGTCCTGGTTCAGGTCTAGGTCCTGTTCCTGGTTATAGTCCTGGTTCAGGTCTAGGTCCTGGTCCTGGTTATAGTCCTGGTTCAGGCCTAGGACCTGGTCCTGGTTATAGTCCTGGTTCAAGTCTAGAACCTGGTCCTGGTTATAGTTCTGGTTCAGGTCTAGGTCCTGGTCCTGGTTATAGTCCTGGTCCTGGTTATAGTCCTGGTTCAGGTCTAGGACCCGGTCCTGGTTATAGTCCTGGTTCAGGTCTAGGACCTGGTCCTGGTTATAGTCCTGGTTCAAGTCTAGAACCTGGTCCTGGTTATAGTCCTGGATCAGGTCTAGGACCTGGTTCTGGTTATAGTCCTGGTCCTGGTTATAGTCCTGGTCCTGGTTATAGTCCTGGTTCAGGTCTAGGACCTGGTCCTGGTTATAGTCCTGGTCCTGGTTATAGTCCTGGTTCAGGTCTAGGACCTGGTTCTGGTTATAGTCCTGGTTCAGGTCTAGGTCCTGGTCCTGGTTATAGTCCTGGTTCAGGTCTAGGTCCTGGTCCTGGTTATAGTCCTGGTTCAGGTCTAGGACCTGGCCCTGGTTATAGTCCTGGTCCTGGTTATAGTCCTGGTTCAGGTCTAGGACCTGGTCCTGCTTATAGTCCTGGTTCAGGTCTAGGACCTGGTTCTGGTTATAGTCCTGGTCCTGGTTATAGTCCTGGTTCAGGTCTAGGACCTGGTCCTGGTTATAGTCCTGGTCCTGGTTGTAGTCCTGGTTCAGGTCTAGGTCCTGGTCCTGGTTACAGTCCTGGTTCAGGTCTAGGACCTGGTTCTGGTTATAGTCCTGGTTCAGGTCTAGGACCTGGTCCTGGTTATAGTCCTGGTTCAGGTTTAGGACCTGGTCCTGGTTATAGTCCTGGTCCTGGTTATAGTCCTGGTCCTGGTTCAGGTCTAGGACCTGGTCCTGGTTATAGTCCTGGTTCAGGTCTAGGACCTGGTCCTGGTTATAGTCCTGGTTATAGTCCTGGTTCAGGTCTAGGACCTGGTCCTGGTTATAGTCCTGGTTATAGTCCTGGTCCTGGTTATAGTCCTGGTTCAGGTCTAGGTCCTGGTTCTGGTTATAGTCCTGGTTCAGGTCTAGGACCTGGTCCTGGTTATAGTCCTGGTCCTGGTTGTAGTCCTGGTTCAGGTCTAGGTCCTGGTTCTGGTTATAGTCCTGGTTATAGTCCTGGTCCTGGTTATAGTCCTGGTTCAGGTCTAGGTCCTGGTTCTGGTTATAGTCCTGGTTCAGGTCTAGGACCTGGTCCTGGTTATAGTCCTGGTCCTGGTTATAGTCCTGGTTCAGGTCTAGGACCTGGTCCTGGTTATAGTCCTGGTTATAGTCCTGGTCCTGGTTATAGTCCTGGTTCAGGTCTAGGTCCTGGTTCTGGTTATAGTCCTGGTTCAGGTCTAGGATCTGGTCCTGGTTATAGTCCTGGTCCTGGTTATAGTCCTGGTTCAGGTCTAGGACCTGGTTCTGGTTATAGTCCTGGTTCAGGTCTAGGACCTGGTCCTGGTTATAGTCCTGGTTATAGTCCTGGTTCAGGTCTAGGACCTGGTTCTGGTTATAGTCCTGGTTCAGGTCTAGGTCCTGGTCCTGGTTATAGTCCTGGTTATAGTCCTGGTTCAGGTCTAGGACCTGGTCCTGGTTATAGTCCTGGTTCAGGTCTAGGTCCTGGTCCTGGTTATAGTCCTGGTTATAGTCCTGGTTCAGGTCTAGTACCTGGTCCTGGTTACAGTCCTGGTTCAGGTCTAGGACCTGGTTCTGGTTATAGTCCTGGTTCAGGTCTAGGTCCTGGTCCTGGTTATAGTCCTGGTTCAGGTCTAGGTCCTGGTCCTGGTTATAGTCCTGGTCCTGGTTATAGTCCTGGTTCAAGTCTAGAACCTGGTCCTGGTTATAGTCCTGGTTCAAGTCTAGAACCTGGTCCTGGTTATAGTCCTGGTCCTGGTTATAGTCCTGGTTCAGGTCTACGTCCTGGTCCTGGTTATAGTCCTGGTCCTGGTTGTAGTCCTGGTCCTGGTTATAGTCCTGGTTCAGGTCTAGGACCTGGTTCTGGTTATAGTCCTGGTTCAGGCCTAGGACCTGGTCCTGGTTATAGTCCTGGTTCAAGTCTAGAACCTGGTCCTGGTTGTAGTCCTGGTCCTGGTTATAGTCCTGGTTCAGGTTATAGTCCTGGTCCTGGTTATAGTCCTGGTTCAGGTCTAGGTCCTGGTCCTGGTTATAGTCCTGGTCCTGGTTATAGTCCTGGTTCAGGTCTAGGACCTGGTCCTGGTTATAGTCCTGGTTCAGGTCTAGGACCTGGTCCTGGTTATAGTCCTGGTTCAAGTCTAGAACCTGGTCCTGGTTATAGTCCTGGTTCAGGTCTAGGACCTGGTTCTGGTTATAGTCCTGGTTCAGGTCTAGGACCTGGTCCTGGTTATAGTCCTGGTCCTGGTTATAGTCCTGGTTCAGGTCTAGGACCTGGTCCTGGTTATAGTCCTGGTTCAGGTCTAGGTCCTGGTCCTGGTTATAGTCCTGGTTCAGGTCTAGGACCTGGTCCTGGTTATAGTCCTGGTTCAGGTCTAGGTCCTGGTCCTGGTTATAGTCCTGGTTCAGGTCTAGGACCTGGTCCTGGTTATAGTCCTGGTTCAGGTCTAGGTCCTGGTCCTGGTTATAGTCCTGGTTCAGGTCTAGGACCTGGTCCTGGTTATAGTCCTGGTCCTGGTTATAGTCCTGGTCCTGGTTATAGTCCTGGTTCAGGTCTAGGACCTGGTTCTGGTTATAGTCCTGGTCCTGGTTATAGTCCTGGTTCAGGTCTAGGACCTGGTACTGGTTATAGTCCTGGTCCTGGTTGTAGTCCTGGTTCAGGTCTAGGTCCTGGTCCTGGTTACAGTCCTGGTTCAGGTCTAGGACCTGGTCCTGGTTACAGTCCTGGTTCAGGTCTAGGACCTGGTTCTGGTTATAGTCCTGGTTCAGGTCTAGGACCTGGTCCTGGTTATAGTCCTGGTTCAGGTCTAGGACCTGGTCCTGGTTATAGTCCTGGTTATAGTCCTGGTTCAGGTACTGAGCTGTGATGTCATTGATGACATCACAGCTCAGTACAGTCCTGCTGTGATGCATTTAGTGTTTCTCCTGTAAATCAGACGTTTCTATAACGCTGATAACAGAACTTTAGAAAAACGACGACGTCATCAGGAACGTCCTCATGTGTGACATCATCATTCCATCAGTGACGATGTCCCACACGATGACATCATCATTCCATCAGTGACGATGTCACACACGATGACATCATCATTCCATCAGTGACGATGTCACACACGATGACATCATCATTCCATCAGTGACGATCCAGATGTCAGTGTCAGCTGATGCTCCATTGTAAATGGTGATGATGTCATCACGCCCTGTGTTTCAGGCCACCGCCATGTCTGTGGACTGCCTGGGCTCCCACGCCGTGCTGTCCGGGTATGTTGCAGTCACCTGAACGCATCACTGCCGTGTTTCTGGGTCACACATCAGATGACTGAAACCTGTTGTTGTTGTTGTTGTTGTTGTTGTTGTTGATGTTGATGATGTCACTGTCCTCCAGCCGCCGCTTCCTGTACATGGTGGACCTGGAGGTGCCTTCAGAGCCCCCCCGTAAGATCGGACGTCACAGTAAGTGGGACGTGGGGACGGTCCAGTGGAACCCTCACAGATCAGAGTCCCACGTCTTTGCTGCCTCGGTGAGTCTGTCTCCTCACAACGTCTCTGTTACCATGGTGATGGGAGGACAAAGTCAGGTCACTTCTCCATACTGAAAATCCCAAACTGAGCCTGAATGCGTCTCCAGCCTCTGATCTGGAGTTCAGGTTCATCCAGGACCAGAGAGGGTACCGGTCTGGCCCAGCCCAGTTTACATGGTTTCAGGGGGACCTGGTCTGATGTTAGCGTGTTACTATCCTGGTTAACCACTGACGGTGACCTGGTCTGATGTTAGCTTGTTACTATCCTGGTTAACCACTGACGGTTACCTGGTCTGATGTTAGCGTGTTACTATCCTGGTTAACCACTGATGGTGACCTGGTCTGATGTTAGCGTGTTACTATCCTGGTTAACCACTGACTGTGACCTGGTCTGATGTTAGCGTGTTACTATCCTGGTTAACCACTGACGGTGACCTGGTCTGATGTTAGCGTGTTACTATCCTGGTTAACCACTGACGGTGACCTGGTCTGATGTTAGCGTGTTACTATCCTGGTTAACCACTGACGGTGACCTGGTCTGATGTTAGCGTGTTACTATCCTGGTTAACCACTGACGGTTACCTGGTCTGATGTTAGCGTGTTATTATCCTGGTTAACCACTGACGGTGACCTGGTCTGATGTTAGCGTGTTATTATCCTGGTTAACCACTGACGGTTACCTGGTCTGATGTTAGCGTGTTATTATCCTGGTTAACCACTGACGGTGACCTGGTCTGATGTTAGCGTGTTATTATCCTGGTTAACCACTGACGGTTACCTGGTCTGATGTTAGCGTGTTATTATCCTGGTTAACCACTGACGGTGACCTGGTCTGATGTTAGCGTGTTATTATCCTGGTTAACCACTGACGGTGACCTGGTCTGATGTTAGCGTGTTATTATCCTGGTTAACCACTGACGGTGACCTGGTCTGATGTTAGCGTGTTATTATCCTGGTTAACCACTGACGGTGACCTGGTCTGATGTTAGCGTGTTATTATCCTGGTTAACCACTGACGGTTACCTGGTCTGATGTTAGCGTGTTATTATCCTGGTTAACCACTGACGGTGACCTGGTCTGATGTTAGCGTGTTATTATCCTGGTTAACCACTGACGGTGACCTGGTCTGATGTTAGCGTGTTATTATCCTGGTTAACCACTGACGGTGACCTGGTCTGATGTTAGCGTGTTACTATCCTGGTTAACCACTGACGGTTACCTGGTCTGATGTTAGCGTGTTACTATCCTGGTTAACCACTGACGGTTACCTGGTCTGATGTTAGCGTGTTACTATCCTGGTTAACCACTGACGGTGACCTGGTCTGATGTTAGCGTGTTATTATCCTGGTTAACCACTGACGGTTACCTGGTCTGATGTTAGCGTGTTATTATCCTGGTTAACCACTGACGGTTACCTGGTCTGATGTTAGCGTGTTATTATCCTGGTTAACCACTGACGGTTACCTGGTCTGATGTTAGCGTGTTACTATCCTGGTTAACCACTGACGGTTACCTGGTCTGATGTTAGCGTGTTACTATCCTGGTTAACCACTGACGGTTACCTGGTCTGATGTTAGCTATTATTATCCTGGTTAACCACTGACGGTGACCTGGTCTGATGTTAGCGTGTTACTATCCTGGTTAACCACTGACGGTGACCTGGTCTGATGTTAGCGTGTTACTATCCTGGTTAACCACTGACGGTTACCTGGTCTGATGTTAGCGTGTTATTATCCTGGTTAACCACTGACGGTTACCTGGTCTGATGTTAGCGTGTTACTATCCTGGTTAACCACTGACGGTTACCTGGTCTGATGTTAGCGTGTTATTATCCTGGTTAACCACTGACGGTTACCTGGTCTGATGTTAGCGTGTTACTATCCTGGTTAACCACTGACGGTGACCTGGTCTGATGTTAGCGTGTTACTATCCTGGTTAACCACTGACGGTGACCTGGTCTGATGTTAGCGTGTTATTATCCTGGTTAACCACTGACGGTTACCTGGTCTGATGTTAGCGTGTTACTATCCTGGTTAACCACTGACGGTTACCTGGTCTGATGTTAGCGTGTTACTATCCTGGTTAACCACTGACGGTTACCTGGTCTGATGTTAGCGTGTTATTATCCTGGTTAACCACTGACGGTGACCTGGTCTGATGTTAGCGTGTTATTATCCTGGTTAACCACTGACGGTTACCTGGTCTGATGTTAGCGTGTTACTATCCTGGTTAACCACTGACGGTTACCTGGTCTGATGTTAGCGTGTTACTATCCTGGTTAACCACTGACGGTTACCTGGTCTGATGTTAGCGTGTTATTATCCTGGTTAACCACTGACGGTGACCTGGTCTGATGTTAGCGTGTTACTATCCTGGTTAACCACTGACTGTTACCTGGTCTGATGTTAGCGTGTTACTATCCTGGTTAACCACTGACGGTGACCTGGTCTGATGTTAGCGTGTTACTATCCTGGTTAACCACTGACGGTGACCTGGTCTGATGTTAGCGTGTTATTATCCTGGTTAACCACTGACGGTTACCTGGTCTGATGTTAGCGTGTTACTATCCTGGTTAACCACTGACGGTGACCTGGTCTGATGTTAGCGTGTTACTATCCTGGTTAACCACTGACGGTTACCTGGTCTGATGTTAGCGTGTTATTATCCTGGTTAACCACTGACGGTTACCTGGTCTGATGTTAGCGTGTTACTATCCTGGTTAACCACTGACGGTGACCTGGTCTGATGTTAGCGTGTTACTATCCTGGTTAACCACTGACGGTTACCTGGTCTGATGTTAGCGTGTTATTATCCTGGTTAACCACTGACGGTGACCTGGTCTGATGTTAGCGTGTTACTATCCTGGTTAACCACTGACGGTTACCTGGTCTGATGTTAGCGTGTTACTATCCTGGTTAACCACTGACGGTTACCTGGTCTGATGTTAGCGTGTTATTATCCTGGTTAACCACTGACGGTTACCTGGTCTGATGTTAGCGTGTTACTATCCTGGTTAACCACTGACGGTTACCTGGTCTGATGTTAGCGTGTTACTATCCTGGTTAACCACTGACGGTGACCTGGTCTGATGTTAGCGTGTTACTATCCTGGTTAACCACTGACGGTGACCTGGTCTGATGTTAGCGTGTTACTATCCTGGTTAACCACTGACGGTTACCTGGTCTGATGTTAGCGTGTTACTATCCTGGTTAACCACTGACGGTTACCTGGTCTGATGTTAGCGTGTTACTATCCTGGTTAACCACTGACGGTTACCTGGTCTGATGTTAGCGTGTTACTATCCTGGTTAACCACTGACGGTGACCTGGTCTGATGTTAGCGTGTTACTATCCTGGTTAACCACTGACGGTTACCTGGTCTGATGTTAGCGTGTTACTATCCTGGTTAACCACTGACGGTTACCTGGTTTGGATCATGAAAGTTGCACAGTGTGGAATGCCATGGTAACTGGAATGTTACTACCTGGTACCGGCGCTCAGGTTGCCATGGTAACTGGAATGTTACTACCTGGTACCGGCGCTCAGGTTGCCATGGTAACTGGAATGTTACTACCTGGTACCGGCGCTCAGGTTGCCATGGTAACTGGAATGTTACTACCTGGTACCGGCGCTCAGGTTGCCATGGTAACTGGAATGTTTCTACCTGGTACCGGCGCTCAGGTTGCCATGGTAACTGGAATGTTTCTACCTGGTACCGGCGCTCAGGTTGCCATGGTAACTGGAATGTTTCTACCTGGTACCGGCGCTCAGGTTGCCATGGTAACTGGAATGTTTCTACCTGGTACCGGCGCTCAGGTTGCCATGGTAACTGGAATGTTTCTACCTGGTACCAGACCTCAGGTTGCCATGGTAACTGGAATGTTGCGGTACCGGAGCTCAGGTTGCCATGGTAACTGGAATGATCCGGTACCGGAGCTCAGGTTGCCATGGTAACTGGAATGTTACTACCTGGTACCGGTGCTCAGGTTGCCATGGTAACTGGAATGTTACGGTACTGGAGCTCAGGTTGCCATGGTAACTGGAATGTTACTACCTGGTACCAGAGCTCAGGTTGCCATGGTTACTGGAATGTTACAATGTTCAACTGATGTCATGGACGGGGCGTGACTCGTGTGTTTCAGAGCAACCAGCGCGTGGACCTGTACTCCTGGAGGGACGGCTGTGGGGAGAGCCACACCTCCCTGCAGGGACACACCCGGGTCATCAGGTACCAGCTGACTCAGGGAACACCTGGTGCCCGTGAGGCCGCCTGACTCACTCTGACTCCCTGCTTCTCCTCAGTGACCTGGACTGGTCCTGGTTCGACCCGGAGTTCCTGGTCACCAGCTCCGTGGACACCTACATCTACATCTGGGACACCAGGTGGGTTTGGCCCAGGACGTCGGCTTGAACCAGTTCACCCGGTTAAGCGTGTTAAACCAGTTCACCCGGTTAAACGTGTTAAACCAGTTCACCCGGTTAAACATGTTAAACCAGTATAACTAATTAAACATGTTAAACCAGTTCACCCGGTTAAACATGTTAAACCAGTATAACTAGTTAAACATGTTAAACCAGTTCACCCGGTTAAACATGTTAAACCAGTATAACTAATTAAACATGTTAAACCAGTATAACTAATTAAACATGTTAAACCAGTTCACCCGGTTAAACATGTTAAACCAGTATAACTAATTAAACATGTTAAACCAGTTCACCCGGTTAAACATGTTAAACCAGTATAACTAGTTAAACATGTTAAACAATTTCACCCGGTTAAACATGTTAAACCAGTATAACTAATTAAACATGTTAAACCAGTTCACCCGGTTAAACATTGTTAAACCAGTATAACTAGTTAAACATGTTAAACCATTTCACCCGGTTAAACATGTTAAACCAGTGTAACTAATTAAACATGTTAAACCAGTATAACTAGTTAAACATGTTAAACCATTTCACCCGGTTAAACATGTTAAACCAGTATAACTAATTAAACATGTTAAACCAGTTCACCCGGTTAAACATGTTAAACCAGTATAACTAGTTAAACATGTTAAACCATTTCACCCAGTTTAACATGTTAAACCAGTTTAACTAATTAAACATGTTAAACCAGTTCACCTGGTTAAACATGTTAAACCAGTCCATCCAGTTAAACATGTTAAACCATTTCACCCAGTTTAACATGTTAAACCAGTTCACCTGGTTAAACATGTTAAACCAGTCCATCCAGTTAAACATGTTAAACCAGTCTATCCAGTTAAACATGTTAAACCAGTATAACTACTTAAACATGTTAAACAAGTTTACCCAGTTAAACATGTTAAACCAGTATAAGTAATTAAACATGTTAAACCAGTTCACCCAGTTACACATGTTAAACCAGTTCACCCGGTTAAACATGTTAAACCAGTTCATCCAGTTACACATGTTAAACCAGTTCACCCGGTTAATCATGTTAAACCAGTTCATCCAGTTAAATATGTCAAACCAGTTCACCTGGTTAAACATGTTAAACTAGTATAACCAGTTAAACCAGTGTCTGTGGGGGAGGCTGATGTCAGTGAGTGATGCTGCGTTCAGGTGCAGATAAATGCAGTTTATTGTGGACTTGTTTATCTTCTCAGGGACACTCGGAAACCGACGGTGGCGCTGTCGGCTGTTGGTGAGTTCAGGGTCACTTCCTCCAATCAGAGATGTCACTGGCTCGATGCATTCAGGGACACTCAGACATCTTATACTTTCACTGGATACTGACCATCCATCCATCCATCCATCAGATACATTGTTTTTATAAAAATCCCAGCCTCTTTAGGTGTACCTGAATGCACCACTTCTGCTCCCATGTATTGACATTAGGAGGAATAGTGGTAGTATTAGCAGTAGTAGTAATAGTGATAGTGGTAGTAGTAGTAGTAATAGTAATAGTATTAGTTGTAGCAGTAATAGTGGTAGTAATAGGAGTTGTAGCAGTAATAGTAGTAGTTGTAGTAGTAATAGTGGTAGAATTAGTTGTAGTAGTAATAATGATAGTGGAAATAGTAGTAGTAGTAATAGTAATAGTAGTAGTAGAAGTAGTAGTAGGAGTAGTAATAGTAATAGTAGTAGTTGTAGCAGTAATAGTGGTTGTAATAGGAGTTGTAGCAGTAATAGTAGTAGTAGTAGTAGTAGTAGTAACAGTAATAGTAGTAGTAGTAGTAGTGGTAGTTGTGGAAATAAGACGCTGCGAAAACTCAAATCTTACATATGTAGCATCTGTTGTTCTGCATCGTCTGTGCTGCTGACAGGATTCATGTCCGCATCCTGGGAGAGACGCGCTCCAGGGAACATTCAGATCAGAGAGGTTCTAGGATCAGAGAGGTTCTAGGATCAGAGAGGTTCCAGGATCAGAGAGAGGTTCTAGGATCAGAGAGGTTCTAGGATCAGAGAGGATCTAGGATCAGAGAGGTTCTAGAATCAGAGAGGTTCCAGGATCAGAGAGGTTCTAGGATCACATAGGTTCTAGGATCAGAGAGGTTCTAGGATCAGAGAGGTTCTAGGACCAGAGAGGTTCTAGGATCAGAGAGGTTCTAGGATCAGAGAGGTTCTAGGACCAGAGAGGTTCTAGGATCAGAGAGGTTCTAGGACCAGAGAGGTTCTAGGATCAGAGAGGTTCTAGGACCAGAGAGGTTCTAGGATCAGAGAGGTTCTAGGATCAGAGAGGTTCTAGGACCAGAGAGGTTCTAGGATCAGAGAGGATCTAGGATCAGAGAGGTTCTAGGATCAGAGAGGTTCTAGGATCAGAGAGGTTCTAGGATCAGAGAGGTTCTAGGATCATAGACATTCTAGGACCAGAGAGGTTCTAGGTTCAGAGAGGTTCTAGGATCAGAGAGGTTCTAGGATCAGAGACATTCTAAGACCAGAGAGGTTCTAGGGTCAGAGAGGTTCTAGGATCAGAGAGGTTCTAGGATCAGAGAGGTTCCAGGATCAGAGAGGTTCTAGGATCAGAGAGGTTCTAGGATCAGAGAGGATCTAGGATCAGAGAGGTTCTAGAATCAGAGAGGTTCCAGGATCAGAGAGGTTCTAGGATCAGAGAGGTTCTAGGATCAGAGAGGTTCTAGGATCAGAGAGGTTCTAGGATCAGGGAGGTTCTAGGATCAGAGAGGTTCTAGGATCAGAGAGGTTCTAGGATCAGAGAGGTTCTAGGACCAGAGAGGTTCTAGGATCAGAGAGGTTCTAGGACCAGAGAGGTTCTAGGATCAGAGAGGTTCTAGGACCAGAGAGGTTCTAGGATCAGAGAGGTTCTAGGATCAGAGAGGTTCTAGGATCAGAGAGGTTCTAGGATCAGAGAGGTTCTAGGACCAGAGAGGTTCTAGGATCAGAGAGGTTCTAGGATCAGAGAGGTTCTAGGATCAGAGAGGTTCTAGGATCAGAGAGGTTCTAGGACCAGAGAGGTTCTAGGATCAGAGAGGTTCTAGGATCAGAGAGGTTCTAGGATCAGAGAGGTTCTAGGACCAGAGAGGTTCTAGGATCAGAGAGGTTCTAGGACCAGAGAGGTTCTAGGATCAGAGAGGTTCTAGGATTAGAGAGGTTCTAGGACCAGAGAGGTTCTAGGATCAGAGAGGTTCTAGGATCAGAGAGGTTCTAGGACCAGAGAGGTTCTAGGACCAGAGAGGTTCTAGGATCAGAGAGGTTCTAGGATTAGAGAGGTTCTAGGACCAGAGAGGTTCTAGGATCAGAGAGGTTCTAGGATCAGAGAGGTTCTAGGACCAGAGAGGTTCTAGGACCAGAGAGGTTCTAGGATCAGAGAGGTTCTAGGACCTGAGAGGTTCTAGGATCAGAGAGGTTCTAGGATCAGAGAGGATCTAGGATCAGAGAGGTTCTAGGACCAGAAACATTCTAGAACCAGAGAGGTTCTAGGATCAGAGAGGTTCTAGGATCAGAGAGGTTCTAGGACCAGAGAGGTTCTAGGACCAGAGAGGTTCTAGGATCAGAGAGGTTCTAGGATCAGAGAGGTTCTAGGATCAGAGAGTTTCTAGGACCAGAGAGGTTCTAGGATCAGAGAGGTTCTAGGATCAGAGAGGTTCTAGGACCAGAGAGGTTCTAGGATCAGAGAGGTTCTAGGATCACAGAGGGTCTAGGACCAGAAACATTCTAGAACCACAGATGTTCTAGGATCAGAGAGGTTCTAGGACCAGAGAGGTTCTAGGATCAGAGACATTCTAGGACCAGAGAGGTTCTAGGACCAGAAACATTCTAGAACCACAGAGGTTCTAGGATCAGAGACATTCTAGGACCAGAGAGGTTCTAGGATCAGAGAGGTTCTAGGACCAGAAACATTCTAGAACCAGAGAGGTTCTAGGATCAGAGAGGTTCTAGGATCAGAGAGGTTCTAGGACCAGAAACATTCTAGAACCAGAGAGGTTCTAGGATCAGAGAGGTTCTAGGATCAGAGACATTCTAGGACCAGAGAGGTTCTAGGATCAGAGAGGTTCTAGGACCAGAAACATTCTAGAACCAGAGAGGTTCTAGAACCAGAGAGGCTTCTAGGATCAGAGAGGTTCTAGGACCAGAAACATTCTAGAACCAGAGAGGTTCTAGGATCAGAGAGGTTCTAGGACCAGAAACATTCTAGAACCAGAGAGGTTCTAGGATCAGAGAGGTTCTAGGATCAGAGACATTCTAGGACCAGAGAGGTTCTAGGATCAGAGAGGTTCTAGGATCAGAGAGGTTCTAGGACCAGAAACATTCTAGAACCAGAGAGGTTCTAGGATCAGAGAGGTTCTAGGATCATAGACATTCTAGGACCAGAGAGGTTCTAGGTTCAGAGAGGTTCTAGGATCAGAGAGGTTCTAGGATCAGAGACATTCTAAGACCAGAGAGGTTCTAGGATCAGAGACATTCTAGGACCAGACACATTCTAGAACCAGAGAGGTTCTAGGATCAGAGAGGTTCTAGGACCAGAAACATTCTAGAACCAGAGAGGTTCTAGGATCAGAGAGGTTCTAGGACCAGAGACATTCTAGGACCAGAAACATTCTAGAACCAGAGAGGTTCTAGGATCAGAGAGGTTCTAGGACCAGAGAGGTTCTAGGATCAGAGAGGTTCTAGGACCAGAGAGGTTCTAGGACCAGAGAGGTTCTAGGATCAGAGAGGTTCTAGGATCAGAGAGGTTCTAGGATCAGAGAGGTTCTAGGACCAGAGAGGTTCTAGGATCAGAGAGGTTCTAGGATCACAGAGGGTCTAGGACCAGAAACATTCTAGAACCACAGAGGTTCTAGGATCAGAGAGGTTCTAGGACCAGAGAGGTTCTAGGATCAGAGACATTCTAGGACCAGAGAGGTTCTAGGACCAGAAACATTCTAGAACCACAGAGGTTCTAGGATCAGAGAGGTTCTAGGACCAGAAACATTCTAGAACCAGACAGGTTCTAGGATCAGAGAGGTTCTAGGATCAGAGAGGTTCTAGGACCAGAAACATTCTAGAACCAGAGAGGTTCTAGGATCAGAGAGGTTCTAGGATCAGAGACATTCTAGGACCAGAGAGGTTCTAGGATCAGAGAGGTTCTAGGACCAGAAACATTCTAGAACCAGAGAGGTTCTAGAACCAGAGAGCTTCTAGGATCAGAGAGGTTCTAGGACCAGAAACATTCTAGAACCAGAGAGGTTCTAGGATCAGAGAGGTTCTAGGATCAGAAACATTCTAGAACCAGAGAGGTTCTAGGATCAGAGAGGTTCTAGGATCATAGACATTCTAGGACCAGAGAGGTTCTAGGATCAGAGAGGTTCTAGGATCAGAGAGGTTCTAGGACCAGAAACATTCTAGAATCAGAGAGGTTCTAGGATCAGAGAGGTTCTAGGACCAGAAACATTCTAGAACCAGAGAGGTTCTAGGATCAGAGAGGTTCTAGGATCAGAGACATTCTAGGACCAGAGAGGTTCTAGGTTCAGAGAGGTTCTAGGATCAGAGAGGTTCTAGGATCAGACACATTCTAGGACCAGAGAGGTTCTAGGATCAGAGAGGTTCTAGGACCAGAAACATTCTAGAACCAGAGAGGTTCTAGGATCAGAGAGGTTCTAGGACCAGAAACATTCTAGAACCAGAGAGGTTCTAGGATCAGAGAGGTTCTAGGACCAGAGACATTCTAGGACCAGAAACATTCTAGAACCAGAGAGGTTCTAGGATCAGAGAGGTTCTAGGGCCAGAAACATTCTAGAACCAGAGAGGTTCTAGGATCAGAGAGGTTCTAGGACCAGAGACATTCTAGGACCAGAAACATTCTAGAACCAGAGAGGTTCTAGGATCAGAGAGGTTCTAGGACCAGAAACATTTTAGAACCAGAGAGGTTCTAGGATCAGAGACATTCTAGGACCAGACACATTCTAGAACCAGAGAGGTTCTAGGATCAAAGAGGTTATAGGACCAGAGAGGTCCTAGATCCTCTCTGATCAGAGAGGATCTAGGATCAGAGAGGATCTAGGACCAAAGTTTGTACTTCCGACAAGTCCATAATAGCAAGTACATAAGTATGTTCTTAGCGTACTTGGTATTGAGAAACGGCCTGAGTTTTTGCAGTGTGGTGATCGTATGGGGTCAGGTCCGCATCTTCTCCGGGTCGGGTTCTGATCCTTGGTTCTGGTCTCTGTGGTCCGCATCTTCTCCGGGTCGGGTTCTGATCCTTGGTTCTGGTCTCTGTGGTCCGCATCTTCTCCGGGTCGGGTTCTGATCCTTGGTTCTGGTCTCCGTGGTCCGGGCAGCCGGGGCGTCCCAGGTTAAGTGGAACAGGAAGAACCAGAACCTGCTGGCGTCCAGTCACGACGGAGACGTTCGGATCTGGGACAAACGGGTGAGTCTGGAACCCAGACTGCGACGACGCAGTCCCAGAACTGGACCTGGATCTGGGTCCGGGACGTCTCACCGAAGTTCTCGGTTCCCCGACAGAAACCCAACACGGCGGCGGAGTACGTGGCGGCTCACCTGTCTAAGATCCACGGCCTGGACTGGCATCCGGACAACGAGTTCGTCCTGGCCACGTCCAGCCAGGACAACTCGGTCAGGGTGAGGACACGCTGTCCACACGTCCGTCTCAGGGATCAGCGGTGGATCAGTTACTCAGACTTTCTCTTCTGTGCAGTTCTGGGATTACCGACAGCCCAGGAAGTACCTGAACATCCTGTCCTGCCAGGTCCCGGTCTGGAAGGCCAGGTACACGGTACGTCCCACCCGCAGCTTCATGTCCACATGAGGGACATTTTCGCGACAATGATAAGTGACGGTAAAAAGTACCAGTCTAAACTTTTGTATGATAAAGCTGTAGACAAACAAACGGCACAACCGCCGTTACGTAGGGAGTCCGCTGGATTTAATCCCCAACAACAAAAACACGCTGAATTATGAGACCGACGTTTGAAAGAGTTTAAAGTCTTTTAAACTTTAAGTGATCGTGAGATTTTCGTGTTATTCCAGCGTAGCTTGTCATTAAAACCAGTTTCCAGAGATGAATTATAGTTTACATCAATGCTCCAGTGTAAAATACATATATACGTATGTGTATATGTATATATATACGGTATAAATATATATGTGTGTATATATATATATATATATATATATATGAATGTATTGGTCAAGATGCAGTTTTTCTAATTGTATCTCTGACATTTAGAATAAACCAAACTGTTTGGGAGTCAGGAGAAAATAGTTCCACATTTCTCTGCGTGTTCCTGCGTTCCTCTGCGTGTTCCTGCGTTCCTCTGCACGTTCCTGCGTTCCTCTGCATGTTCCTGCGTTCCTCTGCGTGTTCCCACGTTCCTCTGCGTGTTCCCACGTTCCTCTGCATGTTCCCACGTTCCTCTGCATGTTCCCGCGTTCCTCTGCATGTTCCTGCGTTCCTCTGCGTGTTCCCACGTTCCTCTGCATGTTCCCACGTTCCTCTGCGTGTTCCCACGTTCCTCTGCATGTTCCCGCGTTCCTCTGCATGTTCTTGCGTTCCTCTGCGTGTTCCCACGTTCCTCTGCGTGTTCCCACGTTCCTCTGCATGTTCCCACGTTCCTCTGCGTGTTCCCACGTTCCTCTGCATGTTCCCGCGTTCCTCTGCGTGTTCCCACGTTCCTCTGCATGTTCCCACGTTCCTCTGCGTGTTCCCACGTTCCTCTGCATGTTCCCGCGTTCCTCTGCATGTTCTTGCGTTCCTCTGCGTGTTCCCACGTTCCTCTGCGTGTTCCCACGTTCCTCTGCATGTTCCCACGTTCCTCTGCGTGTTCCCACGTTCCTCTGCGTGTTCCCGCGTTCCTCTGCGTGTTCCCACGTTCCTCTGCGTGTTCCCACGTTCCTCTGCGTGTTCCCACGTTCCTCTGCATGTTCCCGCGTTCCTCTGCGTGTTCCCACGTTCCTCTGCGTGTTCCTGCGTTCCTCTGCACGTTCCCACGTTCCTCTGCCTGTTCCTGCGTTCCTCTGCATGTTCCCGCGTTCCTCTGCATGTTCCCACGTTCCTCTGCGTGTTCCTGCGTTCCTCTGCGTGTTCCTGCGTTCCTCTGCATGTTCCCGCGTTCCTCTGCGTGTTCCCACGTTCCTCTGCATGTTCCCGCGTTCCTCTGCGTGTTCCCACGTTCCTCTGCGTGTTCCCACGTTCCTCTGCCTGTTCCTGCGTTCCTCTGCATGTTCCCGCGTTCCTCTGCATGTTCCCACGTTCCTCTGCGTGTTCCCACGTTCCTCTGCCTGTTCCTGCGTTCCTCTGCATGTTCCCGCGTTCCTCTGCATGTTCCCACGTTCCTCTGCATGTTCCCGCGTTCCTCTGCATGTTCCCACGTTCCTCTGCGTGTTCCCACGTTCCTCTGCGTGTTCCTGCGTTCCTCTGCATGTTCCCACGTTCCTCTGCGTGTTCCCACGTTCCTCTGCGTGTTCCCACGTTCCTCTGCCTGTTCCTGCGTTCCTCTGCATGTTCCCGCGTTCCTCTGCATGTTCCCACGTTCCTCTGCGTGTTCCCACGTTCCTCTGCCTGTTCCTGCGTTCCTCTGCATGTTCCCGCGTTCCTCTGCATGTTCCCACGTTCCTCTGCATGTTCCCGCGTTCCTCTGCATGTTCCCACGTCCTCTGCGTGTTCCCACGTTCCTCTGCCTGTTCCTGCGTTCCTCTGCATGTTCCCGCGTTCCTCTGCATGTTCCCGCGTTCCTCTGCGTGTTCCCACGTTCCTCTGCGTGTTCCCACGTTCCTCTGCATGTTCCCACGTTCCTCTGCATGTTCCCGCGTTCCTCTGCATGTTCCCACGTTCCTCTGCGTGTTCCCACGTTCCTCTGCGTGTTCCTGCGTTCCTCTGCACGTTCCTGCGTTCCTCTGCATGTTCCCGCGTTCCTCTGCATGTTCCCACGTTCCTCTGCCTGTTCCTGCGTTCCTCTGCATGTTCCCGCGTTCCTCTGCATGTTCCCACGTTCCTCTGCATGTTCCCGCGTTCCTCTGCATGTTCCCACGTTCCTCTGCGTGTTCCCACGTTCCTCTGCGTGTTCCCACGTTCCTCTGCCTGTTCCTGCGTTCCTCTGCATGTTCCCGCGTTCCTCTGCATGTTCCCACGTTCCTCTGCCTGTTCCTGCGTTCCTCTGCACGTTCCCGCGTTCCTCTGCACGTTCCCACGTTCCTCTGCATGTTCCCGCGTTCCTCTGCGTGTTCCCACGTTCCTCTGCGTGTTCCTGCGTTCCTCTGCACGTTCCCACGTTCCTCTGCGTGTTCCTGCGTTCCTCTGCACGTTCCTGCGTTCCTCTGCGTGTTCCTGCGTTCCTCTGCGTGTTCCTGCGTTCCTCTGCACGTTCCTGCGTTCCTCTGCATGTTCTCTGCGTGTTCCTGCGTTCCTCTGCGTGTTCCTGCGTTCCTCTGCACGTTCCTGCGTTCCTCTGCATGTTCTCTGCGTGTTCCCACGTTCCTCTGCGTGTTCCTGCGTTCCTCTGCACGTTCCCACGTTCCTCTGCCTGTTCCTGCGTTCCTCTGCATGTTCCCGCGTTCCTCTGCACGTTCCCACGTTCCTCTGCATGTTCCCGCGTTCCTCTGCGTGTTCCCACGTTCCTCTGCGTGTTCCCACGTTCCTCTGCATGTTCCCACGTTCCTCTGCGTGTTCCCACGTTCCTCTGCGTGTTCCCACGTTCCTCTGCATGTTCCCGCGTTCCTCTGCGTGTTCCCACGTTCCTCTGCATGTTCCCGCGTTCCTCTGCGTGTTCCCACGTTCCTCTGCGTGTTCCCACGTTCCTCTGCATGTTCCTGCGTTCCTCTGCGCGTTCCCACGTTCCTCTGCGTGTTCCCACGTTCCTCTGCGTGTTCCTGCGTTCCTCTGCATGTTCCCACGTTCCTCTGCGTGTTCCCACGTTCCTCTGCCTGTTCCCGCGTTCCTCTGCATGTTCCCGCGTTCCTCTGCGTGTTCCCACGTTCCTCTGCGTGTTCCCACGTTCCTCTGCACGTTCCCACGTTCCTCTGCATGTTCCCGCGTTCCTCTGCGTGTTCCCACGTTCCTCTGCGTGTTCCCACGTTCCTCTGCATGTTCCCACGTTCCTCTGCGTGTTCCCACGTTCCTCTGCGTGTTCCCACGTTCCTCTGCATGTTCCCGCGTTCCTCTGCGTGTTCCCACGTTCCTCTGCATGTTCCCGCGTTCCTCTGCGTGTTCCCACGTTCCTCTGCGTGTTCCCACGTTCCTCTGCATGTTCCCGCGTTCCTCTGCGTGTTCCCACGTTCCTCTGCGTGTTCCCACGTTCCTCTGCGTGTTCCTGCGTTCCTCTGCACGTTCCCACGTTCCTCTGCCTGTTCCTGCGTTCCTCTGCTGTTCCCGCGTTCCTCTGCATGTTCCCCGTTCCTCTGCGTGTTCCTGCGTTCCCGCCGTTCCCCGTTCCTCTGCATGTTCCCGCGTTCCTCTGCGTGTTCCCCGTTCCTCTGCGTGTTCCTGCGTTCCTCTGCCGTCCCCGTTCCTCTGCGTGTTCCTGCGTTCCTCTGCCGCCTGCGTTCCTCTGCGTGTTCCTGCGTTCCTCTGCGTGTTCCTGCGTTCCTCTGCATGTTCTCTGTTCTCGTGTTCCTGCGTTCCTCTGCGTGTTCCTGCGTTCCTCTGCACGTTCCTGCGTTCCTCTGCATGTCTCTGCGTGTTCCCCGTTCCTCTGCGTGTTCCTGCGTTCCTCTGCCGTTCCCACGTTCCTCTGCCTGTTCCTGCGTTCCTCTGCATGTTCCCGCGTTCCTCTGCACGTTCCCACGTTCCTCTGCATGTTCCCGCGTTCCTCTGCGTGTTCCCACGTTCCTCTGCGTGTTCCCACGTTCCTCTGCATGTTCTCTGCGTGTTCCTGCGTTCCTCTGCGTGTTCCTGCGTTCCTCTGCGCGTTCCCACGTTCCTCTGCATGTTCCTGCGTTCCTCTGCACGTTCCTGCGTTCCTCTGCGTGTTCCTGCGTTCCTCTGCACGTTCCTGCGTTCCTCTGCATGTTCTCTGCGTGTTCCTGCGTTCCTCTGCGTGTTCTCATGCTCTGGTGTTCCATGTCCAGCCGTTCTCCAACGGTCTGGTCACCGTCATGGTTCCTCAGCTGAGGAGGGAGAACAGTCTGCTGCTCTGGAGCGTTCTGGACCTCAACAGTCCTGTTCATGCCTTCGTGGGTCACGATGACGTGGTTCTGGAGTTCCAGTGGAGACCCCAGAAGGAAGGTGAGAACTACATCTTCATCATCATCATCATCATCATAGTCATCGTCACTGATGGACAGCAGGGGTCTCCACCGGTTTGAACCGGTTTGTCTGACAGCTTCCTCTGGATCCTGATTAGAACAAGGTCTGTCAGGGTCCATTAGGTAGTTAGTCAGTCAGTTAGTTAATAAGTCAGTCAGTTAGTTAATAAGTCAGTCAGTTAGTTAATAAGTCAATCAGTTAGTTAATAAGTCAGTCAGCTAGTTAATAAGTCAGTCAGTTAGTTAATAAGTCAGTCAGCTAGTTAATAAGTCAGTCAGTTAGTTAATAAGTCAGTCAGTTAGTTAATAAGTCAGTCTGTTAGTTAATAAGTCAGTCAGCTAGTTAATAAGTCAGTCAGCTAGTTAATAAGTCAGTCTGTTAGTTAATAAGTCAGTCAGTTAGTTAATAAGTCAGTCAGCTAGTTAATAAGTCAGTCAGTTAGTTAATAAGTCAGTCAGCTAGTTAATAAGTCAGTCAGTTAGTTAATAAGTCAGTCAGCTAGTTAATAAGTCAGTCTGTTAGTTAATAAGTCAGTCAGTTAGTTAATAAGTCAGTCAGCTAGTTAATAAGTCAGTCAGTTAGTTAATAAGTCAGTCAGCTAGTTAATAAGTCAGTCAGTTAGTTAATAAGTCAGTCAGCTAGTTAATAAGTCAGTCAGTTAGTTAATAAGTCAGTCAGTTAGTTAATAAGTCAATCAGCTAGTTAATAAGTCAGTCAGCTAGTTAATAAGTCAGTCAGTTAGTTAATAAGTCAGTCAGCTAGTTAATAAGTCAGTCAGTTAGTTAATAAGTCAGTCAGTTAGTTAATAAGTCAGTCGGTTAGTTAATAAGTCAGTCAGTTAAGTCAGTCGATTAGTAAGGTAATTAGGTCGCTAGTTAGTAGGCCTGTTAGTCAGTTTGTCTGTCTTTTAGACACTCATTTAGTTCATCAGTCAGTTAGTTAGTTTGTCAGTGAGTCAGTTGAATAGTTAGTTGTGGTTTGTAGTGCTGAGTCAGTTGTCAGACCTGGACCTGGACCTGGACCCTCCCTGACCCGTCATTGGTTCTGATTCTGTCTGGTGACAGGTTCTAAGGACTTCCAGCTGGTCACATGGTCCAGGGATCAGACTCTGAGGATATGGAGGGTGGATCCTCAGCTGCAGAAGGTCGGTGTCCGTCGCCACGGAAACGGTCTCAGCTGGATGAAGCTCTGCTCTGATTGGTTGATTTGTGTGTTGCTGCTCAGCTGTGTGTCAGCGACATGGTGGAGGACCTGATGGAGGGGATTTCTCTCACGGTGGAGTCGGAGAAGTCTCTGTCGTCTCAGGAGTCTGAGGGCCAGCAGAGCGGGGGCCCCGCTGCAGACGGCCTGCAGGGTGAGTGTGGGACGTCCTCAGGACCCTGACGGAGGATCCAGGCTTCATCTGAAGCTTCAGACGCCGTCACGTTCCGTCAGCTTCTCCATGTTTTAGCAAAAATCTCACGAAGAACAAAGTTGGGCTTCTGTTGTCCTGTTGAAGCTCAGGATGCAGCGCAGGTGAGTCTGAACAGGTACGTCTAACCTGGTCCTCATGTGGTTCTTCTCAGACCAGGAAGGTCGTCAGGACTCGGCCGCTGGTTCAGGACTCACTCAGACTCTGCAGCAGGAGTTCTCCCTGGTCAACCTGCAGATCAGGAACGTCAACGTGGAGGTGAGACGGGCAGGTGGACGTGAGACAGACAGGTAGAGGTGAGACAGGCAGGTGGAGGTGAGACAGGCAGATGGAGGTGAGACGGGCAGGTGGAAGTGAGACAGACAGGTGGAGGTGAGACGGGCAGGTGGAGGTGAGACAGGCAGATGGAGGTGAGACGGGCAGGTGGAGGTGAGACAGGCAGGTGGAAGTGAGACAGACAGGTGGAAGTGAGACGGACAGGTGGAGGTGAGACGGGCAGGTGGAAGTGAGACAGACAGGTGGAGGTGAGACGGGCAGGTGGACGTGAGACAGACAGGTAGAGGTGAGACAGGCAGGTGGAGGTGAGACAGGCAGATGGAGGTGAGACGGGCAGGTGGAGGTGAGACAGGCAAGTGGAGGTGAGACAGACAGGTGGAAGTGAGACGGACAGGTGGAGGTGAGACGGGCAGGTGGAGGTGAGACAGACATGAGGACGTGAGACGGGCAGGTGGAGGTGAGACAGGCAGATGGAGGTGAGACGGGCAGGTGGATGTGAGACAGGCAGGTGGAGGTGAGACAGACAGGTGGAAGTGAGACGGACAGGTGGAGGTGAGACGGGCAGGTGGAAGTGAGACAGACAGGTGGAGGTGAGACGGGCAGGTGGACGTGAGACAGACAGGTAGAGGTGAGACAGGCAGGTGGAGGTGAGACAGGCAGATGGAGGTGAGACGGGCAGGTGGAGGTGAGACAGGCAAGTGGAGGTGAGACAGACAGGTGGAAGTGAGACGGACAGGTGGAGGTGAGACAGACATGAGGACGTGAGACGGGCAGGTGGAGGTAAGACAGACAGGTGGAGGTGAGACAGACAGGTGGAGGTGAGACAGGCAGGTGGAGGTGAGACAGGCAGGTGGAGGTGAGATGGGCAGGTGGAAGTGAGACAGGCGGGTAGAGGTGAGACAGGCAGGTGGAGGTGAGACAGGCAGGTGGAGGTGAGACAGACAGGTGGAGGTGAGACAGACATGAGGAGGTGAGACGGGCAGGTGGAAGTGAGACAGGCGGGTAGAGGTGAGACAGGCAGGAGGAGGTGAGACAGGCAGGTGGAGGTGAGACAGGCAGGTGGAGGTGAGACAGACAGGTGGAGGTGAGACAGACATGAGGAGGTGAGACAGGCAGGTGGAGGTGAGACAGACAGGTGGAGGTGAGACAGACAGGTGGAGGTGAGACAGGCAGGTGGAAGTGAGACAGGCAGGTGGAGGTGAGACAGACAGGTGGAGGTGAGACGGTTAGGGCGAGGTGAGACGGACATGAGGAGGTGAGACGGGCCGGTGGAGGTGAGACAGACAGGTAGAGGTGAGACAGACATGAGGAGGTGAGACGGGCAGGTGGAGGTGAGACAGGCAGGTGGAAGTGAGACAGACAGGTGGAGGTGAGACAGGCAGGTGGAGGTGAGACAGACAGGTGGAGGTGAGACAGACATGAGGAGGTGAGACGGGCAGGTGGAGGTGAGACAGGCAGGTGGAGGTGTAACTGAAACTGTGCTGTTTTGTCCAGATGGACGCCATGAACCGCAGCTGTGTGGTCTCAGCTCACTTCGGGGGACATCAGGTCCACCTGGTGGTCAAGTTTCCTGCTCAGTATCCGAACAATGCGGCGCCCAGCTTCCAGTTTGTCTCCCCGACCTCCATCCCGTCCTCCATGAAGGACAAGATCCAGAAGGTATGAGCGGCCGACCTCAGGTCCACACTGTTTACGCTAGCGATGACTAAATCATGTCATTCATGCCCCGTTTTTCACGATAATGAGACGATGACGAGCTAAACATGTCTGTGATGACTGAAACATGACGAGACCGGAGGAAGATGTCGGTGTCTGTCAGACGTCCATGATGCAGGAAGTTTCTGCTGAGTCTGCATGACCCACGAACCGCGGTCCAACCAGACCCGGATCCGCCAGAACCTGAACTGAGACCCACGAACCGCGGTCCAACCAGACCCGGATCCGCCAGAACCGGAACTGAGACCCACGAACCGCGGTCCAACCAGACCCGGATCCGCCAGAACCCGAACTGAGACCCACGAACCGCGGTCCAACCAGACCCGGATCCGCCAGAACCCGAACTGAGACCCACGAACCGCGGTCCAACCAGACCCGGATCCGCCAGAACCTGAACTGAGACCCACGAACCGCGGTCCAACCAGACCCGGATCCGCCAGAACCGGAACTGAGACCCACGAACCGCGGTCCAACCAGACCCGGATCCGCCAGAACCGGAACTGAGACCCACGAACCGCGGTCCAACCAGACCCGGATCCGCCAGAACCGGAACTGAGACCCACGAACCGCGGCTTTCCTGTCCAACCTGAACGTCAAACCATTAAGTTCCTAAATGTCTGTAGTGTCGTGTCTGTGATTTCACCACTTTATTTATCTTTATTTATGTGATTCAGAGATTCGTGCGTAAACGTCTTCATCCTGGTTCTGACTTCGTTCTCCTGCTTCGTATCTTCAGAAGC
Source organism: Atherinomorus stipes (assembly GCA_023101725.1). Taxonomy (NCBI): domain Eukaryota; kingdom Metazoa; phylum Chordata; class Actinopteri; order Atheriniformes; family Atherinidae; genus Atherinomorus; species Atherinomorus stipes. The sequence goes on from JALJCO010003778.1 coordinate 139,394, forward strand.
GTCTCTGCTGGAAATGATCCTGATGTTTAAACACGTGACGTCCACAAACGAAAAACAAACGTATTCTCACGGCGACGCCCGAACTTCATAAATCCACCTGTGATCTGAATCTGTGTCATTTCTATCTGCTGAACGGCGTTTTTGCGGTTTGCCGTCGGGGATCCGAACTGTTGCAGGACTCTGGTGCTCACACCTGCGGTCAGACACGCAGGTGAGGCGGCATCATCCAGCTGCTTGGTGGTCAGAAACCATGAAATGATTGTGGAACCAACGGCCGATTATCCATCACAAAGACAACAGAATGCCTGTTAGGATATATTACTTATTTATTTTTGTAAATCTTTTTATTAACATTTTGGCAAATGAGAAGATAATATAAACACATCCAGATCAGCTCCATAGAGGACGTTAGTCATAAACCCAACCGTTACCTCCCACCCCACAGCTGCATAGCTGTACAGAGAAATAGAAAGATACAAAGGAGGGGAAAGGAAAAATAAATCAGTACTCAGAGTATTACAGTACACTATATTATTAAGATAAAAAAGTGATAAAAAAAGAAACACTTTATTAATCTGTTTATGAATATACTTTATTCAGGTTCAGTGTTTTATGAATTTCACTTGATACAGCCTGTAACGTCCAATTTCCAATACTTACTGACATAAATTCAATTTTTTTAATATAACCTAACTGACTCAAACTCAGATACAGAAATGACTCAAATGTGACGAAAACTAATCAGCATTTTCAGCAAAAGGCCTTTTCACACCGAGACCGATGCGAATAAACCGCACGAAATGGGAGAAATATCGACGTGTTTGTCCATACACGCCTGCTCCGACGCAAAATTACGAAGATGCAAGAACAACCTGGCATCTGTTATTCCAGAGGACGGTGAGCACGTGCAGCAGTGATGGAGGGGGGGGCGGATGCAGGCTGAAAACAGCTGATCTCACCGTGGAGACGCCGATGCAGATTCCTGTTTAATCCCAAACAAGACGCTGCGGATACGACCTGAGCCACGATGCAGCCGCGACCAGCTCTGTGACGTCAGAGCGCCTTCTCTGATTGGTGGATCGTGTATCTGGCGGATGTGAATATTAAGAAAATCTACCTCAGTTGGAAAAAATAAACGGCAGAAGATCGCAGGCGGAATTTTGTCGCTGATGTGAACGCTGCCGTTGACCTGACATTAATTTGACTAAAGCTGTTGCCGTGCGAATCTTTGGGGGGAATATTGGGAGTCGGTGTGTGACGGCCTGAAGGCTAAAACTCCGATATCTGCCAGAAACAACGCGGCTGGCTGGTGGACGTCACTGACGGGAATAATGATGATGACGGATCAGATTTTTATGAAACGTTCTACCACGCCAACGGCGGAGGCGAAGTGTCCTACCTGTCCTTGTCTCTGTGCGTCCTCATCCTGGTCTTTGATGTTTGTTGTTCTGATCCTTGCAGACCCTCAGAGACACGTCTCTGCAGAAAGTGAAGAGGAACCAGAACTGTCTGGAACCGTGTGTCCGACAGCTCGTGTCCTGTCTGGAGTCTGACATGGTGAGAACACTGGAACCAGATCCTGATCCTAAATCTTAACCTAAACCTGATCCTCAACCACAACTTTGGAAATCTTGCAGAGGACGTCCTTTCCCTTCCTTCATCCTTAACTCTGAGCCGGCATGTCCTCTATAAGACACACTGTCCATACCAGCTGCTATAACCGGCCTCCAGAGGGCGCCGTCTGATGGCCACTTTCTGTCTCTTCTCTCTCAGATACAGGAAGAGAGTCCATCATCAGGCCCGTTCGTCCTGTCCAATCCCGTCACTCCGCCCCTGCAGGCATTTCCTCGAGTCACCAACACATACGGCTCGTATCAGGTAACGACTCGTATCAGGTAACGACTCGTATCAGGTAACGTTACGACTCGTATCAGGTAACAAATCGTCTCAGGTAACAGCTACTATCAGGTAAAGTTACGACTCGTACCAGGTAACAAATCGTCTCAGGTAACAGCTACTATCAGGTAACGTTATGACTCGTACCAGGTAACAAATCGTCTCAGGTAACAGCTACTATCAGGTAACGTTATGACTCGTACCAGGTAACAAATCGTCTCAGGTAACAGCTACTATCAGGTAACGTTATGACTCGTACCAGGTAACAAATCGTCTCAGGTAATGACTCGTATCAGGTAACGACTCATCTCAGCTAACGACTAGTATCAGGTAACAGCTCGCATCAAGTAGCGACTTGTTTCAGGTGACAATTCGTATCAGGTAACACATCGTTTCAGGTCACGGCTACGATCAGGTAACAATTCGTATCAGGTAACAGCTCGTATCAAGTAACAACTTTTCTCAGGTAACGACTCGTATCAGGTAACTGCACGTCTCAGGTAGCGACTCGTCTCAAGTATATAGCTTATATTTTCCAGATCAAAATCTCTTGTGCGCACAAGATAAGTTCTATCACGAGAGTCCACCAAGCACGTTCTCTTTAGGTTCAAAGTGGGTGACCTACACTGCTGGGCTCAACGCGCAGACCCCAGAGTGGGCAGCCTACCTTCTTTGAGGTATTTTCGGGGGGGGGGGGCGCGCCCAAACCCAGAAATGCAGGTCCTGGGTCCCATCAATCTCCTGGCTGGCTCGCCAAATGTTGTGGATAAAATGTTTCCCCAAGAAAAGGACGAGAAAGGCTTGGTAGGGTCTGGTGATAGAAGGTCACCACCTCAGGATTTATTATCAATACAGAGTGACAGAGTCCATCCTAGACAGAGGTAGAAGACCCCGTTTTACGTTGGACATCAACCTTTATAGAGCACTGATGTCCCTTGAGACAAAGGCCTGATTAGATCAAACCATATACAGTATGACGCTAAATTAAACATAGACACACCATTGCCCGCATCAGATTTAAATGTCATGGCTATAATAATATTATCTTAAGCCCTTCTGACTCTGGTAAACAACACCTGCTTCTGCCCATCTCGTACTCTGACTTATAAGTGACAGTGACAGTTAATATTGTAGTCTATAAGGATTAAGAAATCCACCACAGTATCAGGTAATGACTAGTCTCAGGTAATGACTCGCATCAGGTAACGACTCATCTCAGGTAACGGCTTGTCTCAGGTAACGACTAGTATCAGGTAACGACTCGTCTCAGGTAACGACTCGTCTCAGGTAACTACTCGTATCAGGTAACGACTAGTATCAGGTAACGACTCGTCTCAGGTAACGGCTTGTCTCAGGTAACGACTAGTATCAGGTAACGACTCGTCTCAGGTAACGACTCGTCTCAGGTAACGACTCGTCTCAGGTAACGACTAGTCTCAGGTAACTACTCGTATCAGGTAACGACTCGTCTCAGGTAACTACTCGTATCAGGTAACGACTAGTATCAGTTAATGACTCGCATCAGGTAACGACTCGTCTCAGGTAACGACTAGTATCAGGTAACTACTAGTATCAGGTAACGACTCGTCTCAGGTAACGACTCGTCTCAGGTAACGACTCGTCTCAGGTAACGGCTTGTCTCAGGTAACGGCTTGTCTCAGGTAACGGCTTGTCTCAGGTAACGACTCGTCTCAGGTAACGACTTGTCTCAGGTAACGACTCGTCTCAGGTAACGACTCGTCTCAGGTAACGACTCGTCTCAGGTAATGACTTGTCTCAGGTAATGACTCGTCTCAGGTAACGACTCGTCTCAGGTAACGACTTGTCTCAGGTAACGACTAGTATCAGGTAACTACTCGTATCAGGTAACGACTCGTCTCGGGTAACTACTCGTATCAGGTAACGACTCGTCTCAGGTAACGACTCGTCTCAGGTAACGACTTGTTCAGGTAACGACTCGTATCAGGTAACGACTCGTCTCAGGTAACGACTTGTTCAGGTAACGACTCGTATCAGGTAACTACTCGTATCAGGTAACGACTCGTCTCAGGTAACGACTCGTCTCAGGTAACGACTTGTTCAGGTAACGACTTGTTCAGGTAACGACTCGTATCAGGTAACGACTAGTATCAGGTAACGACTTGTTCAGGTAACGACTCGTATCAGGTAACGACTCGTATCAGGTAACGACTCGTATCAGGTGAGAAGGGAGAAAAACATCTTGTCATCCTCTTCCCTGTCTTCCAGGATGCCAACATCCCCTTCCCTCGCACATCCGGCGCCCGGTTCTGTGGCACCAGTTGTCTGGTTTACTTCACCCGACCAATCACCATGCACCGCTCTGCCCCGCCCACAGAGCCCACGCCCAGGTAAAACCGGTCCTAGTAGAACCAGAACCAGTTCTAGCAGATCCAGTCCGGATCAGCGCACCAGTTCAGTCTCTGGTACAATCCCGGCACACACGGTGACGTACAGCGTGAGCAGTCAGATCGCGTCCGAGTGTCGGTTTGTTCAGTGTGACGACAAACGAACCAACTCTGCCTCAGATTCACTAAATCTGCGGTGGAGCTGCGAGCGACGATTGACAATTCAAAAATCGCACGTCTCACACTTTAGTTCTGTTGATCAGAACCAGAACCAGAACCAGAACCAGAGTCAGATGGTTGTTACTGATCCGCAACCTCCAGATTCTCCGAAACGCCTGGTTCTGGTGCTGGTCCTGGCTCTGGTCCTGGTTCTGGTGCTGGTCCTGGCTCTGGCTCTGGCTCTGGCTCTGGTTCTGGCTCTGGTTCTGGTTCTGGTTCTGGTGCTGGTCCTGGCTCTGGCTCTGGCTCTGGTTCTGGCTCTGGTTCTGGTTCTGGTTCTGGTGCTGGTCCTGGCTCTGGCTCTGGTTCTGGCTCTGGTTCTGGTTCTGGTTCTGGTGCTGGTCCTGGCTCTGGCTCTGGTCCTGGCTCTGGTGCTGGCTCTGGTTCTGGTTCTGGTTCTGGCTCTGGTCCTGGTTCTGGTGCTGGTCCTGGCTCTGGTTCTGGTTCTGGCTCTGGCTCTGGTGCTGGTTCTGGTTCTGGTTCTGGTCCTGGTTCTGGTGCTGGTCCTGGCTCTGGCTCTGGTCCTGGTTCTGGTTCTGGTTCTGGTTCTGGCTCTGGTTCTGGTTCTGGTTCTGGTGCTGGTGCTGGTCCTGGCTCTGGTCCTGGCTCTGGTTCTGGCTCTGGTTCTGGTTCTGGCTCTGGCTCTGGTTCTGGCTCTAGTTCTGGTGCTGGTCCTGGCTCTGGCTCTGGTCCTGGTTCTGGTGCTGGTCCTGGCTCTGGTCCTGGTTCTGGTGCTGGTCCTGGCTCTGGCTCTGGTCCTGGTTCTGGTTCTGGCTCTGGCTCTGGTGCTGGTTCTGGTTCTGGTTCTGGTCCTGGCTCTGGTTCTGGTTCTGGCTCTGGCTCTGGTTCTGGCTCTAGTTCTGGTGCTGGTCCTGGCTCTGGCTCTGGTCCTGGTTCTGGTGCTGGTCCTGGCTCTGGCTCTGGTCCTGGTTCTGGTTCTGGCTCTGGCTCTGGTGCTGGTTCTGGTTCTGGTTCTGGTCCTGGCTCTGGTTCTGGCTCTGGTTCTGGTTCTGGCTCTGGTTCTGGTTCTGGTGCTGGTCCTGGCTCTGGCTCTGGCTCTGGCTCTGGTCCTGGTTCTGGTGCTGGTTCTGGTTCTGGCTCTGGTTCTGGTCCTGGCTCTGGCTCTGGTCCTGGTTCTGGTGCTGGTCCTGGCTCTGGTTCTGGCTCTGGTTCTGGTTCTGGCTCTGGCTCTGGCTCTGGTCCTGGTTCTGGTGCTGGTCCTGGCTCTGGCTCTGGTTCTGGCTCTGGTCCTGGCTCTGGCTCTGGTCCTGGTTCTGGTGCTGGTCCTGGTCCTGGTCCTGGTTCTGGTTCTGGTCCTGGTTCTGGTGCTGGTTCTGGTTCTGGCTCTGGCTCTGGCTCTGGTCCTGGTTCTGGTGCTGGTCCTGGCTCTGGCTCTGGTTCTGGCTCTGGTCCTGGCTCTGGCTCTGGTCCTGGTTCTGGTGCTGGTCCTGGTTCTGGTGCTGGTCCTGGCTCTGGCTCTGGTGCTGGTTCTGGTCCTGGTTCTGGTGCTGGTCCTGGCTCTGGCTCTGGTCCTGGTTCTGGTGCTGGTCCTGACTCTGGTCCTGGTTCTGGTGCTGGTTCTGGTGCTGGTCCTGGCTCTGGCTCTGGTCCTGGTTCTGGTGCTGGTCCTGGCTCTGGTCCTGGTTCTGGTCCTGGTTCTGGTGCTGGTCCTGACTCTGGTCCTGGTTCTGGTGCTGGTTCTGGTGCTGGTCCTGGCTCTGGCTCTGGTCCTGGTTCTGGCTCTGGTCCTGGCTCTGGCTCTGGTCCTGGCTCTGGTCCTGGCTCTGGCTCTGGCTCTGGTCCTGGTCCTGGTTCTGGTTCTGGCTCTGGTCCTGGTTCTGGTCCTGGTCCTGGTTCTGGTTCTGGTCCTGGTTCTGGTGCTGGTTCTGGTTCTGGCTCTGGCTCTGGCTCTGGTCCTGGTTCTGGTGCTGGTCCTGGCTCTGGCTCTGGTTCTGGCTCTGGTCCTGGCTCTGGCTCTGGTCCTGGTTCTGGTGCTGGTCCTGGTTCTGGTGCTGGTCCTGGCTCTGGCTCTGGTGCTGGTTCTGGTCCTGGTTCTGGTGCTGGTTCTGGTTCTGTGGGAGTTGACGGTAGACTGGTCGTGTGTCCATCCAGGTCCCTGTCGGCGCTGTCGGCCTATCACAGTGGAGTTCTGACCCCCATGAAGATGCGTTCGGAGTCTCAGAGCACCCTGCGGCTCTACAGCGGCAGCCCGACCTGGTCCGACAAAGACACCGTCTCCATCTCCTCCTTCTACTACAAGGAACGGGTGAGACACACGCATAGACCAGTTCCACATGATTGGGGGCTCCTCTGGTCCATTCTTTCTCCTGAGTCTGAGGACAACATGGAACCAGAACTGGAGCGGTTCAGAAAACGGGATGTCCAGGTTCCAGGTTCCAGGTTCCAGGTTCTGTCTGTGCCCATGCTTTCAATCTGGGACTTTTTGGAGAAGATCCAGTTCGGTTCTGATCACAGCAGAAGGCTGAGACGGTCAGATCCACCTCCTGTTAGGAGATCCAGAACCTAAAACTAACAATGAGCTTGAAACTGCTGCGGTACTGTGGGCGGAGTCAGAACTTCAGGGTCAGTGACCCGGTTCAGTCTGGTTCTGTTCACATCACCTCCTGCAGGCAGATTTACTCCTTCCAGGTCCGTCCTCGCTCTTCCCATCTTCATCCACCTGACCAATGATCGGGAACCTACAAAGATCCTAGACTGTCTCGTCAGCTGTAACCATGGCAACGGATGAAACTAGGATTTCCCTTCATCAGTAACCATGGTAATGGATGATCCTAGAGTGTTCCGTCAGCTGTAACCATGGAAACGGATGATACTAGAGTGTTCCGTCAACAGTAACCATGGCAACAGATGATCCTAGGATATCCCGTAAGCAGTAACCATGGTAACGGATGATACTAGGATGTCCCGTCAGCTGAAACCATGGCAACGGATGATACTAGGATATCCCATCAGCAGTTACCATGGTAATGGATGATCCTAGAATGTTCCGTCAGCTGTAACCATGGTAATGGATGATCCTAGAATGTTCCGTCAGCTGTAACCATGGTAATGGATGATCCTAGAATGTTCCGTCAGCTGTAACCATGGTAACGGATGATACTAGGATGTCCCGTCAGCAGTAACCATGGTAACAGATGAAACTAGGATTTCCGGTCAACAGTAACCATGGTAATGGATGATCCTAGAATGTTCCGTCAGCTGTAACCATGGTAATGGATGATCCTAGAATGTTCCGTCAGCTGTAACCATGGTAATGGATGATCCTAGAATGTTCCGTCAGCTGTAACCATGGTAATGGATGATCCTAGACTGTTCCGTCAGCAGTAACCATGGTAACGGATGATACTAGGATGTCCCGTCAGCAGTAACCATGGTAACAGATGAAACTAGGATTTCCGGTCAACAGTAACCATGGTAATGGATGATCCTAGAATGTTCCGTCAGCTGTAACCATGGTAATGGATGATCCTAGAATGTTCCGTCAGCTGTAACCATGGTAATGGATGATCCTAGGATATCCCGTAAGCAGTAACCATGGTAACGGATGATACTAGGATGTCCCGTCAGCTGAAACCATGGTAACGGATGATACTAGGATGTCCCGTCAGCAGTAACCATGGTAACAGATGAAACTAGGATTTCCGGTCAACAGTAACCATGGTAATGGATGATCCTAGAATGTTCCGCCAGCTGTAACCATGGTAACGGATGATCCTAGAGTGTTCCGTCAGCTGTAACCATGGTAATGGATGATCCTAGACTGTTCCGTCAGCAGTAACCATGGTAACGGATGATACTAGGATGTACCGTCAGCAGTAACCATGGTAACAGATGAAACTAGGATTTCCGGTCAACAGTAACCATGGTAATGGATGATCCTAGACTGTCCCGTCAGCAGTTACCATGGTAATGGATGATCTAAGACTGTTCCGTCAGCAGTAACCATGGTAACGGATGATACTAGGATGTCCCGTCAGCAGTAACCATGGTAACAGATGAAACTAGGATTTCCGGTCAACAGTAACCATGGTAATGGATGATCCTAGACTGTCCTGTCAGCAGTAACCATGGTAACGGATGATTCTAGACTGTCCCGTCAGCAGTAACCATGGTAATGGATGATCCTAGACTGTTCCGTCAGCAGTAACCATGGTAACAGATGATCCTAGACTGTCCCGTTAGCAGTAACAAAGGTAATGGATGATCCAAGACTGTTCTGTCAGCAGTAACAATGGTAACGGATGATCTAAGACTGTTCTGTCAGCAGTAACCATGGTAACGGATGATTCTAGACTGTCCCGTCAGCAGTAACCATGGTAATGGATGATCTAAGACTGTTCCGTCAGCAGTAACCATGGTAATGGATGATCCTAGACTGTTCCGTCAGCAGTAACCATGGTAATGGATGATCTAAGACTGTTCCGTCAGCAGTAACCATGGTAACGGATGATCTTAGACTGTTCTGTCAGCAGTAACCATGGTAACGGATGATTCTAGACTGTCCCGTCAGCAGTAACCATGGTAATGGATGATCTAAGACTGTTCCGTCAGCAGTAACCATGGTAACGGATGATACTAGACTGTTCCGTCAGCAGTAACCATGGTAATGGATGATCTAAGACTGTTCCGTCAGCAGTAACCATGGTAACGGATGATCTAAGACTGTTCCGTCAGCTGAAACCATGGTAACGGATGAAACTAGGATTTCCCCGTCAACAGTAACCATGGTAACGGATGATTCTAGACTGTCCCATCAACAGCAACCATGGTAATGGATGATCTAAGACTGATTCGTCAGCAGAAACCATGGCAACGGATGATCCTAGGATATCCCGTAAGCAGTAACCATGGTAACGGATGATCCTAGACTGTTCCGTCAACAGTAACCATGGTAACGGATGATCCTAGACTGTCCCGTCAGCTGTAACCATGGTAATGGATGATCCTAGGATTTCGAGTCAATAGTAACCATGGCAACGGATGATACTAGGATTTCCCATCAGCAGTTACCATGGTAATGGATGATCCCTAGAATGTTCCGCCAGCTGTAACCATGGTAACGGATGATCCTAAGATGTCCCGTCAGCAGTAACCATGGTAATGGATGATCTTAGACTCTCCCGCCAGCTGCAACCATGGTAACGGATTATCCTAGGATTTACCGTCAGCTGTAACCATGGCAACGGATGATACTAGACTGTTCTGTCAGCAGTAACCATGGTAATGGATGATCTTAGACTGTTCCGTCAACAGTAACCATGGTAACGGATGATCCTAGACTGTTCCGTCAACAGTAACCATGGTAACGGATGATCCTAGGATATCCCGTAAGCAGTAACCATGGTAATGGATGATCTTAGACTCTCCCGCCAGCTGCAACCATGGTAACGGATTATCCTAGGATTTACCGTCAGCTGTAACCATGGCAACGGATGATACTAGACTGTTCTGTCAGCAGTAACCATGGTAATGGATGATCTTAGACTGTTCCGTCAACAGTAACCATGGTAACGGATGATCCTAGACTGTTCCGTCAACAGTAACCATGGTAACGGATGATCCTAGACTGTTCCGTCAACAGTAACCATGGTAACGGATGATCCTAGACTGTCCTGTCAGCAGTAACCATGGTAACGGATGATCCTAGACTGTCCCGTCAGCTGTAACCATGGTAATGGATGATCCTAGGATTTCCAGTCAATAGTAACCATGGCAACGGATGATACTAGACTGTTCTGTCAGCAGTAACCATGGTAATGGATGATCAAAGGATGTCCTGTCAGCTGTATCCATGGTAACGGATGATCCTAAACTGTCCCTTGAGCGTAACCATGGTAGCAAAAGATCCTAGGCTGTCAGCAGTCAGAGGGTCCAGCTGGTGTCTGTTTGTGGGCTCAACCTCACTGATTGGTCGGTTTCGTTCAGCCTCTTTCTGATTGGCGGGTCTCTGTGATGGAGGTGACCCTGCAGGTGTGCTCTGATAACCACCTCTGACCCTGTCAACCTCTCTGATCAGCTTCTGTTTCTTTTGTTGTGTTTTTTCTTTTTTGTCTTGTTTTTTCTCCGGCCAATCAACTGCCTCCTATCCTACTGTGGGCCACGCCTCCTTTCTGCTCTCCTCCAATCAGAAGCTCCCTATGTCCACCTCCCGCCGCTGGTCTGTGCAAACCCTCCATGATTGGCCGGTACTGCGCTCTGTCCCTCCATCAGGGCAGCCCTCCTTCCCGGCTCCTCCTCCTTTCTCTTTTGCATGTCACTGATTGGCTGAAGCTTCGTTTACTAACGAACTGACAGCCGCTCGTCTAACATCAACTGATTTATGTGTTCTGAATTTGTTTCCATGGAGATGAGCAGCTCCTTGGGTTTCAGACCTGGGTCGGCCAGACCGGGTCAGATCCGAACACTTCTGTCCGTACTGCCACGGTTCTGATGAACCTCCAGGAACGACAGATTTCACACGTGAGGAAGGTCTCGGCCTCCTCTTCATCGCTGACGTCTGTGTGACCATCAGCGGAGGATTCAGAGGGAGGGAACGGTGTAAATTCTGAACACATAACAGAACCGGGTCGTGCTAACGTCCCACGCTGTCGGCAGCTTTAATGTCCACTAATACCTAACAGCTCCGGCTCAGCTCGGGCCGGAACGAGTTCCATGTAATCTGGCTGCCGGGGCAACGTCTCGTAGATGAAGCGGAAACTGTTCACAGTGCAAACAGCTGATGAGTCCATCACGTCCGTCCCATCAGAGACCAGAACCTCCGACGGTTCTGGTGTCCAACAGGACGTCAGGTCCAACGCTCACCGACTCGCAGTGTGAACAGGTTCTGTGGGTCCAGACTGCAGTTAATCAGGTGGTGTTCTGTCTCCTCTCGGCCGGCTGTCTCCGTCCTTCTGTCTGTCTGTCCCTCAGAAATCCCGCCGCTTTAAGACGAAGCGGGAGGGCGTGGACTATGGGAGCCGTCCAATCAAACTGGCCGGAAAAGTCATCATCCAGGAGATCTCCTGCCTGCTGCCCGTCCACAAGACGCTGGGAGAGAGCTACATGTGAGGGAGCGTGCGCACGCACACGCATGCACACATGCACACGCACATGCACACACACGCATGCGCGCTACATGTGAGGGAGCGTACGCACGCACACGCATGCACACATGCACACATGCACACACACGCATGCGCGCTACATGTGAGGGAGCGTACGCACGCACACGCATGCACACATGCACACGCACATGCACACACACGCATGCGCGCTACATGTGAGGGAGCGTGCGCACGCACGCACACGCATGCACACATGCACACGCACATGCACACACACGCATGCGCGCTACATGTGAGGGAGCGTACGCACGCACGCGCATGCACACATGCACACATGCACACACACGCATGCGCGCTACATGTGAGGGAGCGTACGCACGCACACGCATGCACACATGCACACATGCACACACACGCATGCGCGCTACATGTGAGGGAGCGTGCGCACGCACACATGCACACGCACGCACACGCATGCGCGCTACATGTGAGGGAGCGTACGCACGCACACGCATGCACACATGCACACATGCACATGCACGCATGCGCGCTACATGTGAGGGAGCGTACACACGCACACACATGCACACATGCACACACACGCATGCGCGCTACATGTGAGGGAGCGTGCGCACGCACACATGCACACGCACGCACACGCATGCACACATGCACACGCACCCACACGCATGCGCGCTACATGATGTATTCGTGTGCGTATGATGCATTCGTGTGCGTATGACGCGTTCGTGTGCGTATGATGCATTCGTGTGCGTATGACGCATTTGTGTGCGTATGACGCATTCGTGTGCGTATGATGCATTCGTGTGTGTATGATGCATTCGTGTGCGTATGATGCATTCGTGTGCGTATGATGCATTCGTGTGTGTATGATGCATTCGTGTGCGTATGATGCATTCGTGTGCGTATGATGCATTCGTGTGTGTATGACGCATTCGTGTGTGTATGATGCATTCGTGTGTGTATGACGCATTCGTGTGTGTATGACGCATTCGTGTGTGTATGATGCATTCGTGTGTGTATGACGCATTCGTGTGTGTATGATGCATTCGTGTGCGTATGACGCATTCGTGTGCGTATGATGCATTCGTGTGTGTATGATGCATTCGTGTGTGTATGATGCATTCGTGTGCGTATGATGCATTCGTGTGCGTATGACGCATTCGTGTGCGTATGATGCATTCGTGTGCGTATGATGCATGCGTGTGCGTATGATGCATGCGTGTGCGTATGATGCATTCGTGTGCGTATGATGCATTCGTGTGCGTATGATGCATTCGTGTGCGTATGATGCATTCGTGTGCGTATGATGCATGCGTGTGCGTATGATGCATTCGTGTGCGTATGATGCATTCTGTGCGTATGATGCATTCGTGTGCGTATGATGCATTCGTGTGCGTATGACGCGTTCAGGTCCGTGTGGCGTGCTCCGGCGTGTTAATCTTTGTGTGTGTTCTCTGTTCAGTCTCAACATGAACGACATCCAGGAGACATGTCAGAAGAACGCGACGGCGGCTCTCTCAGTCGGACGCAGAGACGTGGCCAAGGTCAGCACACCTCCATCTTCTCACACACATCAGTTGGTTTCACTCAGATCCAGGTCAGAACTCTGACCCAACAGTTTTCCATCAAAACCCCCACTTCAAGTTAAAACCACCAACATGTTAAGTTGTTGTTTAAGTTGTTTAACAAGTTAATAACAGCTGAGTAACAGGTGAATAACAAGTGAAGAACAGGTGTAGCGGCTGCAGCGGGACATTGTAAACTCCAAATGATAATAATAATAATGGATTAGATTTATTTTGCGCTTTTTTTTTTATCAAGGAACTCAAAGCTTCACAGTAGGTCCATTAATTATCCACTCCTCAATCATACGTGGTGACGGTAAGCTACGTATGTAGCCTCATTCATACGTGGTGATGGTAAGCTACGTATGTAGCCTCATTCATACGTGGTGACGGTAAGCTACGTATGTAGCCTCATTCATACGTGGTGACTGTAAGCTACGTATGTAGCCTCATTCATACGTGGTGACTGTAAGCTACGTATGTAGCCTCGTTCATACGTGGTGACGATAAGCTACGTATGTAGCCTCATTCATACGTGGTGACGGTAAGCTACGTATGTAGCCTCATTCATACGTGGTGATGGTAAGCTACGTATGTAGCCTCATTCGTACGTGGTGATGGTAAGCTACGTATGTAGCCACATTCATACGTGGTGACTGTAAGCTACGTATGTAGCCTCATTCATACGTGGTGACGGTAAGCTACGTATGTAGCCTCATTCGTACGTGGTGACGGTAAGCTACGTATGTAGACTCATTCATACGTGGTGACGGTAAGCTACGTATGTAGCCTCATTCATACGTGGTGACTGTAAGCTACGTATGTAGCCTCATTCATACGTGGTGACTGTAAGCTACGTATGTAGCCTCATTCATACGTGGTGACTGTAAGCTACGTATGTAGCCTCATTCATACGTGGTGACGGTAAGCTACGTATGTAGCCTCATTCATACGTGGTGACGGTAAGCTACGTATGTAGCTTCATTCATACGTGGTGACTGTAAGCTACGTATGTAGCCTCATTCATACGTGGTGACGGTAAGCTACGTATGTAGCCTCATTCATACGTGGTGACGGTAAGCTACGTATGTAGCCTCATTCATACGTGGCGACGGTAAGCTACGTATGTATCCTCATTCATACGTGGTGACGGTAAGCTACGTACGTAGCCTCATTCATACGTGGTGACGGTAAGCTACGTATGTAGCCTCATTCATACGTGGTGAGGAAAACGGTAAGCTACGTATGTAGCCACATTCATACGTGGTGACGGTAAGCTAGTATGTAGCCTCATTCATACGTGGTGACGGTAAGCTACGTATGTAGCCTCATTCATAGTGGTGACGGTAAGCTACGATAGTATTATAGTGGTGACGGTAAGCTACGTATGTAGCCACATTCATACGTGGTGACGGTAAGCTACGTATGTAGCCACATTCATACGTGGTGACGGTAAGCTACGTATGTAGCCTCGTTCATACGTGGTGACGAAATGAATGAGGTAACATTTATACATTCATACAAGGCAAGCGGGGTTAAGTGTCTTGCCCAAGGACACAACGACATATGGCTAGGGGATCAGGATTCAAACCGCCGATCCTCCGATCGTTGACCGACCTGCTCTACCACCTGAGCCACGGTCGTCCACATGGACTGCAGCATCAATCGCTGAGTAAATAAACAGGTAAATAAAAGGTAAAAACTGCTCTTTCTTCTTCTGCAGGTTTGGGCTCTGGCATCTGCAGCAACCAATCAGGACCTGAGTCCAGACTCGGACCCGGACTCTGAGACTCCCTGGGCCAGACATCCATTTGGACGGCGTCTGCTGGAGACACTGTAAGTCGTCTAATTACCTCAGAAGGGTCACCTGGTCTCCTGAACAACTAAGGCGCTCAGAAACAGGGTCCTGTAGTCCAGGTGATGATCCCATAGTCCGGGTTGAGGTCCCATAGTCCACATAGAAGTCCCATAGTCCACATAGAAGTCCCATAGTCCACGTAGAGGTCCCATAGTCCAGGTAGAGATCCCATAGTCCAGGTTGAGGTCCATTTTGTCCACATAGAAGTCCCATAGTCCACATAGAAGTCCCATAGTCCACATAGAGGTCCCATAGTCCAGGTAGAGATCCCATAGTCCAGGTTGAGGTCCCATTGTCCACATAGAAGTCCCATAGTCCACATAGAAGTCCCATAGTCCACATAGAGGTCCCATAGTCCAGGTTGAGGTCCCATAGTCCACAAAGAAGTCCCGTAGTCCAGGTAAAGTTCCTGTAGAGGTCCCGTAGTCCATGTAGAGCTCAATTTGACCAAGATATGGCCTCTCAAATAAAGGTATCCAATTCCAGTCCCTCAGTATTGGGGGGCCATAACTGGGTCAAGTTGCCTCCACATGTGCATATTCCAGCCTTCTAACGTGCAGTTTTACTCGATTAGTAGTGGGACTCAGGGCAGGCTTTTCGACAGAAGGTCTCTGG
>JALJCO010003778.1:162500-190000 GCA_023101725.1 Atherinomorus stipes
CAACTAACCGGTCAGATAACCGCGACTCATCGGTCAGATAACCACGACTCATCGGCAGGTAAGAATAAAGAAAAAAAAAAAAAAAAAAAAAGAGAATCGGTCAGATAACCACGACTCATCGGTCAGGTTATCGCAACTAACCGGTCAGATAACCACGACGCATCGGTCAGATAACCACGACTCATCGGTCAGATAACCACGACTCATCGGTCAGGTTATCGCAACTAACCGGTCAGATAACCGCGACTCATCGGTCAGGTTACCGCAACTAACCGGTCAGATAACCACGACTCATCGGTCAGGTTACCGCAACTAACCGGTCAGATAACCACGACTCATCGGTCAGGTTACCGCAACTAACCGGTCAGATAACCACGACTCATCGGTCAGGTTACCGCAACTAACCGGTCAGATAACCACGACTCATCGGTCAGGCTACCGCAACTAACCGGTCAGATAACCGCGACTCATCGGTCAGATAACCACGACTCATCGGTCAGGTTATCGCAACTTACCGGTCAGATAACCACGACTCATCGGTCAGGTTATCGCAACTAACCGGTCAGATAACCACGACTCATCGGTCAGATAACCACGACTCATCGGTCAGGTTACCGCAACTAACCGGTCAGATAACCACGACTCATCAGTCAGATAACCACGACTCATCGGTCAGGCTACCGCAACTAACCGGTCAGATAACCACGACGCATCGGTCAGGTTACCGCAACTAACCGGTCAGATAACCGCGACTCATCGGTCAGGCTACCGCAACTAACCGGTCAGATAACCACGACGCATCGGTCAGGTTACCGCAATTAACCGGTCAGATAACCACGACTCATCGGTCAGGCTACCGCAACTAACCGGTCAGATAACCACGACGCATCGGTCAGGTTACCGCAACTAACCGGTCAGATAACCGCGACGCATCGGTCAGGTTACCGCAACTAACCGGTCAGATAACCGCGACTCATCGGTCAGGTTACCGCAACTAACCGGTCAGATAACCACGACGCATCGGTCAGGTTACCGCAACTAACCGGTCAGATGACCGCGACTCATCGGTCAGGTTACCGCAACTAACCGGTCAGATAACCACGACTCATCGGTCAGGCTACCGCAACTAACCGGTCAGATAACCACGACGCATCGGTCAGGTTACCGCAACTAACCGGTCAGATAACCACGACGCATCGGTCAGGTTACCGCAACTAACCGGTCAGATAACCACGACTCATCGGTCAGGCTACCGCAACTAACCGGTCAGATAACCACGACTCATCGGTCAGGTTACCGCAACTTACCGGTCCGATAACCACGACTCATCGGTCAGATAACCACAACTCATCGGTCAGGTTACCGCAACTAACCGGTCAGATAACCACGACTCATCGGTCAGGTTACCGCAACTTACCGGTCCGATAACCACGACTCATCGGTCAGATAACCACGACTCATCGGTCAGGTTACCGCAACTAACCGGTCAAATAACCACGACTCATCAGTCAGATAACCACGACTCATCGGTCAGGTTACCGTAACTAACCGGTCAAATAACCACGACTCATCGGTCAGATAACCACGACTCATCAGTCAGGTTACCGCAACTAACCGGTCAGATAACCACGACTCATCGGTCAGGTGACCACGACTCATCGGTCAGGTGACCACGACTCACCGGTCAGGTGACCACGACTCACCGGTCAGGTTACCGCAACTAACCGGTCAAATAACCACGACTCATCAGTCAGATAACCACGACTCATCGGTCAGGTTACCGCAACTAACCGGTCAGATAACCACGACGCATCGGTCAGGTTACCACAACTAACCGGTCAGATAACCACGACGCATCGGTCAGGTTACCGCAACTAACCGGTCAGATAACCACGACTCATCAGTCAGATAACCACGACTCATCAGTCAGATAACCACGACTCATCGGTCAGGTTACCGCAACTTACCGGTCCGATAACCACGACTCATCGGTCAGGTTACCGCGACTAACCGGTCAAATAACCACGACTCATCGGTCAGATAACCACGACTCATCGGTCAGGTTACCGCAACTAACCGGTCAAATAACCACGACTCATCGGTCAGATAACCGCAACTAACCGGTCAAATAACCACGACTCATCGGTCAGATAACCGCAACTAACCGGTCAAATAACCACGACTCATCGGTCAGATAACCACGACTCATCAGTCAGGTTACCGCAACTAACCGGTCAAATAACCACGACTCATTGGTCAGGTTACCGCAACTAACCGGTCAAATAACCACGACTCATCGGTCAGATAACCACGACTCATCGGTCAGGTTACCGCAACTAACCGGTCAAATAACCACAACTCAACGGTCAGACAAGCACAACTCATCAGTCAGGTTACCGCAACTAACCGGTCAGATAACCACGACTCATCGGTCAGGTTACCGAAACTAACCGGTCAGATAACCACGACGCATCGGTCAGGCTACCGCGACTAACCGGTCAGATAACCACAACTCATCAGTCAGATAACCACGACTCATCGGTCAGGTTACCGCAACTTACTGGTCAGATAACCACGACTCATCGGTCAGGTAACCACGACTAACCGGTCAAATAACCACGACTCATCGGTCAGGTTACCAGAACTAACCTGTAAGATAACTGCGACTCATCGGTCAGGTTACCGAAACTAACCTGTAAGATAACTGCGACTCATCGGTCAGGTTACCGAAACTAACCGGTCAGATAACCACGACGCATCGGTCAGGTTACCAGAACTAACCTGTAAGATAACTGCGACTCATCGGTCAGGTTACCGAAACTAACCGGTCAGTTAACCACGACTCATCGGTCAGGTTACCAGAACTAACCTGTAAGATAACTGCGACTCATCGGTCAGGTTACCGAAACTAACCGGTCAGATAACCACGACGCATCGGTCAGGTTCCGCACTTACTGGTCAGATAACCACGACTCATCGGTCAGGTAACCGCGACTAACCGGTCAAATAACCACGACTCATCGGTCAGGTTACCAGAACTAACCTGTAAGATAACTGCGACTCATCGGTCAGGTTACCGAAACTAACCTGTAAGATAACTGCGACTCATCGGTCAGGTTACCGAAACTAACCGGTCAGATAACCACGACGCATCGGTCAGGTTACCAGAACTAACCTGTAAGATAACTGCGACTCATCGGTCAGGTTACCGAAACTAACCGGTCAGTTAACCACGACTCATCGGTCAGGTTACCAGAACTAACCTGTAAGATAACTGCGACTCATCGGTCAGGTTACCGAAACTAACCGGTCAGATAACCACGACTCATCGGTCAGATAACCACAACTCATCGGTCAGGTTACCGCAACTAACCGGTCAGATAACCACGACTCATCGGTCAGGTTACCGCAACTTACCGGTCCGATAACCACGACTCATCGGTCAGATAACCACGACTCATCGGTCAGGTTACCGCAACTAACCGGTCAAATAACCACGACTCATCAGTCAGATAACCACGACTCATCGGTCAGGTTACCGTAACTAACCGGTCAAATAACCACGACTCATCGGTCAGATAACCACGACTCATCGGTCAGGTTACCGCAACTAACCGGTCAGATAACCACGACTCATCGGTCAGGTGACCACGACTCATCGGTCAGGTGACCACGACTCACCGGTCAGGTGACCACGACTCACCGGTCAGGTTACCGCAACTAACCGGTCAAATAACCACGACTCATCAGTCAGATAACCACGACTCATCGGTCAGGTTACCGCAACTAACCGGTCAGATAACCACGACGCATCGGTCAGGTTACCGCAACTAACCGGTCAGATAACCACGACGCATCGGTCAGGTTACCGCAACTAACCGGTCAGATAACCACGACTCATCGGTCAGATAACCACGACTCATCAGTCAGATAACCACGACTCATCGGTCAGGTTACCGCAACTTACCGGTCCGATAACCACGACTCATCGGTCAGGTTACCGCGACTAACCGGTCAAATAACCACGACTCATCGGTCAGATAACCACGACTCATCGGTCAGGTTACCGCAACTAACCGGTCAAATAACCACGACTCTTCGGTCAGATAACCGCAACTAACCGGTCAAATAACCACGACTCATCGGTCAGATAACCGCAACTAACCGGTCAAATAACCACGACTCATCGGTCAGATAACCACGACTCATCAGTCAGGTTACCGCAACTAACCGGTCAAATAACCACGACTCATTGGTCAGGTTACCGCAACTAACCGGTCAAATAACCACGACTCATCGGTCAGATAACCACGACTCATCGGTCAGGTTACCGCAACTAACCGGTCAAATAACCACAACTCAACGGTCAGACAAGCACAACTCATCAGTCAGGTTACCGCAACTAACCGGTCAGATAACCACGACTCATCGGTCAGGTTACCGAAACTAACCGGTCAGATAACCACGATGCATCGGTTAGGCTACCGCGACTAACCGGTCAGATAACCACAACTCATCAGTCAGATAACCACGACTCATCGGTCAGGTTACCGCAACTTACTGGTCAGATAACCACGACTCATCGGTCAGGTAACCACGACTAACCGGTCAAATAACCACGACTCATCGGTCAGGTTACCAGAACTAACCTGTAAGATAACTGCGGACTCATCGGTCAGGTTACCGAAACTAACCTGTAAAACATCGGTCAGGTTACCGAAACTAACCTGTAAGATAACTGCGACTCATCGGTCAGGTTACCGAAACTAACCGGTCAGATAACCACGACTCATCGGTCAGGTTACCAGAACTAACCTGTAAGATAACTGCGACTCATCGGTCAGGTTACCGAAACTAACCGGTCAGATAACCACGACGCATCGGTCAGGTTACCAGAACTAACCTGTAAGATAACTGCGACTCATCGGTCAGGTTACCGAAACTAACCTGTAAGATAACTGCGACTCATC
Organism: Atherinomorus stipes; assembly: GCA_023101725.1. Classification (NCBI taxonomy): domain Eukaryota; kingdom Metazoa; phylum Chordata; class Actinopteri; order Atheriniformes; family Atherinidae; genus Atherinomorus; species Atherinomorus stipes. The sequence goes on from JALJCO010003778.1 coordinate 167,471, forward strand.
GGTGGTTACCAAACTAACGGTAATAACCACGACGCATCGGTCAGGTTACCAGAACTAACCTGTAAGATAACTGCGACTCATCGGTCAGGTTACCGAAACTAACCGGTCAGTTAACCACGACTCATCGGTCAGGTTACCAGAACTAACCTGTAAGATAACTGCGACTCATCGGTCAGGTTACCGAAACTAACCGGTCAGATAACCACGACGCATCGGTCAGGTTACCACAACTAACCTGTAAGATAACTGCGACTCATCGGTCAGGTTACCGAAACTAACCGGTCAGTTAACCACGACTCATCGGTCAGGTTACCAGAACTAACCTGTAAGATAACTGCGACTCATCGGTCAGGTTACCGAAACTAACCGGTCAGATAACCACGACTCATCGGTCAGGTAACCACGACTAACCGGTCAAATAACCACGACTCATCGGTCAGGTTACCAGAACTAACCTGTAAGATAACTGCGACTCATCGGTCAGGTTACCGAAACTAATCGGTCAGATAACCACGACGCATCGGTCAGGTAACCACGACTTACCGGTCAAATAACCACGACTCATCGGTCAGGTAACCACGACTTACCGGTCAAATAACCACGACTCATCGGTCAGGTTACCGAAACTAATCGGTCAGATAACCATGACGCATTGGTCAGGTTACCAGAACTAACCTGTAAGATAACCGCGACTCATCGGTCAGATTACCACGACTCATCGGCCAAGTAACCGCAACTAACCAATCAGAAAACCACGACTCATCGGTCAGGTTGCCGCGACCCATCTGTCAGGTAACCACAACTAACCGGTCAGATTACCGCGACTCACCAGTCAGATAACCGTTATTCATCAGTCAGAACCGTGACTCATCGGTCAGAACCGCGACTCATCGGTCAGAACCGTGACTCATCGGTCAGAACCGTGACTCATCGGTCAGAACCGTGACTCATCAGTCAGAACCGTGACTCATCGGTCAGAACCGCGACCTATCGGTCAGAACCGCGACTCATCGGTCAGAACCGCGACTCATCAGTTAGAATTGCGACTCATTGGTCAGAACCGCGACTCATCGGTCAGAACCGCGACTCATCGGTCAGAATTGTGACTCATCGGTCAGAACCGTGACTCATCGGTCAGAACCGTGACTCATGGGTCAGTATTGCGACTCATCGGTCTGAACCGCGACTCATCGGTCAGAACCGTGACTCATCGGTCAGAACCGCGACTCATCGGTCAGAACCGCGACTCATCGGACAGAACCGCGACTCATCGGTCAGAACCGGTACCCTTCCTCCTTGTGAACCAGTTCTTTCCCCCGGCAGAGTTCGGCGTGTACTGCTGCCACTGCCGCAGCCAGGCTCGCGGGACGCAGTGCGCCGTCTGCAAACGTCTGACCTTCCAGTGCGCCATCTGCCACGTGGCGGTCCGAGGATCCTCCAACTTCTGCCTGAGCTGCGGACACGGCGGACACACCAGCCACATGATGGACTGGTTTCGGCGGCAGGACGAGTGTCCGGCCGGCTGCGGCTGCCACTGCCTGCTGCAGAGCACCTTCTGATTGGACGCGACCACCGGAAGAAATAAACGAACTGAAGAATCCATGACGGTGGAAACATTAGCAGAAATAAACATTAAAGAAGCTTCTTCTCATCTTTTCTCTGTTTCTGGATAAAAACTCCTTACAAAAAGTGTGGAAACTTTGGTGGATTATTTCTGCTCATTAACGACACGGCTGGTGGGAGGAAGCCGGAGTCGGTAGACCCGGTCAGCATGTGGACCGCATACAGCAGAACGGCCATGATGAAAAACTACGACCTCTTAGAAATCTGATGCGCTTCACTGATACAGTAACACCAGTCATGTACAAAACAGTATTACCGGCTACGAATTACTGACTGGGGAAGTAAAACTTCATGGTGTTGTGTAGACAAAGATGAAGTGTAGGCAGGAGAATTATGGGATGGATCAAGTGACTTCATAAGAACCCAGTTTCTGCAGTAATCACCGCGGTTTAGGGACCAGACTGGGTATTTGTCGTGGTCATAAGGTGCTTTCGGACTGCAGGAACCTTCTGGAGTTCCTAGAACCTTTTCAGGAACCAGGCCTTTTTTTTTGGTGCATTCAGACACGTATGAACTAGGAACCTCGGTTCTCAGGTCTTGGAAGCTTTTTAGCTCCTACCCCGAGTCAGGGTCTTTTCAGGGTTCCATAGGAACTGAAATACGTAGATGTTTGATGATTGGTAGAACTGGTAAGCCCCGCCCCTTACGTGATCTCTGCTTCTTCCAGCCGCCGTATTAAAAAAGCTTTGAATAACAGAGATGAGAAACCTCAGTTTTGTATCAGATGATCTGGGGCATAAATGTGTCAAACATGGTTCCTATCAAGGTTCTCCCTCATGTGCGAACGCAGACTGATGGTAGTTCTGATAACTAAACTCCAGACGGGGAGTTCTAATAACTGATCCTAGACCCTCTCTGATCCTAGAACCTCTCTGATACTAGAACCTCTCTGATACTAGAACCTCTCTGATCATAGAACCTCTCTGATCCTAGAACCTCTCTGATCATAGAACCTCTCTGATCATAGAACGTCTCCGATCCTAGAACCTCTCTGATCCTAGAACCTCTCTGATCCTAGAACCCCACTGATCCTAGAACCTCTCTGATACTAGAACCTCTCTGATACTAGAACCTCTCTGATACTAGAACCTCTCTGATCATAGAACCTCTCCGATCATAGAACCTCTCCGATCATAGAACCTCTCTGATCATAGAACCTCTGCGATCATAGAACGTCTCCGATCCTAGAACCTCTCTGATTCTAGAACCTCTCTGATCCTTGAACCTCTCTGATTCTAGAACCTCTCCGATCATAGAACCTCTCTGATCCTAGAACCTCTCTGATACTAGAACCTCTCTGATCCTAGAACCTCTCTGATCCTAGAACCTCTCTGATCCTAGATCCTCTCTGATCATAGAACCTCTCTGATCATAGAACCTCTCTGATCCTAGATCCTCTCTGATCATAGAACCTCTCTGATCCTAGAACCTCTCTGATCCTAGAACCCCACTGATCCTAGAACCTCTCTGATCCTAGAACCTCTCCGATCATAGAACGTCTCCGATCCTAGAACCTCTCTGATCCTAGAACCTCTCTGATCCTAGAACCTCTCTGATCATAGAACCTCTCCGATCATAGAACGTCTCCGATCCTTGAACCTCTCTGATTCTAGAACCTCTCTGATCCTAGAACCTCTCTGATCCTACATCCTCTCTGATCATAGAACCTCTCTGATCATAGAAACTCTCTGATCCTAGATCCTCTCTGATCATAGAACCTCTCTGATCATAGAACCTCTGTGATCCTAGAACCTCTCTGATCATAGAACCTCTCTGATCATAGAACCTCTCTGATCCTAGAACCTCTCTGATCATAGAACCTCTCTGATCCTAGATCCTCTCTGATCATAGAACCTCTCTGATCATAGAACCTCTCTGATCCTTCAACCTCTCCGATCATAGAACCTCTCTGATCATAGAACCTCTCTGATCCTTCAACCTCTCCGATCATAGAACCTCTCTGATCCTAGAACTTCTCTGATCCTAGAACCTCTCTGATCATAGAACCTCTCTGATCCTAGAACCTCTCTGATACTAGAACCTCTCTGATCCTAGAACCTCTCTGATCATAGAACCTCTCTGATCCTAGAACCTCTCTGATCCTAGAACCTCTCTGATCATAGAACCTCTCTGATCATAGAACCTCTCTGATCCTAGAACCTCTCTGATTCTAGAACCTCTCTGATCCTTGAACCTCTCCGATCATAGAACCTCTCCGATCATAGAACCTCTCTGATCCTAGAACCTCTCTGATCCTAGAACCTCTCTGATCCTAGATCCTCTCTGATCATAGAACCTCTCTGATCATAGAACCTCTCTGATCATAGAACCTCTCTGATCCTAGAACCTCTCTGATTCTAGAACCTTTCTGATCCTAGAACCTCTCTGATCATAAAACCTCTCTGATCCTAGAACCTCTCTGATCCTAGATCCTCTCTGATCCTACAACCTCTCCGATCATAGAACCTCTCTGATCCTAGATCCTCTCTGATCATAGAACCTCTCTGATCATAGAACCTCTCTGATCCTAGAACCTCTCTGATCCTAGATCATCTCTGATCCTAGAACCTCTCTGATCTAGAACCTCTCTGATCCTAGATCCTCTCTGATCCTAGAACCTCTCCGATCATAGAACCTCTCTGATCATAGAACCTCTCTGATCCTAGAACCTCTCTGATCCTAGAACCCCTCTGTCCGGATGCACGTATAGAGCCGCTTTCTGAGGCAGTCGGGATAAACTCTCCCACATGGAGGAACCAGTGCAGGTGGAGAGCATAAGATCACTCTTTACGCTGACGATGCTGACTTGTTCTGACCAAACCTGAGGTTTCTGTTCCTTCTCTCATCAAGAACATCAGCAAGTTCAGTTCCTTCTTGGTTATTAGATCAATTCAGCAAGTCAGAAGCACCTCAGAGCCATCTCCCTCTGCGTTTAGATGCTCTCCATCTGGGCTTCTATGTTCGGGAATATACTTGTTGCAGGAGTGAAAATATACTTATATATTTCACCAAAGACCAGAAACTGATTTGTACATGTACAGTGGTACATCCATACTCAAAAAAGTATTGGTTTCCATATTTTGTCTGGCTGGTATGGAAGTATTGACTCCAGGGCTACCGCAGACGATTATTGTCAATTAGATTACTACTCGGATCATATGAAAATTGCAGCATATTTACAGAATCAGTCAAAAGTTTGGACACTTTCTTATCGAATCTAATCGAAAAACTTTTCCAAACTTAGAGAGACAGGCAGGAATTGCAAAAGAACAAACCAGCATGTCCAGTTTTTAATGCTAACGCTGATGAAGCGTCAGAACCAAGCAGAACGGTTCCACCGCGTCTCTCCGTTGCCTTGAACAGCTGTGTGCTGCGTGACGCTGAGGTTCGTGCGTTTCCCGCGCTGTCCTGCAGATGTGACGTCATCGACGCGTCCAGTTCTGATCCAGGAAGGAGACGTGGTGGATCAGACTGGAAGGAAAGTTCTGGACTCTTCTGCCGTCAGCAAACGTCCAGATCAGCAGAAAGACACTAAAGCGCGGAGCTACGAAGGCATGTCTGAGCCAAGATGGCCGCCTGTAGGCATGTCTGAGCCAAGATGGCCGCCTGTAGGCATGTCTGACCCAACATGGCCGCCTGTAGGCATGTCTGAGCCAAGATGGCCGCCTGTAGGCATGTCTGACCCAACATGGCGAGAAGGGTCTATCTGCGGCTGTCAAGACAGGGGCGTGTCATAGAGTGGGTGTGTCGTAGAGTGACGTTACTCGACGACACGCCCACCAGGCCAATGAGAGCACGGTAAAATCTAGCCCTATCCCTGACCCTTCCCCTAAACCTAACCAGACCCACCCACTATGCGACACGCCCACTATAGGACACGCCCATTATATGACACGCCCACTATGCGACACGTCCACCATAGGACACGCCCACTATGCGACACGCCCATTATAGGACACGCCCACTTTAACACACGCCCACTATAGGGCACGCCCACTGTGCGACACGCCCACTGTAGGTCACGCCCACTATAGGACACGCCCACTTTAACACACGCCCACTATAGGGCACGCCCACTGTGCGACACGCCCACTGTAGGTCACGCCCACTATAGGACACGCCCACTGTAGGTCACGCCCGCTATATGGCACGCCCACTATAGGACACGCCCACTGTGCGACACGCCCACTGTACGTCACGCCCGCTATATGGCACGCCCACTATAGGACACGCCCACGGTGCGACACGCCCACTGTAGGTCACGCCCGCTATATGGCACGCCCACTGTGCGACACGCCCACTGTAGGTCACGCCCACTATGCGACACTCCCACTGTGCGACACGCCCACTGTAGGTCACGCCCAATGGGTCACAAGCCGCAGATAGATACACTTGAAGATGGCCGCCCTGTAGGCATGTCTGACTCAACTTGAAGACTGCAGGACCGTGAACGCATCGTCTCACCAGGACATGTTCTCCAACGTGAAGACTGCAGGACCATGAATGCATCGTCTCACCAGGACATGTTCTCCAACGTGAAGACTGCAGGACCATGAATGCATCGTCTCACCAGGACATGTTCTCCAACGTGGAGACTGCAGGACCGTGAACGCATCGTCTCACCAGGACATGTTCTCCAACGTGGAGACTGCAGGACCGTGAACGCATCGTCTCACCAGGACATGTTCTCCAACGTGAAGACTGCAGGACCATGAATGCATCGTCTCACCAGGACATGTTCTCCAACGTGAAGACTGCAGGACCATGAATGCATCGTCTCACCAGGACATGTTCTCCAACGTGAAGACTGCAGGACCATGAACGCATCGTCTCACCAGGACATGTTCTCCAACGTGAAGACTGCAGGGACCATGAACGCATCGTCTCACCAGGACATGTTCTCCAACGTGAAGACTGCAGGACCATGAATGCATCGTCTCACCAGGACATGTTCTCCAACGTGGAGACTGCAGGGACCATGAACGCATCGTCTCACCAGGACATGTTCTCCAACGTGGAGACTGCAGGGACCATGAACGCATCGTCTCACCAGGACATGTTCTCCAACGTGGAGACTGCAGGGGACCATGAACGCATCGTCTCACCAGGACATGTTCTCCAACGTGGAGACTGCAGGGACCATGAACGCATCGTCTCACCAGGACATGTTCTCCAACGTGAAGACTGCAGGACCATGAACGCATCGTCTCACCAGGACATGTTCTCCAACGTGAAGACTGCAGGACCATGAACGCATCGTCTCACCAGGACATGTTCTCCAACGTGGAGACTGCAGGGACCATGAACGCATCGTCTCACCAGGACATGTTCTCCAACGTGAAGACTGCAGGACCATGAACGCATCGTCTCACCAGGACATGTTCTCCAACGTGGAGACTGCAGGGACCATGAACGCATCGTCTCACCAGGACATGTTCTCCAACGTGGAGACTGCAGGGACCATGAACGCATCGTCTCACCAGGACATGTTCTCCAACGTGAAGCCTGCAGGACCATGAACGCATCGTCTCACCAGGACATGTTCTCCAACGTGAAGCCTGCAGGACCATGAACGCATCGTCTCACCAGGACATGTTCTCCAACGTGAAGCCTGCAGGACCATGAACGCATCATCTCACGCAGCGTTTGCTTTTATTTAGCTCACAGCTACTGAACGTTGGTACGATGTGATCCAGTGTAACTCCAGAGTACTGAGACAGCATGTTACTGATACTGAGTACATGAACTTGTACTGTACTGTAGTAGAAACGTCTGCAGACAGAATGTTCATCACCTGTTCTGGTGCAACATGAAGGACAGCAATCTGGGAAATGTCCAAGCTCACTGATACAAAACTTCAATGCTTTGCCTTGATGAATGAATTTAAAATAAATGAAAGATATGAAAACATTTCTTATTTTATTTTAGATTGGGGTAGAAATCATTATTATTACAAGCTCCCCATAAATACTGTCTAGGAGGTTAATTCATATCTACACTGCAGCTTCTCATTTCATTATTAAATCTTCATTCCTTCTCCTCACATCCTTACAAACATCCATCCATATGTTCACATACATCCTTTTACACACATATACGTACAAACATACATACATCTGTATATACATACATACACAGGGCTTAAAGCAAATTAAAATCCTGAGCCTGAACTTTTTTCGGATGAGTGGGGTTGTTTAAAGAGTTTATTTGCATTTTCATGGGAGAATTTGGCCAAACAGTGCGTATAGCATCTACAGTTTCTGTAAGCATGATGTCTGTTTTTTTCCCTGCAAGTCCGACTCATGTCTCCAGTGTTATGGTCCAAGTCCACGTTGTAAGTCTCTTTCAGCTGTAATCAGTCATGTCCTGTCCTGCCTGGTGTCTGCTCTGCGTGGAAGACTGCAAGCAATTTCAAACCCATAATAACCTTTTACCCACCAGCATTTTGGAACAGCACTCACTCACGAATGCTTTGTCTCTTTGCTGTACCGTATGAGGTAACCTGTAGATGAACATGGGAATTTATTCAGACTAGAAATATGCTCTGAACTTATCCTCGGTTTCTTGCACAAACAACTGCAAGGCTGCCGCCTGTAGTTCTTCCATCGTCGCCCAGCGCCGGTTATTTTCAACTCCTTTATCGGTCAGGACAGCGTCATAAACTCAGCCTCCATGATATGATGTTCCATAGCTGATGTTAGCAAGCAGCCGTTCCCAGCCGCCGCTGCTGGATCTCAGCTGGATCTGGACCATCATCTAACCACCCTGCTGGATCTCAGCTGGATCTGGATCTGGACCATCATCCAACCACCCTGCTGGATCTCAGCTGGATCTGGACCATCATCTAACCACCCTGCTGGATCTCAGCTGGATCTGGATCTGGACCATCATCCAACCACCCTGCTGGATCTCAGCTGGATCTGGACCATCATCCAAACACCCTGCTGGATCTCAGCTGCAGCTGGATCTGGACCATCATCCAACCACCCTGCTGGATCTCAGCTGGATCTGGATCTGGACCATCATCCAACCACCCTGCTGGATCTCAGCTGGATCTGGACCATCATCCAAACACCCTGCTGGATCTGGATCTGGACCATCATCCAACCACCCTGCTGGATCTCAGCTGGATCTGGACCATCATCCAACCACCCAGCTGGATCGCTTCAACACGCTGGATCTGGATCTGGACCATCATCCAACCACCCTGCTGGATCTCAGCTGGATCTGGATCTGGACCATCATCCAACCACCCTGCTGGATCTCAGCTGGATCTGGATCTGGACCATCATCCAACCACCCTGCTGGATCTCAGCTGGATCTGGACCATCATCCAACCACCCTGCTGGATCTCAGCTGGATCTGGACCATCATCCAACCACCCTGCTGGATCTCAGCTGGATCTGGACCATCATCCAACCACCCTGCTGGATCTCAGCTGCAGCTGGATCTGGACCATCATCCAACCACCCTGCTGGATCTCAGCTGGATCTGGACCATCATCCAACCACCCTGCTCAGCTTACGATTGGGTAGAAATGCACTCTGACGAGCACCAATATGCTTTGATCTTATGCCATCGGTAGATTAACATGACCAATTATAATGTGGGATTAAAGACAACTTTTTACCACCTTTCTATCAAGTTGTCACGGTGCCAGAAAACTTTGAGCCCAGCATACATCCATCCATCCATCCATCCATCCATCCATCCATCCATCCATCCATCCATCCATCCATCCATCCATCCATCCATATATACATACATACATACATATATACATATATGCACCTTATATACATACATCCAGATATACATACATACATCCAGATATACATACATACATCCTTATATACATGCATCCATCCATCCATCCATCCATCCATCCATCCATCCATCCATCCATCCATCCATCCTTACATCCATCCATCCATATATACATACATACATACATATATACATACATCCAGATATACATCCTTACATACATACATACATTTTTATATACATACATCCAGATATACATCCTTATATACATACATACATTTTTATATACATACATATACTCTTACATACATACATCCAGATATACATACATACATCCTTATATACATACATATACTCTTATATACATACATCCAGATATACATACATTCTTATATACATAGATACACCCTTATATACATAGATCCAGATATACATACATACACCTATATACATACATCCGATTCTACTCATACTTATATACATACATCCATATATACATCCTTACATACATACATACAGATATACATACATACATCCTTATATACATACATACACTCTTATATACACACATCCAGAGATACATACATTCTTATATACATACATCTATATATACATACATCCAGATATACATACATACATCCAGATATACATACATACATCCTTATATACATACATCCAGATATACATACATACATTTTTATATACATACATCCAGATATACATACATACATACAGATATACATACATACATCCTTATATACATACATCCAGATATACATACATACATCCTTATATACATACATCCAGATATACATACATACACTCTTATATACACACATCCAGATATACATACATACATTCTTACATACATACATCCAGATATACATACATCCTTATGTACATACATCCAGATATACATACATCCAGATATACATACATACATCCTTACATACACACATCCAGACATACATACATTCTTATATACATACATCCAGATATACATACATACATCCTTATATACATACATCCAGATATACATACATACATCCTTATATACATACATCCAGATATACATACATACATTTTTATATACATACATCCAGATATACATACATACACTCTTATATACATACATACATCCTTATATACATACATACATCCTTATATACATACATACATCCTTACATACATACATCCAGATATACATACATCTTTGTATACATACATACATCCAGATATACATATATCCAGATATACATAATACATCCTTATATAGATCTAGTAGATTTCCAGACAGCACAAATTTTTTCCACCCTGCTGGATCTCAGCTGGATCTGGACCATCATCCAAACACCCTGCTGGATCTGGATCTGGACCATCATCCAAACACCCTGCTGGATCTGGATCTGGACCATCATCCAACCACCCTGCTGGATCTCAGCTGCTGGATCTGGACCATCATCCAACCACCCTGCTGGATCTCAGCTGGATCTGGACCATCATCCAACCACCCTGCTGGATCTGGATCTGGACCACCTCCCCCCTGGGGGCTGGTCTGGCCCCATCCAACCACCCTGCTGGTCTAGCTGGTCTGGACCATCATCCAAACACCCTGCTGGTCTGGTCTGGACCATCATCCAACCACCCTGCTGGTTGGTCTGGCCACCTCCCCCCCTGCTGGCTGTGGGTCTGGACCACCATCCAACCACCCTGCTGGATCTCAGCTGGATCTGGACCATCATCCAAACACCCCTGCTGGATCTGGATCTGGACCATCATCCAACCACCCTGCTGGATCTGGATCTGGACCACCATCCAACCACCCTGCTGGATCTCAGCTGGATCTGGACCATCATCCAAACACCCTGCTGGATCTGGATCTGGACCATCATCCAACCACCCTGCTGGATCTCAGCTGGATCTGGACCATCATCCAACCACCCAGCTGGATCTCAGCTGGATCTGGATCTGGACCATCATCCAACCACCCTGCTGGATCTCAGCTGGATCTGGATCTGGACCATCATCCAACCACCCTGCTGGATCTCAGCTGGATCTGGATCTGGACCATCATCCAACCACCCTGCTGGATCTCAGCTGCAGCTGGATCTGGACCATCATCCAACCACCCTGCAGGATCTCAGCTGGATCTGGATCTGGACCATCATCCAACCACCCTGCTGGATCTCAGCTGGATCTGGACCATCATCTAACCACCCTGCTGGATCTCAGCTGGATCTGGATCTGGACCATCATCCAACCACCCTGCTGGATCTCAGCTGGATCTGGACCATCATCTAACCACCCTGCTGGATCTCAGCTGGAGCTGGACCATCATCTAACCACCCTGCTGGATCTCAGCTGGATCTGGATCTGGACCATCATCCAACCACCCTGCTGGATCTCAGCTGGAGCTGGATCTGGATCTGGACCATCATCTAACCACCCTGCTGCATCTGGATCTGGACCATCATCTAACCACCCTGCTGGATCTCAGCTGCATCTGGATCTGGACCATCATCCAACCACCCTGCTGGATCTCAGCTGGATCTGGATCTGGACCATCATCCAACCACCCTGCTGGATCTCAGCTGGATCTGGACCATCATCCAACCACCCTGCTGGATCTGGATCTGGACCACCATCCAACCACCCTGCTGGATCTCAGCTGGATCTGGACCATCATCCAAACACCCTGCTGGATCTGGATCTGGACCATCATCCAACCACCCTGCTGGATCTGGATCTGGACCACCATCCAACCACCCTGCTGGATCTCAGCTGGATCTGGACCATCATCCAAACACCCTGCTGGATCTGGATCTGGACCATCATCCAACCACCCTGCTGGATCTCAGCTGGATCTGGACCATCATCCAACCACCCAGCTGGATCTCAGCTGGATCTGGATCTGGACCATCATCCAACCACCCTGCTGGATCTCAGCTGGATCTGGATCTGGACCATCATCCAACCACCCTGCTGGATCTCAGCTGGATCTGGATCTGGACCATCATCCAACCACCCTGCTGGATCTCGTGCAGCTGGATCTGGACCATCATCCAACCACCCTGCAGGATCTCAGCTGGATCTGGATCTGGACCATCATCCAACCACCCTGCTGGATCTCAGCTGGATCTGGACCATCATCTAACCACCCTGCTGGATCTCAGCTGGATCTGGATCTGGACCATCATCCAACCACCCTGCTGGTCTGCTGGATCTGGACCATCATCTAACCACCCTGCTGGTCTCGCTGGAGCTGGATCTGGTCTGGACCATCATCCAACCACCCTGCTGGTCTGCTGGGCTGGTTGGTCGCCTCTCTACCACCCGCTGCATCTGGATCTGGACCATCATCTAACCACCCTGCTGGATCTCAGCTGGATCTGGATCTGGACCATCATCCAACCACCCTGCTCAGCTTACGATTGGGTAGAAATGCACACTGACGAGCACCAATATGCTTTGATCTTATGCCATCGGTAGATTAACATGACCAATTATAATGTGGGATTAAAGACAACTTTTTACCACCTTACTATCAAGTTGTCACGGTGCCAGAAAACTTTGAGCCCAGCATACATCCATCCATCCATCCATCCATCCATCCATCCATCCATCCATCCATCCATCCATCCATCCATATATACATACATACATACATATATACATATATGCATACCTTATATACATACATCCAGATATACATACATACATCCTTATATACATGCATCCATCCATCCATCCATCCATCCATCTCTCCATCCATCCATCCATCCATCCTTACATCCATCCATCCATATATACATACATACATACATATATACATACATCCAGATATACATCCTTATATACATACATACATTTTTATATACATACATATACTCTTACATACATACATCCAGATATACATACATACATCCTTATATACATACATATACTCTTATATACATACATCCAGATATACATACATTCTTATATACATAGATACACCCTTATATACATAGATCCAGATATACATACATACACTCTTATATACATACATCCAGATATACATACATACATACATACACCCTTATATACATACATCCATATATACATCCTTACATACATACATACAGATATACGTACATACATCCTTATATACATACATACACTCTTATATACACACATCCAGAGATACATACATTCTTATATACATACATCCAGATATACATACATACATCCAGATATACATACATACATCCTTATATACATACATCCAGATATACATACATACATTTTTATATACATACATCCAGATATACATACATACATACAGATATACATACATACATCCTTATATACATACATCCAGATATACATACATACATCCTTATATACATACATCCAGATATACATACATACACTCTTATATACACACATCCAGATATACATACATACATTCTTACATACATACATCCAGATATACATACATCCTTATGTACATACATCCAGATATACATACATCCAGATATACATACATACATCCTTATATACATACATCCAGATATACATACATACATCCTTATATACATACATCCAGATATACATACATACATCCTTATATACATACATCCAGATATACATACATACATCCTTATGTACATACATCCAGATATACATACATCCAGATATACATACATACATCCTTACATACACACATCCAGACATACATACATTCTTATATACATACATCCAGATATACATACATACATTTTTATATACATACATCCAGATATACATACATCCTTGTATACATACATACATCCTTATATACATACATACATCCTTACATACATACATCCAGATATACATACATCCTTGTATACATACATACATCCAGATATACATACATCCTTGTATACATACATACATCCAGATATACATATATCCTTATATACATACATACATCCTTACATACATACATCCAGATATACATATATCCTTATATACATACATACATCCTAAAAAAAAAAACAAAAACAAAATATACCAAAACAACATTAACAACAACACCAAAACAACACTAACAACAACACCAAAAATATACAAAACATACATCAACAACAACACCAAAACATAATCCAAACAACATACATCCACAACAACACCAAAACATACATCCAACAACAACACCAAAACAAATCCAAAACAACACCAACAACAACACCAAAACAACACCAACAACAACACCAAAACAAACCAAAAACAAAAACACCAAAAAACACCAAAAACACACCAACAAAACACAAAAAACCCCTACATACATACATCCAGATATACATACATCCTTGTATACATACATACATCCAGATATACATATATCCAGATATACATAATACATCCTTATATAGATCTAGTAGATTTCCAGACAGCACAAATTTTTTCAAGGCAAAAAGCAATTTATTACCTTTAAATGTACAGAGACTATTTACTACAGGCTGGCGGTACCTGGAGAACATAGACATGGATAGACCCGCATCCGCGGGTTTGAGACGTGCCGACAGAGCGGCCATCTTGGGTCAGACCAGGCTGCCGTCAGAATGAATACACGTCAATTGAGGCAAGTGGTACTTTGTGTTTTCAAACACTATAAATCAGGTGAATTCCCAACCGATTTCCAGATAAATTAGCAAACTAAAACGTCACCCTTTTAAGGACTACATTGGATCAATTGATTGAATTAAATGATTGTCTAACTTAAAAAAAAAAACATTTCGATTTTGTATTGACAGTTAGCAAACTTCGAGAGCTCCGTCTCAAGATGCCCGACTTTTGTTCCGCCTATGGGTGCGCAAATAAAAGGACACTACAAACCAGATCCCGTGGAATTACCTTCCATAAGTAAGATTCAGTGATAAATAATCTTCATGTTCTACTGTTACTGTTTGTCTGATGTCAACCTCTTTAAACGGTCTGGTGTCAACACAATATGTGGTAACACGCAGCGGGAGTGGACGCAGAGAAAAGTGTTTTAAACTGTTCCCCAAGGCTATTCTAAGAGGTGATGGAGATAATGATGTTGACAGGGTGAAAGCGGGTATACTGTGGGTTGTAGTAAAACATAATTGGCACCTGAAAAGGATAGGCACAAAATCACACGGTTGAGATTTGATATGAGAGTAATTCACAATAGCTGATGTTAAACGACTTTAAAGAAAACATACTGTATACTTACAATATATATATCATCTTATATTGAGATCTATGACCTTCATAAAGTACGTCAAAGTGCCAAGTTCAAAACGGATTTAGGTGTCTAAATAGATGTCAGAGAAATTATATGAATAAATGATGTTTTATTTTGGTTGTTCACATTCCAACTAACATTAATACAAATTCTTTCAAGACCAACAATTATACAGTTGAAAAAAGGTTGGGCAGAAGCAATGCTTTTTTTTTAATAGTGCACCCTTTACATCACATCAAACAGCTCAACAACAATGAAAGTAAATGTTTACATTTTATGCATATTTTTGCATGTAACTTACAATATATGATTTTATGTGTTGTTTGATCATTAATGAATGAATTGAGAGGGTCCAGTCACTTTGTGAGCACATTTGTCATGAATATTCAGTAAGTTAGTTCATTGTTATTTTTGAAAACATACATTTTAACTCTGTATTGTAGTGTTGATATATCACTTGAATTTTGATGGGATGACATGATAGGACTAGTATCCATGGTAATATGGTGTATACACTGTATTTCTTAAACTTTTTACTGGGTCATCTATTGATATTAGTTTCTTTATGAATTGCCTCTCAAGGAGCTCAAAAGATGTTAAAGGAATAATATGGGGGGTGGTGTGTTATCACATGTATCAAAATTTTAATATCACTCTGACTGGCTGCTTGTTTCACTCTAGGTTTCCCAAAGACAATGACCTAAGAAAACAGTGGGAGCTGGCTGTGTGGCGGGATGATTTTGTTGCAACGGACCGATCTATGCTGTGCAGTGAGCACTTCAAGGCAGAGGACTTCGACCGGACAGGACAGATTGTTCGGCTTATACAGAATGTCATACCATCTGTATTCCATTTTCCAACGTCTCACCAAAAAGTATGTGTCTCCTGTGGCTATGTACGAGTCAAATAATTATTGGCAGGTATTTGGTCCCAGTGCTTTGTCTACCTGTCTCATGGTTTAGGCTTACATTACTGTGTACCTTGTGACACAGCTTTTTAAATTTGATTTTAAATTGTGTGTCTTATAATGTGTCATGTTACAGCAAGAAGTAAAGAGGACCACACTTACTGCAAAGAAAGCAGAGGAGAGTCTGCCTATGAACTTGACTCAGCTTTCTGATGAAGATGAACCTAAGAAAAATCTTGTATGTATTTAAATGTGTTGTTTCTCAAAATGATGACATAATCAACAATCTTAATGAGCCATGCACACATACTAAATGTTTCCTTCCCTCTTTCTAATAGGACCACAACTATGCATTGCCGACTTCCCCCACTGCTCTGAAGGCAAAACTTAGTGAGGCCTTGGCCAGAGTGGAAAACCTCGAGCGGGAGAAGCGGAATGCTAAGATCCGAGAGCTGAGGGCTAAGAAAAATATGAGGTCAGTTCTGGAGGATCTGAGGGAGAAGAATCTCATTACTGAAAATCTTCAAGACAAACTGGAATGTTACTCAGGTAAATTGTTAATACTATTTTGAAATATTGGATACCTTTATACCTATAGTAACACTTTGAGTTAAGCCTGGTGGTGGTTATGTGAAAGAAATGTCCTAATAGGTTAATGCCAAATTAATTTCAGATGTCCCGATAGAGCTTTTCTCAAAGAAGAATCATGAGTACACAAAAGCACAAAGAGAGTTTGCCCTCACACTCCACCTTCATGGACCGAAGGCTTACAGCTATCTGAAAGAGTCTTTACATTTTCACCTTCCACATCCGCATACATTACAAAGGTATTCCTCAATCTGTCTTGCTGTCAGTATGAATTAATGATATATAATAATAATTTATAGACTTGATAGATGGAAATGTTTGCAACAAGGACTTGTAGCAGTTACATACAGGCCTTATTTCTTTTTTCTGCATCTGATCTAATCTTACTTAGGTGGCTGAGTTCTGTTGATGCCAAACCCGGCCTCAATAAGATGATGCTTGACATGTTGGGGAGAAGATGCACAGCAGACCATGCTAAATATGGATGTGTCACTCTAATGTTAGATGCAATGGCCATCAAAAAACACATCCAGTACAATCCTCAAAGTCAGACAATGTCTGGGTTTGTGGATATGGGGGATGGACTAAATGAGACGGATGTTGCATCTGAGGCCCTTGTATTTATGGTGGTGGGTTTACAAGGGCATTGGAAAGCTCCAATTGCATATTACCTGACAAGTTCTCTCACACCTGAAACTCAGAAGGTCTTAGTTTTGCATGCTTTGGAGGAGCTTCATGCACGTGGGATAAGGGTGGTGTGCATCACAATGGATGGGCATGCAACTAACCTGAGCATGTGCAACCAGCTCGGTTGCGAACTGAAAGGGAACCCTTGTCTGCCCCTAAAAACAACATTTCCACATCCAGTGACTGGTCACCGGGTATTTGTGATGCTGGATGCCTGTCACATGCTTAAACTAGCACGCAACATGTTACAAGTAAGCTCTTGATTATTTTCTCAGCCAATTCTCTCTAAAAATCCATTGATAATTGTGACATTTATTTATTTCATTATACAAAATGCATTACAACAGTTTCCTGCTTGTACAAACTGTATTAAAAATGTTTTGATTCTGAAGGCATACAGTCCAATAAGGAGCACCATGGGCCCCATCACTCGGATGCACATTGTTCATCTCAATGATGTTCAGAGCAGAGACGGTCTTCATGCTGCAAACAAAATTAGCGACAGGCATGTCCACTATGATAATGCAAAGATGAAGGTGTCTCTTGCTTAGGGTTGCCACCTTTCAGAAAAAAAATAAGGGACACCTACCACAGCTCATCGGGGCCACGACCACCACGGGCGATACTCGTATGGTGGCCCCCCCACATCAGTGGTACGCTTTATTTTGCACCTGTGTTTTTAGAAAAGCAGTGATCAATAAAACAATTGGTGGCACTTAAAGCTTGAAATGCTGCAATGAACACATTGTTTAAGCAACACTGTTGCATAGAAAGTGCTGTTATTTAGTCTACATATGCTGTAATTACATCCATCCCTATTTAAAATAAAATGAGGAAAAAATATATAACAATGTGCCATAAGCACAAAACTTAGTTATTGCGTTATCAATAAAACCTAATTAATGAGAAGCTGTCATGCACATATCACATGCAGCACCAGCAGCCAAAGGAGATCTGTTTGTGTGGAGTGTGCAACAATTAACTTAAAATATAACTCTAGTAAAAACATGAAGAACTGAATGTAACTGTTAAAGTGATCTGTTATAGACAGATCTGATGTGTCCGAATCTGTGGTTCATCTGTGTCACCTCAACTGTAACCTAGAGTGGGATGACAGATTCATTAAACTTATTTCTTTTGCTGCCTCTTATGACCTGAAAGAAAGTCACGACAGTTAAACCACACCAAGAAAAGAATTTGTGTTGTGAAAACTGAACTCTGTGTTCCTCAAATAAACATTTTGACACAGAATACACAGAAAGCTGTACAAGTTTGGTTTATATAGGAAATATATTGAATGCATATAGGCTATACATAAACACACACACACACACACACACATAATATATATATATATATATATATATATATATATATATATATATATATATATATATATATATATTTATATACATATATGACTGAAACAATATTAATTTAATTTATATTAATTTATCTATCAAATGTTAATCCATTACTGTGATTTATTGTTTAAATAACCATATAACATTTATATTGGCTGCTACTAATAATGGTTTCTGTATAAATGATCATTCATTCAAATTTAAAAAGTCAACATCCTAAACAATCAATAAACTAACAAACCAGCTTCTCCTAAACTTTCCTCTGACATCTTCTGGCAAAAACACAACCAGATAAAAACTGATCCTGTTCTGATGTGACGTCATGACTGATTCAGTCTCAGATGAGGAGATGAAGATGGGACACTCACGTTTAGGTCGTCTTCGCGGTTCTCACGTGTCTGAGTTGCTTTTCTGATGCGTGATGATGTCAGACAGTGAAAACACTCACATACGTATTTAACAGTTTCTCTCATCATCTCCACTGACGCTGTCCACCCAAGGACGGGCCTGTTCCCACTCAGGTGTTTTCTTTAGCAGCGTTTTCGCTTTTGAGAGCATGCTGGAGGATCAGGTGTGGACATTTTAAAAGGCGCGGGTGCCGAGAGCGCGCGTGACAGCAGCACACGCAAGCGCGCAGGCAGCCAGGCAGAAACACAGGACTGGAGGATCCTGCGATGATCCCGCTGGTTTTGGCTGGCTTTAAAATTTCCGGTGTTTTATTTAGCTCATTATTACTAAATTTAATGTTTATATATGTGTGACAGACATGTGTATTTGACAATTATGGAAATACGGAACAAATGGCGTCCCGTATTGGTTCAATACGGGACGCAACGTTTTATTGTCAATTAAAGGACGATTCCGTATTTTACGGGACGGGTGGCAACCATAGACTGTATCTAATTACTGGACGTAGCTTCCGGTCTCTTCTGAATAGAGAAATGTGAAGCCAGGTGGGCGTGTCTTACCGTCGCCATCTTGCCGTGTCACGTACGTCGTCACTCCAGGAAAATCCTAAAATGGGCACAGCGCGGCCGCGGGGCAAATGATTGACAGCTGACGTACTGTGGGCTAAACGCTAACTGAGCTAACACGAAACTAAGAGGAGCTAACAAAGATAAGCCCCCTAAGCGGCATGGTTAAGGTAAGACATGCTTAGACTTGCAATTCGCTGACTAAACACCGCCGTTGTGCGACTCTGTAACAAACTGAGACCTTATTAAGAGCAAAGAAGGAGCTAACTAGGAGCCTCCGGTCGGCAGGCGGAGCTTCCGGTCTGCCGCATGTCAATCATAAGGACACGCCCTTAATTATGTGTAATTTGAAGAATAAATAACATCTAAACGAATGAGTTATAAAAAAATTCACCCCCCTCACAGTTGACATGAAGGTAAACGTGACCTAATAAACCTAAAATGATTTTTTGAACCAGGCTGTAAACCTGTTTATTTCTGCTGTGAAGTTGGCGTTTTTAACATGGGAGTCTATGGGGATTTGCTCGCTCTTGGAGCCAGCCCCTAGTGGATGAAGGGAGGATTACACTATTTGCAACAAGGAAGCGAGCTTCACTGTTCTGAGGCGGAGTTTGCCCCTTGGTGGCAACCCTACTCTTGCTGCACAAACGCTAAGTCGTTCCGTAGCTGTTGCTCTACGCACGCTGAGAGACCGAGGCTACTCGCAGTTTAAAGACTGTGAAGCTACAGCTGGATTCATTGAGGTAATAGAAGTAGAGGTGGAAATTATGTTAAGACTTGCGTAAATGCTGTGGTTGAAATACATTGCATGACTATTAATTTACCATGAAAACGTGTTGATTATTAAAGATGCTGTATACAGTAAAAGAGCAACACAATGACATTTAATGCATTTTCCGTTTGTGTCTGTATGTGTTTTCAGATTATTGACATCATGAATAGCCGCAATCCCCGTGCCAAAGGGTTTAAAGCTCCCCTTGGAGCTCTGAACTGGCCTGAGACAGTGACATTCTTGCTTAGAGCAAGGGAGTACTTGGTCAGTCTAGCAATGAAAGATGGCTCACCACTTCACCGATCCAAGAGGTTCTTTTAATATAGTGAAAATTTGGTTTTGTCTTACACGAGTTTATTTGATATTCTGTTCCAAACTGTTGCATCGAGTTCGTAAGATGCTTTGTTCTCTGGGTTGATTTGTTCACAACCTGCTGCAGGGCTGGGCGATGTATCGATATCAAATCAAATCAAAGATACTTTATTGATCCCTGAGGGGAAATTCATGTTTCAGTACAACGCCCAAGGCACACAAATGAAACATATAAATAAGACAGGATCAGGCAGACCATGGCTATGCAGCCCTTCGCAGGACGCACCTTATATAAAAGATATATTAATATATTTTCAAGTTCAATATAGAATTGGACCATATTGCATATATCGATATACAGTATGTAGTTCAACGTTTGTTTGTTTTGTTTTTATATATAAATGCTGCCCTTACTTGGGTTTATCATATTTAATTATTTTGTAATGTTTCTTATTTGCAACTGTAATTTGTTATACAGTATTTACAGTATGTTTACATTTTATTGTTCTTTAAACAGCTGAGAATCATTTCATTCAGCCATTTTAATTAAAACTACTTGTGAAATCATAATTGGCTTTGACTGTGACTAAACATTTGCACTCTGCGATAAAAATATTGGGAATAATATTGTATATCGATATTGAGCCTAAATATATTGTGAGATTACTTTTTTTCCCCATATTGCCCAGCCCTAATTTCAGATTCAGGTTTTTTTCTTATGTCACTGTTTCTTCCATTTTTTCTTTTGATGTTTGAGTAATAAGTTCAGAGTTTGTTCAGGTCGTGTAAGTATCAACATGGGCCGAAGCAGGTAAGATTGATTTTTTGCGATCTCTGTGTACTCCTCAACAGTCTTTTGTTTTTCCAAATCATCTTTGTTTTTGACAGGTATGATACATTTATTTATTAACTTGGAAATCTGTCTGAACCTTTCATTGTGCTTTTTATATATTCTTTATCTTGTTATCATTAAAATTATTTATTATAATGCAGTCTTGGCCAAATGTGTTATTTCGATGCTTTTTTTTTTTCTATTTGATTTCATGTTTTACAGGTCTCTAGTGTATCAAAAAGGTAAGTACAACACCATGTTAACCTTGCACTGGTGTCATAGATTGCATGTTCTTGAGTTCAAACAGTTCTGTTCAGCATCTTAAAGGAAATAGGTTTTTCTTGCTAGGCATCTACCATGATGGATGCTTACATGATGTTTTAATTATACTGTAACTATTTTTATTTTAACCCCAATGAAAAGCATAAAGCAATTTTGTTCTGCAAATTCTCAGTGAAGTTCACGTACA
>JALJCO010003778.1:195000-253843 GCA_023101725.1 Atherinomorus stipes
GGTTCTTTAATGGCAGGTAGATGCTTTATGAGTATGAGAACCCATAATGGCAATAACTTATATTCATATCATATTTCAGCTACAAGCTGCTGCTCCAGGAGAGAACTGTACGGGTGACAGTACACCTGCAAGGCTGGCAGAAAGCCCCAAACTCACCCTTTCTTCTGTAAATATGAGAGCTAATATTTTAAAATGAGTCTCAAACTGTGATGCTCTGGGCTGTCCAAAGTTGATCCTCAAAGGCTGCTGTCTTGCAGATTTTCAGTGTATCCCTGCTCCAACACATAACACATAACAACAGAAATTAAATGGATCCAACAGCATATGAAGTTCTGCACAATGACTCATTAATTTATTTTTTATTTATTTATTTCGCACAAGTTGTAGAAATAATTATAAACAAATCACTATAATTAAAATGTGCAAGGGAGAGGTAAGAAACCCAAGATGGGCTTATATGAAAACCTCCCCCACAGAAAGAACAATCAAACACAAATTTGTTACAAAAAGATAAAACAAAAGGTGATCAAGTGATCATACAATGAGATATAAAAACAACAAAAGTGACATATGAGTGAATAAAATAACAAATACATGGTAAGTAAGAGACATAAAAATGTTACATTATTTGATTGATAAGGTATCTTTTGAGAGCTTTTTTAAATGATGTTATATAAATTATTTTTTTCAGATAATGCGATAACTGATTCCAGGGACGTGGACCTTGATAACGGATTGAAAATTGTCCAAATGCAGTTGTAAAGTAGGCAGTGTGGAGATCAGAAGAATTTCTCGTCAGATAACTATGAACTTGATTGTTGGACGTAAACGTATCATGAAAACTAAGAGGTAATAAGTTCATTTTATGCTGAAACACAAATATGCAAATCTGATACACAGTGATGTCATAAACATTCATGATAGCAAGTTTTTGGAACAAGGGGCCTGAGCTTATAAGTGGTTCAGAAAATGTGATTATTCTGAGAAATGGTTTCTGCAAAGTAACGAGGTTTTTGAGGTTTGTTCTGTAAGTGCCCAAACCAAATTACAATAAGAAAGAAATGGATAAATTACAGCATAATAAAGTGATAAAAGAGTTTTCCTCGGTACAACATGTCTAATCCTGCTGATGACACCGATATTCGTAGCAACCTTATTACAGATAAATGATACATGTTTTTTCCAATTGAATTTTTCATCAATGAAGACACCCAAAAATCTGGCATATTGCACTCTGACAAGTGGATGATCAGAAATATAGACATCTTTATTGAGAAGTATTGTCTCTTTATTCTTTGGCATGATTAACATATATGAAGTTTTTTTAATATTAAGAGATCATTTATTTTTTTGAAACCAGAGATTAACTTTACTGAGTTCTGCATTTGTTTGTGTAATTAACTCTTCATAGTTTTGGTTTGACATAAACATATTTGTATCATCAGCAAAAATGATAAAAAACATGCTTCTGGAAACCAAATATAAGTCATTTACATAAATGATAAATAACAAAGGACCTAAAATAGAACCTTGAGGCAAACCACAAGTTAATTCTCTATAAGTAGAATCAGAATTATTCCATGAAACATACTGTTTGCGATTAATAAGATAATCACAGAACCACTGAAGCTCAGTGCCCCCAATGCCATACATTTGCAACTTTTTTACCAGAAGAACATGATCAACAGTATCGAAGGCTTTAGCCAGATCTATAAAAACCCCAATAGTAAATTCATTATTATCCATAGCCCTTGAAAAACGATCAATTAATTGAACCAGGGCCGTCGCAGTAGAGTGTTTTTCCCTAAATCCATATTGATGGGGATAGAGAAGATTTTGTTCATTTAGATATTCGATAAGTCTATTTATGCACAATTTTTTCAAGTACTTTGGCCAAACAAGGCAAGATGGAAATTGGTCTATAATTAGAGAATGTAGAGATTTTGTCAGATTTATGCACCGGGATGACTCGGGCCCATTTAAACTGGTCGGGACAGCGACCTGTAGCAAGTGAGCCATTCAGTATGTGAAGAAGAGGATTTATAATAGCTGGCAAACTCATTAATTTGAGTCAGGTGTATTGGAAAAGGAACACATAAAGAACTGCAGTATTGTGGCCCTCAAAGACTGGAGCTGGACATCGTTGCTGATACTAATTCTTCTCTTTTAAGTTCCAGAGGTCCAGATTTGGTGGCAAGCACGTGGACAACGCAAAGCCAAATGTAAATGTTGCACGCAGACTTCATGTAAGCAATAAATAACTCCTTTGTAACAAAACATTTAGAATCATTAACATTTTAAGGAACTTAAATCTTATTTAAATACTATTTTGACTGTATTTTCAGACTATTTCAACACCTGGCGGCACAGAAACAGCAGCTAGTGAGGATCCAGTGCCAGCAGGTGGACCTCCTCTCTCCAACCCTCCACAGCCCCCACATACGGAGTCTCCAACCCTCCACAGCCCCCACATACGGAGTCTCCAACCCTCCACAGCCCCCACATACGGAGTCTCCAACCCTCCACAGCCCCCACATACGGAGTCTCCAACTCTCCACAGCCCCCACATACGGAGTCTCCAACCCTCCACAGCCCCCACATACGGAGTCTCCAACCCTCCACAGCCCCCACATACGGAGTCTCCAACCCTCCACAGCCCCCACATACGGAGTCTCCAACTGTCCACAGCCCCCACATACGGAGTCTCCAACTGTCCACAGCCCCCACATACGGAGTCTCCAACTGTCCACAGCCCCCACATACGGAGTCTCCAACTCTCCACAGCCCCCACATACGGAGTCTCCAACCCTCCACAGCCCCCACATACGGGTCTCCAACTCTCCACAGCCCCCACATACGGAGTCTCCAACCCTCCACAGCCCCCACATACGGAGTCTCCAACCCTCCACAGCCCCCACATACGGAGTCTCCAACTGTCCACAGCCCCCACATACGGAGTCTCCAACTGTCCACAGCCCCCACATACGGAGTCTCCAACTCTCCACAGCCCCCACATACGGAGTCTCCAACCGTCCACAGCCCCCACATACGGAGTCTCCAACCCTCCACAGCCCCCACATACGGAGTCTCCAACTGTCCACAGCCCCCACATACGGAGTCTCCAACCCTCCACAGCCCCCACATACGGAGTCTCCAACTCTCCACAGCCCCCACATACGGAGTCTCCAACCCTCCACAGCCCCCACATACGGAGTCTCCAACTCTCCACAGCCCCCACATACGGAGTCTCCAACCCTCCACAGCCCCCACATACGGAGTCTCCAACCCTCCACAGCCCCCACATACGGAGTCTCCAACTCCACAGCCCCCACATACGGGTCTCCAACTGTCCACAGCCCCCACATACGGAGTCTCCAACTGTCCACAGCCCCCACATACGGAGTCTCCAACTCTCCACAGCCCCCACATACGGAGTCTCCACCTCCACAGCCCCCACATACGGGTCTCCAACTCTCCACAGCCCCCACATACGGGTCTCCAACCCTCCACAGCCCCCACATACGGAGTCTCCAACCCTCCACAGCCCCCACATACGGAGTCTCCAACCCTCCACAGCCCCCACATACGGAGTCTCCAACTCTCCACAGCCCCCACATACGGAGTCTCCAACTCTCCACAGCCCCCACATACGGAGTCTCCAACTCTCCACAGCCCCCACATACGGAGTCTCCAACCCTCCACAGCCCCCACATACGGAGTCTCCAACCCTCCACAGCCCCCACATACGGAGTCTCCAACCCTCCACAGCCCCCACATACGGAGTCTCCAACTCTCCACAGCCCCCACATACGGAGTCTCCAACTCTCCACAGCCCCCACATACGGAGTCTCCAACCCTCCACAGCCCCCACATACGGAGTCTCCAACCCTCCACAGCCCCCACATACGGAGTCTCCAACCTCTCCACAGCCCCCACATACGGAGTCTCCAACCCTCCACAGCCCCCACATACGGAGTCTCCAACCCTCCACAGCCCCCACATACGGAGTCTCCAACCCTCCACAGCCCCCACATACGGAGTCTCCAACCCTCCACAGCCCCCACATACGGAGTCTCCAACTCTCCACAGCCCCCACATACGGAGTCTCCAACTCTCCACAGCCCCCACATACGGAGTCTCCAACTCTCCACAGCCCCCACATACGGAGTCTCCAACCCTCCACAGCCCCCACATACGGAGTCTCCAACCCTCCACAGCCCCCACATACGGAGTCTCCAACTCTCCACAGCCCCCACATACGGGTCTCCAACTCTCCACAGCCCCCACATACGGAGTCTCCAACCCTCCACAGCCCCCACATACGGAGTCTCCAACTCTCCACAGCCCCCACATACGGAGTCTCCAACTCTCCACAGCCCCCACATACGGAGTCTCCAACTCTCCACAGCCCCCACATACGGAGTCTCCAACTCTCCACAGCCCCCACATACGGAGTCTCCAACTCTCCACAGCCCCCACATACGGAGTCTCCAACTCTCCACAGCCCCCACATACGGAGTCTCCAACTCTCCACAGCCCCCACATACGGAGTCTCCAACTCTCCACAGCCCCCACATACGGAGTCTCCAACTCTCCACAGCCCCCACATACGGAGTCTCCAACTCTCCACAGCCCCCACATACGGAGTCTCCAACCCTCCACAGCCCCCACATACGGAGTCTCCAACTCTCCACAGCCCCCACATACGGAGTCTCCAACCCTCCACAGCCCCCACATACGGAGTCTCCAACCCTCCACAGCCCCCACATACGGAGTCTCCAACTCTCCACAGCCCCCACATACGGAGTCTCCAACCCTCCACAGCCCCCACATACGGAGTCTCCAACCCTCCACAGCCCCCACATACGGAGTCTCCAACCCTCCACAGCCCCCACATACGGAGTCTCCAACTCTCCACAGCCCCCACATACGGAGTCTCCAACTCTCCACAGCCCCCACATACGGAGTCTCCAACCCTCCACAGCCCCCACATACGGAGTCTCCAACTCTCCACAGCCCCCACATACGGAGTCTCCAACCCTCCACAGCCCCCACATACGGAGTCTCCAACCCTCCACAGCCCCCACATACGGAGTCTCCAACTCTCCACAGCCCCCACATACGGAGTCTCCAACTCTCCACAGCCCCCACATACGGAGTCTCCAACTCTCCACAGCCCCCACATACGGAGTCTCCAACCCTCCACAGCCCCCACATACGGAGTCTCCAACCCTCCACAGCCCCCACATACGGAGTCTCCAACTCTCCACAGCCCCCACATACGGAGTCTCCAACTCTCCACAGCCCCCACATACGGAGTCTCCAACCCTCCACAGCCCCCACATACGGAGTCTCCAACTCTCCACAGCCCCCACATACGGAGTCTCCAACTCTCCACAGCCCCCACATACGGAGTCTCCAACTCTCCACAGCCCCCACATACGGAGTCTCCAACTCTCCACAGCCCCCACATACGGAGTCTCCAACCCTCCACAGCCCCCACATACGGAGTCTCCAACCCTCCACAGCCCCCACATACGGAGTCTCCAACTCTCCACAGCCCCCACATACGGAGTCTCCAACCCTCCACAGCCCCCACATACGGAGTCTCCAACTCTCCACAGCCCCCACATACGGAGTCTCCAACCCTCCACAGCCCCCACATACGGAGTCTCCAACTCTCCACAGCCCCCACATACGGAGTCTCCAACCCTCCACAGCCCCCACATACGGAGTCTCCAACTCTCCACAGCCCCCACATACGGGTCTCCAACCTCCACAGCCCCCACATACGGAGTCTCCAACTCTCCACAGCCCCCACATACGGAGTCTCCAACTCTCCACAGCCCCCACATACGGAGTCTCCAACCCTCCACAGCCCCCACATACGGAGTCTCCAACTCTCCACAGCCCCCACATACGGAGTCTCCAACTCTCCACAGCCCCCACATACGGAGTCTCCAACTCTCCACAGCCCCCACATACGGAGTCTCCAACTCTCCACAGCCCCCACATACGGAGTCTCCAACCCTCCACAGCCCCCACATACGGAGTCTCCAACTCTCCACAGCCCCCACATACGGAGTCTCCAACCCTCCACAGCCCCCACATACGGAGTCTCCAACTCTCCACAGCCCCCACATACGGAGTCTCCAACTGTCCACAGCCCCCACATACGGAGTCTCCAACCCTCCACAGCCCCCACATACGGAGTCTCCAACCCTCCACAGCCCCCACATACGGAGTCTCCAACCCTCCACAGCCCCCACATACGGAGTCTCCAACTCTCCACAGCCCCCACATACGGAGTCTCCAACCCTCCACAGCCCCCACATACGGAGTCTCCAACCCTCCACAGCCCCCACATACGGAGTCTCCAACCCTCCACAGCCCCCACATACGGAGTCTCCAACTCTCCACAGCCCCCACATACGGAGTCTCCAACCCTCCACAGCCCCCACATACGGAGTCTCCAACTCTCCACAGCCCCCACTGGGTCTCCCTCCACAGCCCCCAATAGGGTCTCACTCCACAGCCCCCACATAGGAGTCTCCAACCCTCCACAGCCCCCACATACGGGTCTCCACTGTCCACAGCCCCCATACGGGTCTCCAACTCTCCACAGCCCCCACATACGGAGTCTCCAACTCTCCACAGCCCCCACATACGGGTCTCCAACCCTCCACAGCCCCCACATACGGAGTCTCCAACCCTCCACAGCCCCCACATACGGAGTCTCCAACCCTCCACAGCCCCCACATACGGAGTCTCCAACTCTCCACAGCCCCCACATACGGAGTCTCCAACCCTCCACAGCCCCCACATACGGAGTCTCCAACCCTCCACAGCCCCCACATACGGGTCTCCAACCCTCCACAGCCCCCACATACGGAGTCTCCAACCCTCCACAGCCCCCACATACGGAGTCTCCAACCCTCCACAGCCCCCACATACGGAGTCTCCAACTCTCCACAGCCCCCACATACGGAGTCTCCAACCCTCCACAGCCCCCACATACGGAGTCTCCAACCCTCCACAGCCCCCACATACGGAGTCTCCAACTCTCCACAGCCCCCACATACGGAGTCTCCAACCCTCCACAGCCCCCCACATACGGAGTCTCCAACCCTCCACAGCCCCCACATACGGAGTCTCCAACTCTCCACAGCCCCCACATACGGAGTCTCCAACCCTCCACAGCCCCCACATACGGAGTCTCCAACTCTCCACAGCCCCCACATACGGAGTCTCCAACCCTCCACAGCCCCCACATACGGAGTCTCCAACCCTCCACAGCCCCCACATACGGAGTCTCCAACTCTCCACAGCCCCCACATACGGAGTCTCCAACCCTCCACAGCCCCCACATACGGAGTCTCCAACCCTCCACAGCCCCCACATACGGGTCTCCAACCTCCACAGCCCCCAATAGGGTCTCCAACTCTCCACAGCCCCCACATAGGGTCTCCAACTCTCCACAGCCCCCACATAGGGTCTCCAACCCTCCACAGCCCCCACATACGGAGTCTCCAACCCTCCACAGCCCCCACATAGGAGTCTCCAACTCTCCAAGCCCCCACATAGGGTCTCCAACTCCACGCCCCCACATAGGGTCTCCAACCCTCCACAGCCCCCACATACGGGTCTCCAACCTCCACAGCCCCCACATACGGAGTCTCCAACTCTCCACAGCCCCCACATACGGGTCTCCAACTCTCCACAGCCCCCACATACGGAGTCTCCAACCCTCCACAGCCCCCACATACGGAGTCTCCAACTCTCCACAGCCCCCACATACGGAGTCTCCAACTCTCCACAGCCCCCACATACGGAGTCTCCAACCCTCCACAGCCCCCACATACGGAGTCTCCAACTCTCCACAGCCCCCACATACGGAGTCTCCAACCCTCCACAGCCCCCACATACGGAGTCTCCAACCCTCCACAGCCCCCACATACGGAGTCTCCAACCCTCCACAGCCCCCACATACGGAGTCTCCAACCCTCCACAGCCCCCACATACGGAGTCTCCAACTCTCCACAGCCCCCACATACGGAGTCTCCAACTCTCCACAGCCCCCACATACGGAGTCTCCAACCCTCCACAGCCCCCACATACGGAGTCTCCAACCCTCCACAGCCCCCACATACGGAGTCTCCAACTCTCCACAGCCCCCACATACGGAGTCTCCAACCTCCACAGCCCCCACATACGGAGTCTCCAACCCTCCACAGCCCCCACATACGGAGTCTCCAACTCTCCACAGCCCCCACATACGGAGTCTCCAACCTCCACAGCCCCCACATACGGAGTCTCCAACCCTCCACAGCCCCCACATACGGAGTCTCCAACCCTCCACAGCCCCCACATACGGAGTCTCCAACTCTCCACAGCCCCCACATACGGAGTCTCCAACCCCTCCACAGCCCCCACATACGGAGTCTCCAACCCTCCACAGCCCCCACATACGGAGTCTCCAACCCTCCACAGCCCCCACATACGGAGTCTCCAACTCTCCACAGCCCCCACATACGGAGTCTCCAACCCTCCACAGCCCCCACATACGGAGTCTCCAACCCTCCACAGCCCCCACATACGGAGTCTCCAACTCTCCACAGCCCCCACATACGGAGTCTCCAACCCTCCACAGCCCCCACATACGGAGTCTCCAACCCTCCACAGCCCCCACATACGGAGTCTCCAACCCTCCACAGCCCCCACATACGGAGTCTCCAACCCTCCACAGCCCCCACATACGGAGTCTCCAACTCTCCACAGCCCCCACATACGGAGTCTCCAACTCTCCACAGCCCCCACATACGGAGTCTCCAACCCTCCACAGCCCCCACATACGGAGTCTCCAACTCTCCACAGCCCCCACATACGGAGTCTCCAACCCTCCACAGCCCCCACATACGGAGTCTCCAACCCTCCACAGCCCCCACATACGGAGTCTCCAACCCTCCACAGCCCCCACATACGGAGTCTCCAACTCTCCACAGCCCCCACATACGGAGTCTCCAACTGTCCACAGCCCCCACATACGGAGTCTCCAACCCTCCACAGCCCCCACATACGGAGTCTCCAACCCTCCACAGCCCCCACATACGGAGTCTCCAACTCTCCACAGCCCCCACATATGGAGTCTCCAACCCTCCACAGCCCCCACATACGGAGTCTCCAACTCTCCACAGCCCCCACATACGGAGTCTCCAACCCTCCACAGCCCCCACATACGGAGTCTCCAACCCTCCACAGCCCCCACATACGGAGTCTCCAACTCTCCACAGCCCCCACATACGGAGTCTCCAACCCTCCACAGCCCCCACATACGGAGTCTCCAACCCTCCACAGCCCCCACATACGGAGTCTCCAACCCTCCACAGCCCCCACATACGGAGTCTCCAACTGTCCACAGCCCCCACATACGGAGTCTCCAACCCTCCACAGCCCCCACATACGGAGTCTCCAACCCTCCACAGCCCCCACATACGGAGTCTCCAACTCTCCACAGCCCCCACATACGGAGTCTCCAACCCTCCACAGCCCCCACATACGGAGTCTCCAACTCTCCACAGCCCCCACATACGGAGTCTCCAACCCTCCACAGCCCCCACATACGGAGTCTCCAACCCTCCACAGCCCCCACATACGGAGTCTCCAACCCTCCACAGCCCCCACATACGGAGTCTCCAACTCTCCACAGCCCCCACATACGGAGTCTCCAACCCTCCACAGCCCCCACATACGGAGTCTCCAACTCTCCACAGCCCCCACATACGGAGTCTCCAACCCCTCCACAGCCCCCACATACGGGTCTCCAACTGTCCACAGCCCCCACATACGGAGTCTCCAACCCTCCACAGCCCCCACATACGGAGTCTCCAACCCTCCACAGCCCCCACATACGGAGTCTCCAACTCTCCACAGCCCCCACATACGGAGTCTCCAACCCTCCACAGCCCCCACATACGGAGTCTCCAACTCTCCACAGCCCCCACATACGGAGTCTCCAACCCTCCACAGCCCCCACATACGGAGTCTCCAACTCTCCACAGCCCCCACATACGGAGTCTCCAACCCTCCACAGCCCCCACATACGGAGTCTCCAACCCTCCACAGCCCCCACATACGGAGTCTCCAACCCTCCACAGCCCCCACATACGGAGTCTCCAACTCTCCACAGCCCCCACATACGGAGTCTCCAACCCTCCACAGCCCCCACATACGGAGTCTCCAACCCTCCACAGCCCCCACATACGGAGTCTCCTCCACCTGCGCCACATCATCAGCGAGTCAAGGAGCCGAGTTCAGCAATGAATCTGCTAAAACATATTTATATTGTCACTTTTTATTATTAATACATACATGATTAATAAAAATGAATAACTGTATTTGATGTCTAACTTGTCTTCCATCCAGAGAACACTGCCGTGCTCCCACTCCTGTGGCCTAAGACCATGCCACAGGAGGATCACCAGTGGGTGTCCACAGCCTAAGACCATGCCACAGGAGGGTCACCAGTGGGTGTCCACAGCCTAAGACCATGCCACAGGAGGATCACCAGTGGGTGTCCACAGCCTAAGACCATGCCACAGGAGGATCACCAGTGGGTGTCCACAGCCTAAGACCATGCCACAGGAGGGTCACCAGTGGGTGTCCACAGCCTAAGACCATGCCACAGGAGGATCACCAGTGGGTGTCCACAGCCTAAGACCATGCCACAGGAGGATCACCAGTGGGTGTCCACAGCCTAAGACCATGCCACAGGAGGATCACCAGTGGGTGTCCACAGCCTAAGACCATGCCACAGGAGGATCACCAGTGGGTGTCCACAGCCTAAGACCATGCCACAGGAGGATCACCAGTGGGTGTCCACAGCCTAAGACCATGCCACAGGAGGATCACCAGTGGGTGTCCACAGCCTAAGACCATGCCACAGGAGGATCACCAGTGGGTGTCCACAGCCTAAGACCATGCCACAGGAGGATCACCAGTGGGTGTCCACAGCCTAAGACCATGCCACAGGAGGATCACCAGTGGGTGTCCACAGCCTAAGACCATGCCACAGGAGGATCACCAGTGGGTGTCCACAGCCTAAGACCATGCCACAGGAGGATCACCAGTGGGTGTCCACAGCCTAAGACCATGCCACAGGAGGATCACCAGTGGGTGTCCACAGCCTAAGACCATGCCACAGGAGGATCACCAGTGGGTGTCCACAGCCTAAGACCATGCCACAGGAGGGTCACCAGTGGGTGTCCACAGCCTAAGACCATGCCACAGGAGGGTCACCAGTGGGTGTCCACAGCCTAAGACCATGCCACAGGAGGATCACCAGTGGGTGTCCACAGCCTTATTCAGAGTTGGTGCCAGTGGGAAACTGGAGCTTCAGGACCATGTTCAGCTGTGGTATTTCCCTCCTCAGCCATCCCTTACTGCTCTGGATGCCGTCGGGCTGTGGAAAGTTCGGCTCCTCTGCGCTGACCGAGCGTGCAAACACACTCTGAGCAGGGGGGGTCTTCGCAGGCGGGTGCGTCAGGTCCTTGACATTGGCCACTTTTAGAATCTGGTCACAGAGACACTGATTTGCTCCAAGTGCTGACGCAGCTTCCTATCTTGGAATAGGGAAATTCTAGAGCAGCTGGACATGGCGCATCGCTCTGAGTTCAGAGTCATTCTTACCCGCCGGTATGTCTTCTTTGTTTTGTTGGTTTGCTTTTGTACACGTTTTTACTCTGTTTTTGATTTCAGATATGCTTGCGACATCAGGGTGATACGCCTGTTACGGGAACGAGGTCTGGGGAACGGCCCTGTCCGACTCATCGGCCAGTTGAAGGAGAACCACAGTGAAGAATGGCTGAAAAGGGTTGCCCGTTACACCAAAGAGTCTGCTTCTTTTATCAGCAAAAGTTGCCACCAGCTTTTGAAGAGCCCCCCAGGCCTGTGGCCCT
This sequence comes from Atherinomorus stipes, assembly GCA_023101725.1. Classification (NCBI taxonomy): domain Eukaryota; kingdom Metazoa; phylum Chordata; class Actinopteri; order Atheriniformes; family Atherinidae; genus Atherinomorus; species Atherinomorus stipes. The sequence goes on from JALJCO010003778.1 coordinate 206,955, forward strand.
TCCCACCTATAAGTGGCTTTCAGTGGTGTACAGCCAAGATATTCTGTGCAGGTTGGAGGATATCAAGGCTGGAATCACCTCAGTCTACGGCTCCATCATAAAACTGGATTCTACCAGAAAGGTACATGTTGGGATTTTACTATATAATCGTACTGTTATACATACTCTTTGAAGTACATCCATTGTTAACTGTCCATGTTAATAACACACATGTATAAATTAATATTTTAGATCACCAAGAAGCTCTCAGGACCAGCAAAAGGCACTGCACAGTGGCTGACAATGGCTGCTGGGGAGGGACCAGGTTTAGATCTAATGGCTGCTGGGGAGGGACCAGGTTTAGATCTAATGACTGCTGGGGAGGGACCAGGTTTAGATCTAATGGCTGCTGGGGAGGGACCAGGTTTAGATCTAATGGCTGCTGGGGAGGGACCAGGTTTAGATCTAATGGCTGCTGGGGAGGGACCAGGTTTAGATCTAATGGCTGCTGGGGAGGGACCAGGTTTAGATCTAATGACTGCTGGGGAGGGACCAGGTTTAGATCTAATGACTGCTGGGGAGGGACCAGGTTTAGATCTAATGACTGCTGGGGAGGGACCAGGTTTAGATCTAATGACTGCTGGGGAGGGACCAGGTTTAGATCTAATGGCTGCTGGGGAGGGACCAGGTTTAGATCTAATGACTGCTGGGGAGGGACCAGGTTTAGATCTAATGGCTGCTGGGGAGGGACCAGGTTTAGATCTAATGGCTGCTGGGGAGGGACCAGGTTTAGATCTAATGGCTGCTGGGGAGGGACCAGGTTTAGATCTAATGACTGCTGGGGAGGGACCAGGTTTAGATCTAATGACTGCTGGGGAGGGACCAGGTTTACATCTAATGGCTGCTGGGGAGGGACCAGGTTTAGATCTAATGGCTGCTGGGGAGGGACCAGGTTTAGATCTAATGACTGCTGGGGAGGGACCAGGTTTAGATCTAATGACTGCTGGGGAGGGACCAGGTTTAGATCTAATGGCTGCTGGGGAGGGACCAGGTTTAGATCTAATGGCTGCTGGGGAGGGACCAGGTTTAGATCTAATGACTGCTGGGGAGGGACCAGGTTTAGATCTAATGGCTGCTGGGGAGGGACCAGGTTTAGATCTAATGGCTGCTGGGGAGGGACCAGGTTTAGATCTAATGGCTGCTGGGGAGGGACCAGGTTTAGATCTAATGACTGCTGGGGAGGGACCAGGTTTAGATCTAATGGCTGCTGGGGAGGGACCAGGTTTAGATCTAATGACTGCTGGGGAGGGACCAGGTTTAGATCTAATGGCTGCTGGGGAGGGACCAGGTTTAGATCTAATGGCTGCTGGGGAGGGACCAGGTTTAGATCTAATGGCTGCTGGGGAGGGACCAGGTTTAGATCTAATGGCTGCTGGGGAGGGACCAGGTTTAGATCTAATGACTGCTGGGGAGGGACCAGGTTTAGATCTAATGACTGCTGGGGAGGGACCAGGTTTAGATCTAATGACTGCTGGGGAGGGACCAGGTTTAGATCTAATGACTGCTGGGGAGGGACCAGGTTTAGATCTAATGGCTGCTGGGGAGGGACCAGGTTTAGATCTAATGACTGCTGGGGAGGGACCAGGTTTAGATCTAATGGCTGCTGGGGGAGGGACCAGGTTTAGATCTAATGGCTGCTGGGGAGGGACCAGGTTTAGATCTAATGGCTGCTGGGGAGGGACCAGGTTTAGATCTAATGGCTGCTGGGGAGGGACCAGGTTTAGATCTAATGACTGCTGGGGAGGGACCAGGTTTAGATCTAATGACTGCTGGGGAGGGACCAGGTTTAGATCTAATGGCTGCTGGGGAGGGACCAGGTTTAGATCTAATGGCTGCTGGGGAGGGACCAGGTTTAGATCTAATGACTGCTGGGGAGGGACCAGGTTTAGATCTAATGACTGCTGGGGAGGGACCAGGTTTAGATCTAATGGCTGCTGGGGAGGGACCAGGTTTAGATCTAATGGCTGCTGGGGAGGGACCAGGTTTAGATCTAATGACTGCTGGGGAGGGACCAGGTTTAGATCTAATGGCTGCTGGGGAGGGACCAGGTTTAGATCTAATGGCTGCTGGGGAGGGACCAGGTTTAGATCTAATGACTGCTGGGGAGGGACCAGGTTTAGATCTAATGGCTGCTGGGGAGGGACCAGGTTTAGATCTAATGGCTGCTGGGGAGGGACCAGGTTGACTAATCTAGATCTAATGGCTGCTGGGGAGGGACCAGGTTTAATGCTGCCTCGTAGACAGGTAGGTTACTAGCTATATATTTGCTGTTACATGTTATTCTTAGCATGTACTAAAATGTGCATTTGTAATTTACTGTAGATGACAGTGTTGTGGTTTTTTACTTTTTTTAATGTAATGACTTCTCCAGGTATAAAGCAGCAGGTGTTGACCCCCCTGTTGTACATGTGGACTGTGGCTGCTGCAGGGAAGTCGGTGAGACCAAGCTGAAGGCCAGATTTAGTGGCTGGCCGAACTTGCTTGTTCGCCTGGACATCTGGCACTTCATGCGACGCCTGGCTGTGGGATGTACCACTGATGCACACCAGCTCTACCCCACTCCCCCCCACTACCTAAGCACAGCTTAAAGGGCATGGCTGCACAGATCTGACTGAGAAGCAGCTGGATCGGCAAATCACAAAAGAAGAGTTGGAGCTGCACTGCAGGAGGAGAAGACGTGGAGAAGAGCCGACCATAAAAGTGTTGGATCAGCTCATCAGAGAGCTCATTGGTGACAAGGGGAAGGATGCGCTTGGTGTTCCTCTTCTGGACCCCATCAGAATGCAACACATCTGCCGTGTTCAGAAGAGACACATTAAATGCATTCATTGCACTTTACACACAGACCGGTACCATCACCAAAGGAGGAGTCCAGCTACAGACCTTGCGTTGTGCCAGAGGTTCGACATCTTTGGAGTCATTCCACTGTCACTTAAACAGATTCATTCCAGGTAAAACAAACACTTTCTAATGTTTGTGTTATTTATTTCAGGAAAGAGTGCAAACTCCCTGAACTTCCACATCTACCTGTTGGATGAGCTACATCGCTGGAACCACAACAGAGCAGCTGCTGCTGTAGAGACAGAAGCCTCTGGCTTGCAGACGTACTCAGGCGAGCTGGTTCACAGTGTGAACACAGATTATGAGAAGGTTTCTGGAAAGAAGCTGGTTCACAGTGTGAACACAGATTATGAGAAGGTTTCTGGGAAGAAGCTGGTTCACAGTGTGAACACAGATTATGAGAAGGTTTCTGGGAAGAAGCTGGTTCACAGTGTGAACACAGATTATGAGAAGGTTTCTGGAAAGAAGCTGGTTCACAGTGTGAACACAGATTATGAGAAGGTTTCTGGAAAGAAGCTGGTTCACAGTGTGAACACAGATTATGAGAAGGTTTCTGGAAAGAAGCTGGTTCACAGTGTGAACACAGATTATGAGAAGGTTTCTGGAAAGAAGCTGGTTCACAGTGTGAACACAGATTATGAGAAGGTTTCTGGGAAGAAGCTGGTTCACAGTGTGAACACAGATTATGAGAAGGTTTCTGGAAAGAAGCTGGTTCACGGTGTGAACACAGATTATGAGAAGGTTTCTGGAAAGAAGCTGGTTCACAGTGTGAACACAGATTATGAGAAGGTTTCTGGAAAGAAGCTGGTTCACAGTGTGAACACAGATTATGAGAAGGTTTCTGGAAAGAAGCTGGTTCACAGTGTGAACACAGATTATGAGAAGGTTTCTGGAAAGAAGCTGGTTCACGGTGTGAACACAGATTATGAGAAGGTTTCTGGAAAGAAGCTGGTTCACGGTGTGAACACAGATTATGAGAAGGTTTCTGGAAAGAAGCTGGTTCACGGTGTGAACACAGATTATGAGAAGGTTTCTGGAAAGAAGCTGGTTCACGGTGTGAACACAGATTATGAGAAGGTTTCTGGAAAGAAGCTGGTTCACAGTGTGAACACAGATTATGAGAAGGTTTCTGGAAAGAAGCTGGTTCACGGTGTGAACACAGATTATGAGAAGGTTTCTGGAAAGAAGCTGGTTCACAGTGTGAACAGAGATTATGAGAAGGTTTCTGGAAAGAAGCTGGTTCACAGTGTGAACACAGATTATGAGAAGGTTTCTGGAAAGAAGCTGGTTCACAGTGTGAACACAGATTATGAGAAGGTTTCTGGAAAGAAGCTGGTTCACAGTGTGAACACAGATTATGAGAAGGTTTCTGGAAAGAAGCTGGTTCACAGTGTGAACACAGATTATGAGAAGGTTTCTGGAAAGAAGCTGGTTCACAGTGTGAACACAGATTATGAGAAGGTTTCTGGAAAGAAGCTGGTTCACAGTGTGAACACAGATTATGAGAAGGTTTCTGGAAAGAAGCTGGTTCACAGTGTGAACACAGATTATGAGAAGGTTTCTGGAAAGAAGCTGGTTCACAGTGTGAACACAGATTATGAGAAGGTTTCTGGAAAGAAGCTGGTTCACAGTGTGAACACAGATTATGAGAAGGTTTCTGGAAAGAAGCTGGTTCACAGTGTGAACACAGATTATGAGAAGGTTTCTGGAAAGAAGCTGGTTCACAGTGTGAACACAGATTATGAGAAGGTTTCTGGAAAGAAGCTGGTTCACAGTGTGAACACAGATTATGAGAAGGTTTCTGGAAAGAAGCTGGTTCACAGTGTGAACACAGATTATGAGAAGGTTTCTGGAAAGAAGCTGGTTCACAGTGTGAACACAGATTATGAGAAGGTTTCTGGAAAGAAGCTGGTTCACGGTGTGAACACAGATTATGAGAAGGTTTCTGGAAAGAAGCTGGTTCACGGTGTGAACACAGATTATGAGAAGGTTTCTGGAAAGAAGCTGGTTCACAGTGTGAACACAGATTATGAGAAGGTTTCTGGAAAGAAGCTGGTTCACAGTGTGAACACAGATTATGAGAAGGTTTCTGGAAAGAAGCTGGTTCACAGTGTGAACACAGATTATGAGAAGGTTTCTGGAAAGAAGCTGGTTCACAGTGTGAACACAGATTATGAGAAGGTTTCTGGAAAGAAGCTGGTTCACAGTGTGAACACAGATTATGAGAAGGTTTCTGGAAAGAAGCTGGTTCACAGTGTGAACACAGATTATGAGAAGGTTTCTGGAAAGAAGCTGGTTCACAGTGTGAACACAGATTATGAGAAGGTTTCTGGAAAGAAGCTGGTTCACAGTGTGAACACAGATTATGAGAAGGTTTCTGGAAAGAAGCTGGTTCACAGTGTGAACACAGATTATGAGAAGGTTTCTGGAAAGAAGCTGGTTCACAGTGTGAACACAGATTATGAGAAGGTTTCTGGAAAGAAGCTGGTTCACAGTGTGAACACAGATTATGAGAAGGTTTCTGGAAAGAAGCTGGTTCACAGTGTGAACACAGATTATGAGAAGGTTTCTGGAAAGAAGCTGGTTCACAGTGTGAACACAGATTATGAGAAGGTTTCTGGAAAGAAGCTGGTTCACGGTGTGAACACAGATTATGAGAAGGTTTCTGGAAAGAAGCTGGTTCACAGTGTGAACACAGATTATGAGAAGGTTTCTGGAAAGAAGCTGGTTCACAGTGTGAACACAGATTATGAGAAGGTTTCTGGAAAGAAGCTGGTTCACAGTGTGAACACAGATTATGAGAAGGTTTCTGGAAAGAAGCTGGTTCACAGTGTGAACACAGATTATGAGAAGGTTTCTGGAAAGAAGCTGGTTCACAGTGTGAACACAGATTATGAGAAGGTTTCTGGAAAGAAGCTGGTTCACAGTGTGAACACAGATTATGAGAAGGTTTCTGGAAAGAAGCTGGTTCACAGTGTGAACACAGATTATGAGAAGGTTTCTGGAAAGAAGCTGGTTCACAGTGTGAACACAGATTATGAGAAGGTTTCTGGAAAGAAGCTGGTTCACAGTGTGAACACAGATTATGAGAAGGTTTCTGGAAAGAAGCTGGTTCACAGTGTGAACACAGATTATGAGAAGGTTTCTGGAAAGAAGCTGGTTCACAGTGTGAACACAGATTATGAGAAGGTTTCTGGAAAGAAGCTGGTTCACAGTGTGAACACAGATTATGAGAAGGTTTCTGGAAAGAAGCTGGTTCACAGTGTGAACACAGATTATGAGAAGGTTTCTGGAAAGAAGCTGGTTCACAGTGTGAACACAGATTATGAGAAGGTTTCTGGAAAGAAGCTGGTTCACAGTGTGAACACAGATTATGAGAAGGTTTCTGGAAAGAAGCTGGTTCACAGTGTGAACACAGATTATGAGAAGGTTTCTGGAAAGAAGCTGGTTCACAGTGTGAACACAGATTATGAGAAGGTTTCTGGAAAGAAGCTGGTTCACAGTGTGAACACAGATTATGAGAAGGTTTCTGGAAAGAAGCTGGTTCACAGTGTGAACACAGATTATGAGAAGGTTTCTGGAAAGAAGCTGGTTCACAGTGTGAACACAGATTATGAGAAGGTTTCTGGAAAGAAGCTGGTTCACAGTGTGAACACAGATTATGAGAAGGTTTCTGGAAAGAAGCTGGTTCACAGTGTGAACACAGATTATGAGAAGGTTTCTGGAAAGAAGCTGGTTCACAGTGTGAACACAGATTATGAGAAGGTTTCTGGAAAGAAGCTGGTTCACAGTGTGAACACAGATTATGAGAAGGTTTCTGGAAAGAAGCTGGTTCACAGTGTGAACACAGATTATGAGAAGGTTTCTGGAAAGAAGCTGGTTCACAGTGTGAACACAGATTATGAGAAGGTTTCTGGAAAGAAGCTGGTTCACAGTGTGAACACAGATTATGAGAAGGTTTCTGGAAAGAAGCTGGTTCACAGTGTGAACACAGATTATGAGAAGGTTTCTGGAAAGAAGCTGGTTCACAGTGTGAACACAGATTATGAGAAGGTTTCTGGAAAGAAGCTGGTTCACAGTGTGAACACAGATTATGAGAAGGTTTCTGGAAAGAAGCTGGTTCACAGTGTGAACACAGATTATGAGAAGGTTTCTGGAAAGAAGCTGGTTCACAGTGTGAACACAGATTATGAGAAGGTTTCTGGAAAGAAGCTGGTTCACAGTGTGAACACAGATTATGAGAAGGTTTCTGGAAAGAAGCTGGTTAAGTGTGAACACAGATTATGAGAAGGTTTTGGAAAGAAGCTGGTTCACAGTGTGAACACAGATTATGAGAAGGTTTCTGGAAAGAAGCTGGTTCACAGTGTGAACACAGATTATGAGAAGGTTTTGGAAAGAAGCTGGTTCACAGTGTGAACACAGATTATGAGAAGGTTTCTGGAAAGAAGCTGGTTCACAGTGTGAACACAGATTATGAGAAGGTTTCTGGGAAGAAGCTGGTTCACAGTGTGAACACAGATTATGAGAAGGTTTCTGGAAAGAAGCTGGTTCACAGTGTGAACACAGATTATGAGAAGGTTTTGGAAAGAAGCTGGTTAAGTGTGAACAAGATTATGAGAAGGTTTGTGGAAAGAAGCTGGTTAAGTGTGAAAAGATTATGAGAAGGTTTTGGAAAGAAGCTGGTTACAGTGTGAACAAGATTATGAGAAGGTTTCTGGAAGAAGCTGGTTCACAGTGTGAACACAGATTATGAGAAGGTTTCTGGAAAGAAGCTGGTTCACAGTGTGAACACAGATTATGAGAAGGTTTTGGAAAGAAGCTGGTTCACAGTGTGAACAAGATTATGAGAGGTTTTGGAAGAAGCTGGTTCACGGTGTGAACACAGATTATGAGAAGGTTTTGGAAAGAAGCTGGTTCACAGTGTGAACACAGATTATGAGAAGGTTTCTGGAAAGAAGCTGGTTCACAGTGTGAACACAGATTATGAGAAGGTTTCTGGAAAGAAGCTGGTTCACAGTGTGAACACAGATTATGAGAAGGTTTCTGGAAAGAAGCTGGTTCACAGTGTGAACACAGATTATGAGAAGGTTTCTGGAAAGAAGCTGGTTCACAGTGTGAACACAGATTATGAGAAGGTTTCTGGAAAGAAGCTGGTTCACAGTGTGAACACAGATTATGAGAAGGTTTCTGGAAAGAAGCTGGTTCACAGTGTGAACACAGATTATGAGAAGGTTTCTGGAAAGAAGCTGGTTCACGGTGTGAACACAGATTATGAGAAGGTTTCTGGAAAGAAGCTGGTTCACAGTGTGAACACAGATTATGAGAAGGTTTTGGAAAGAAGCTGGTTCACAGTGTGAACACAGATTATGAGAAGGTTTCTGGAAAGAAGCTGGTTCAAGTGTGAACACAGATTATGAGAAGGTTTCTGGAAAGAAGCTGGTTCAGGTGTGAACACAGATTATGAGAAGGTTTTGGAAAGAGCTGGTTAGGTGTGAACAAGATTATGAGAAGGTTTTGGAAGAAGCTGGTTCACAGTGTGAACACAGATTATGAGAAGGTTTCTGGAAAGAAGCTGGTTCACAGTGTGAACACAGATTATGAGAAGGTTTCTGGAAAGAAGCTGGTTCACAGTGTGAACACAGATTATGAGAAGGTTTCTGGAAAGAAGCTGGTTCACAGTGTGAACACAGATTATGAGAAGGTTTCTGGAAAGAAGCTGGTTCACAGTGTGAACACAGATTATGAGAAGGTTTCTGGAAAGAAGCTGGTTCACAGTGTGAACACAGATTATGAGAAGGTTTCTGGAAAGAAGCTGGTTCACAGTGTGAACACAGATTATGAGAAGGTTTGTGGAAAGAAGCTGGTTCACAGTGTGAACACAGATTATGAGAAGGTTTGTGGAAAGAAGCTGGTTCACAGTGTGAACACAGATTATGAGAAGGTTTCTGGAAAGAAGCTGGTTCACAGTGTGAACACAGATTATGAGAAGGTTTCTGGAAAGAAGCTGGTTCACAGTGTGAACACAGATTATGAGAAGGTTTGTGGAAAGAAGCTGGTTCACAGTGTGAACACAGATTATGAGAAGGTTTCTGGAAAGAAGCTGGTTCACAGTGTGAACACAGATTATGAGAAGGTTTCTGGAAAGAAGCTGGTTCACAGTGTGAACACAGATTATGAGAAGGTTTCTGGAAAGAAGCTGGTTCACAGTGTGAACACAGATTATGAGAAGGTTTCTGGAAAGAAGCTGGTTCACAGTGTGAACACAGATTATGAGAAGGTTTCTGGAAAGAAGCTGGTTCACAGTGTGAACACAGATTATGAGAAGGTTTCTGGAAAGAAGCTGGTTCACAGTGTGAACACAGATTATGAGAAGGTTTCTGGAAAGAAGCTGGTTCACAGTGTGAACACAGATTATGAGAAGGTTTCTGGAAAGAAGCTGGTTCACAGTGTGAACACAGATTATGAGAAGGTTTCTGGAAAGAAGCTGGTTCACAGTGTGAACACAGATTATGAGAAGGTTTCTGGAAAGAAGCTGGTTCACAGTGTGAACACAGATTATGAGAAGGTTTCTGGAAAGAAGCTGGTTCACAGTGTGAACACAGATTATGAGAAGGTTTCTGGAAAGAAGCTGGTTCACGGTGTGAACACAGATTATGAGAAGGTTTGTGGAAAGAAGCTGGTTCACAGTGTGAACACAGATTATGAGAAGGTTTCTGGAAAGAAGCTGGTTCCCTCCTTAAAATACACAGGTATTTTTCCCATTTTATGTTCACGCTGACTGTCCTGAACCTCTGTGTTTGTGTGTAGTTATGTTTTTTAATCGTTCTTAATCTTCAGGTGAACTGATTGGAGTGCAGCATCTGCTGAGGCAAAACCATGAACCTCTACAGGACATGACGCCAGATTCTGAGGAGGCAAATACATGACTGGAAAATCTAGATGGAGAAGAGCCAGTAGAGACGGATGAGACGGATGAGACGGATGAGACGGATGAGACAGATGAGGGCTTCGAGGAACTTCAGAGTGTTCAGGTCACTCTGGCAGATTTGTTATTGGACATGTCTGATATCTCAGTGTTTCCTGCCCAACACCCCCTTCCTCAACATGCTCCACCTCCTGCTGAGCCTGCCAGTGAGTCCTCTGCTGTCCACCTACCTGTCTGCTGTCCAGCCGTCGTCCTCGGCTCCTCTGCTGTCCACTCACCTGTCTGCTGTCCAGCCGTCGTCCTCGGCTCCTCTGCTGTCCACTCACCTGCCTGCTGTCCAGCCGTCGTCCTCGGCTCCTCTGCTGTCCACTCACCTGTCTGCTGTCCAGCCGTCGTCCTCGGCTCCTCTGCTGTCCACTCACCTGCCTGCTGTCCAGCCGTCGTCCTCGGCTCCTCTGCTGTCCACTCACCTGTCTGCTGTCCAGCCGTCGTCCTCGGCTCCTCTGCTGTCCACTCACCTGTCTGCTGTCCAGCCGTCGTCCTCGGCTCCTCTGCTGTCCACTCACCTGTCTGCCGTCCAGCCGTCGTCCTCGGCTCCTCTGCAGTCCACTCACCTGTCTGCTGTCCAGCCGTCGTCCTCGGCTCCTCTGCTGTCCACTCACCTGTCTGCCGTCCAGCCGTCGTCCTCGGCTCCTCTGCTGTCCACTCACCTGCCTGCCGTCCAGCCGTCGTCCTCGGCTCACTTGACTGGGCTACCTGGACCAGCTACATCTTCAGAGCGAGTTGTAAGTTAGATTCCAGTGAGCTTTAAACTGTTGATGTTTTTGCTTCTTGATATTTAAATTCTAACAGGAGTCTTTTCCGTAGGCCGTGGATGAACACGGTATGGTGGGATTGGATCGGGTCGATGAGCTTGCGGAATACTTGGTGGAGCTAAGAAATGAAAAAGGCTTAACTATGACCAACCAGCAGGCCCGCATCATTGTGGATCTTTGGAGCTAAGAAATGAAAAAGGCTTAACTATGACCAACCAGCAGGCCCGCATCATTGTGGATCTTTGGAGCTAAGAAATGAAAAAGGCTTAACTATGACCAACCAGCAGGCCCGCATCATTGTGGATCTTTGGAGCTAAGAAATGAAAAAGGCTTAACTATGACCAACCAGCAGGCCCGCATCATTGTGGATCTTTGGAGCTAAGAAATGAAAAAGGCTTAACTATGACCAACCAGCAGGCCCGCATCATTGTGGATCTTTGGAGCTAAGAAATGAAAAAGGCTTAGCTATGACCAACCAGCAGGCCCGCATCATTGTGGATCTTTGGCAGCACTTGGATCAGCGTGATAAGGACAGGATTCTGTCTGCTGCACGACATCAGGAACATCTGCAGACAGGTCGATATCGGTCTCCCACAAAGAAGGCTGTTATGCAGGAGTTGAAAGCACAAAAAGGTGTGAACTTGCTTCAACTGCTTCTGCTGCTCAGTGGCCAGATTGCAGCCGCCTAGTTGAAACCATATTTATCAGATTGTGCAACATTCATAGTAGCCCCAAAAAAATTGGACACCAAACCTTTTCAAGATGGTCACTAATTCTAAATGATTACAAAAAGCTAATTTTGAATAATGGCATTTTAATGAAAGACAGGACCCTGCAACTTGTCACTGTAAATCACACCACCTTAATACAGCGGCACAACAAAAGATTTAAAGCACAAGATGTTGCCATGCTGATGCAAGGGCTGGTTCTCCCTGATGAACGGCCAGTTGCCAGCGAACCACTACTTCCACCAAACAGTAGGCCCACTGAAACCACACCACACAGGCATGAACATACTTACAACATGCCTCCTGACACTACAGGGCAGGCAAAATCCAAACTTGCTGTCAGAGACAGAGCTGAGTTTAAAACCATTCAGCCAAAACCACCTGCACCTCCAACAGGTTTTACACGCCACCAACTACTGCAGAAGCCACCAACCACTGCAGAAGCCACCAACCACTGCAGAAGCCACCAACCACTGCAGAAGCCACCAACCACTGCAGAAGCCACCAACCACTGCAGAAGCCACCAACCACTGCAGAAGCCAGCAACCACTGCAGAAGCCAGCAACCACTGCAGAAGCCACCAACCACTGCAGAAGCCACCAACCACTGCAGAAGCCACCAACCACTGCAGAAGCCACCAACCACTGCAGAAGCCACCAACCACTGCAGAAGCCACCAACCACTGCAGAAGCCACCAACCACTGCAGAAGCCACCAACCACTGCAGAAGCCAGCAACCACTGCAGAAGCCAGCAACCACTGCAGAAGCCACCAACCACTGCAGAAGCCAGCAACCACTGCAGAAGCCACCAACCACTGCAGAAGCCACCAACCACTGCAGAAGCCACCAACCACTGCAGACGCCACCAACCACTGCAGAAGCCACCAACCACTGCAGAAGCCACCAACCACTGCAGAAGCCACCAACCACTGCAGAAGCCACCAACCACTGCAGAAGCCAGCAACCACTGCAGAAGCAACCAACCACTGCAGAAGCCACCAACCACTGCAGAAGCCACCAACCACTGCAGAAGCCACCAACCACTGCAGAAGCCACCAACCACTGCAGAAGCCACCAACCACTGCAGAAGCCACCAACCACTGCAGAAGCCACCAACCACTGCAGAAGCAACCAACCACTGCAGAAGCCACCAACCACTGCAGAAGCAACCAACCACTGCAGAAGCCACCGACCACTGCAGAAGCCACCGACCACTGCAGAAGCCACCGACCACTGCAGAAGCCACCGACCACTGCAGAAGCCACCGACCACTGCAGAAGCCAGCAACCACTGCAGAAGCCAGCAACCACTGCAGAAGCCACCAACCACTGCAGAAGCCACCAACCACTGCAGAAGCCAGCAACCACTGCAGAAGCCACCAACCACTGCAGATGCCACCAACCACTGCAGAAGCCACCAACCACTGCAGAAGCAACCAACCACTGCAGATGCCACCAACCACTGCAGAAGCCACCAACCACTGCAGAAGCCACCAACCACTGCAGAAGCCAGCAACCACTGCAGAAGCCACCAACCACTGCAGATGCCACCAACCACTGCAGAAGCCACCAACCACTGCAGAAGCCACCAACCACTGCAGATGCCACCAACCACTGCAGAAGCCACCAACCACTGCAGAAGCAACCAACCACTGCAGAAGCCACCAACCACTGCAGAAGCCACCAACCACTGCAGAAGCCACCAACCACTGCAGAAGCCACCAACCACTGCAGAAGCCACCAACCACTGCAGAAGCCACCAACCACTGCAGAAGCCACCAACCACTGCAGAAGCCACCAACCACTGCAGAAGCCACCGACCACTGCAGAAGCCACCGACCACTGCAGAAGCCACCAACCACTGCAGAAGCCACCAACCACTGCAGAAGCCACCAACCACTGCAGAAGCCACCAACCACTGCAGAAGCCACCAACCACTGCAGAAGCCACCAACCACTGCAGAAGCAACCAACCACTGCAGAAGCCACCAACCACTGCAGAAGCCACCAACCACTGCAGAAGCAACCAACCACTGCAGAAGCCACCAACCACTGCAGAAGCCACCAACCACTGCAGAAGCCACCAACCACTGCAGAAGCAACCACTCAGACCACTGCTATCAGCCCCACCCAAACCCAAACTACAACTCCAACCCACTCCTATCAGCCCCACCCAAACCCAAACTACAACTCCAACCCACTCCTATCAGCCCCACCCAAACCCAAACTACAACTCCAACCCACTCCTATCACCCCCACCCAAACCCAAACTACAACTCCAACCCACTCCTATCAGCCCCACCCAAACCCAAACTACAACTCCAACCCACTCCTATCAGCCCCACCCAAACTACAACTCCAACCCACTCCTATCAGCCCCACCCAAACCCAAACTACAACTCCAACCCACTGCTATCAGCCCCACCCAAACCCAAACTACAACTCCAACCCACTCCTATCAGCCCCACCCAAACCCAAACTACAACTCCAACCCACTCCTATCAGCCCCACCCAAACCCAAACTACAACTCCAACCCACTCCTATCAGCCCCACCCAAACCCAAACTACAACTCCAACCCACTCCTATCAGCCCCACCCAAACCCAAACTACAACTCCAACCCACTCCTATCAGCACCACCCAAACCCAAACTACAACTCCAACCCGCTCCTATCAGCCCCACCCAAACCCAAACTACAACTCCAACCCACTCCTATCAGCCCCACCCAAACCCAAACTACAACTCCAACCCACTCCTATCAGCCCCACCCAAACCCAAACTACAACTCCAACCCACTCCTATCAGCCCCACCCAAACCCAAACTACAACTCCAACCCACTCCTATCAGCCCCACCCAAACCCAAACTACAACTCCAACCCACTCCTATCAGCCCCACCCAAACCCAAACTACAACTCCAACCCACTCCTATCAGCCCCACCCAAACCCAAACTACAACTCCAACCCACTCCTATCAGCCCCACCCAAACCCAAACTACAACTCCAACCCACTCCTATCAGCCCCACCCAAACCCAAACTACAACTCCAACCCACTCCTATCAGCCCCACCCAAACCCAAACTACAACTCCAACCCACTCCTATCAGCCCCACCCAAACCCAAACTACAACTCCAACCCACTCCTATCAGCCCCACCCAAACCCAAACTACAACCCACTCCTATCAGCCCCACCCAAACCCAAACTACAACTCCAACCCACTCCTATCAGCCCCACCCAAACCCAAACTACAACTCCAACCCACTCCTATCAGCCCCACCCAAACCCAAACTACAACTCCAACCCACTCCTATCAGCCCCACCCAAACCCAAACTACAACTCCAACCCGCTCCTATCAGCCCCACCCAAACCCAAACTACAACTCCAACCCACTCCTATCAGCCCCACCCAAACCCAAACTACAACTCCAACCCACTCCTATCAGCCCCACCCAAACCCAAACTACAACTCCAACCCACTCCTATCAGCCCCACCCAAACCCAAACTACAACTCCAACCCGCTCCTATCAGCCCCACCCAAACCCAAACTACAACTCCAACCCACTCCTATCAGCCCCACCCAAACCCAAACTACAACTCCAACCCACTCCTATCAGCCCCACCCAAACCCAAACTACAACTCCAAAAGAAAACGCAAATACACCAGGACAGTCACATCCAATAGATGACCGAGATGTGGAGAGCCCCCCACCACAGACACTGGCCATAGCCAGTACAAAGGCAGAGTTTACTGCCCAAAATGGGGGGGCCTTAACCAAAGAGCAGTGGCTGAGGATGATGAGAAAATAGGAGAAGTGTAATTAGGTACTCCACACTAGTATTATTATTATTATTATTATTATTATTATTATTGTTACTGCTATTATTATTATTATTATTATTATTATTATTGTTACTGCTATTATTATTATTATTATTATTATTACTACTACTACTACCATTATTACTATTATTATTATTATATTATGCAATTGTATAACTTATAAATTATTCAAGAGCCTTTGAAATGACATTTTTGAACTTGTAAATAGTTATCTATTCTAAATAGTTATTTTATTATTATTCATTGTCATTATTAATGTTATCATTGTAATTATTATTATTAGGCTATTTTGTAACTTCTAAAGTATTGAAGAGCTTTTAAGATTATACTTTTTAACTTGTAAATAGTTATTTAATGTAGTTTGAAATGTCAGTTTAAATTGTTATCTTTTTGTATAGATTTTGCAGGATGTGTATTTGTGTGTGTACATTTAATGTTTTTATATAAAAGAATTTTTGTTCAAATCCACCATTTCTCAACCTTTATTGACCCATTTGTTTATATATTTGCTGACGGCTGATAGTGAATGTAATGTGCTGTAGAATGTGTGTGAGGGTTTTCAAAATACATGAAAAAAATTGGGTTATTCATGCTGTAGGCTCATTCATTTTTACTTGTTTGATAACTGGATCATTAATGCAGGGTGTTAAAAAGGCTAAAGATTAAGCGCCCAAATGTGCTTTGGTACCTGATTTATTTTGTTTGTGTGTCACTTGTGAGTTCACAAACACCTAATAGTTACTAGTATTTGCAGATCACTCTGACTAATGTCAGTTTAACTAGTTGGGTCTGTCTCTAAAATAGAAATCCTATTAGAAATACATTATTTGTTGGCCAACAACTCTAGTATGGCCTAATATTGCAATAAAATGTAGTTTGGAATTATTGAAAACATCCTATCATGCACAAAAACTTGTGGCAAAAACTTGTGGCAAAAACCATGTCAGAATACGTGCCCTTAGCTGGGATCGAACTCACGTTCACATAATCTTTCTCCCTCCCCCTCATTTCTTCCCCATCTTATACGGATAATTGTTCCCCAGCTGTAGCTCAGGTGGAAGAGCAGTCGTCTTTCATCCAGAGGGTTGTGGGATCGATTCCAGGCTTCCCCAGACTACATGCCGAAGTGTCCTTGGGCAAGACACTGAACCCCACGTTGCCTCCTGATGTGCCCATCGGGGTATGAATGTGATTGTGTGTGACTGTGTGAATGTGATATGTAGTGCAAAGCACTTTTAGCGGTTAGTATGACTGGAAAAGCGCTATATAAGTACAGTCCATTTACTTTTAAAGAAAAAAATACAATACAAGAAATATTTTGTAATTTAAAATTTTACGGGTGCGAACAAGAAGAAAGGGTTTTTGTATTTCTGTATGTGGAAGAAAATTGTGGAATAGTGTGAATACAGAGTTAAACGAAGGTAAGAATATTCATCACTTTAAAAAACTATTGATTTTTCTAAGGTACAGGAGAGAATACGGTGGAGAGGCATGTAAGAAGTGGTTTGTACGTGTGCACGCAAAATGTGTAAGTGTGTGTTCGTGGAAAGCAGTTTGTGTGTTTACAAGCTGCACAAAGATACATTTATGTACAGACATATGCGTATATTTTTCAGTTTTATTTGGATTTTGGTCATTTTAATTAGCAAATACTGATCATGAAGCAGAAGACTGTGATCTATGTATATGGCTGTTTATTCTTTCTTTTTTGAAAAAGGGTGGGATTGAATACGTTTTTGTACTTCTTCCCACATGAAATTGATAAATGTACATTATTTTTTATTTCTTTACTTATCTATTTTCTTTTTTTATTGTATTCTTTTTATCATTATTATCATTATCTATTGTATTTATTATTTTTGGTGCATTTATTATTTTGTTTTGGTTACTTTGTTTTGGTAATGTTTCTCGTTTGGTCATTTACGGAATGAAATAAAAAAAAACAACACATACATACATTATTATATACATACATACATACATTATTATATACATACATACATCCTTATATACATACAAACATACATTATTATATACATACATACATACATTATTATATACATACATACATCCTTATATACATACAAACATACATTATTATATACATACATACATACATTATTATATACATACATACATACATTATTATATACATACATACATCCTTATATACATACAAACATACATTATTATATACATACATACATACATTATTATATACATACATACATCCTTATATACATACAAACATACATTATTATATACATACAAACATACATTATTATATACATACATACATACATTATTATATACATACATACATCCTTATATACATACAAACATACATTATTATATACATACATACATACATTATTATATACATACATACATCCTTATATACATACATACATACATTATATATATACATACATATACATACATACATACATTATTATATACATACATACATCCTTATATACATAGATACATCTTTATATACAACAAACATACATTATTATATACATACATACATACATTATTATATACATACATACATCCTTATATACATACATACATACATTATTATATACATACATACATACATTATTATATACATACATACATACATTATTATATACATACATACATCCTTATATACATACAAACATACATTATTATATACATACATACATACATTATTATATACATACATACATACATTATTATATACATACATACATCCTTATATAATACATACATACATTATTATATACATACATACATACATTATTATATACATACATACATCCTTATATACATACAAACATACATTATTATATACATACATACATACATACATTATTATATACATACATACATCCTTATATACATAGATACATCTTTATATACATACAAACATACATTATTATATACATACATACATCCATTTTTATATACATACATACATCCTTATATACATACAAACAATACATTATTATATACATACATACATCCTTATATATACATACATACATTCTTATATACATACATACATCCTTATATATACATACATACATCCTTATATACATACATACATCCTTATATACATACATACATCCTTATATACATACATACATCCTTTTTACATACATACATCCAGATATACATACATACATCCTTATATACATACATACATCCTTATATACATACATACATCCTTATATACATACAAACATACATTATTATATACATACATACATCCTTATATACATACATACATCCTTATATACATACATACATTTTTATATACATACATACATCCAGATATACATACATACATCCTTATATACATACATACATCATATTATATACATACATACATCCTTATATACATACATACATACATTATTATATACATACATACATCCTTATATAATACAATACATACATCCTTATATACATACATACATCCTTATATACATACATACATACATTCTTATATACATACATACATCCTGATATACATACATACATCCTGATATACATACATACATCCAGATATACATACATACATACATTATTATATACATACATACATCCTTATATACATACATACATTCTTATATACATACATACATACATTATTATATACATACATACATCCTTATATACATACATACATCCATTATTATATACATACATACATCCTTATATACATACATACATTTTTATATACATACATACATCCTTATATACATACATACATCCTTATATACATACATACATCCAGATATACAAACATACACCCTTATATACATACATACATACATTATTATATACATACATACATCCTTATATACATACATACATCCAGATATACATACATACATCCTTATATACATACATACATCCTTATATACATACATACATCCTTATATACATACATACATCCAGATATACATACATACATCCTTATATACATACATACATTCTTATATACATACATACATCCTTATATATACATACATCCAGATATACATACATACATCTTTATATACATACATACATCCTTATATATACATACATCCAGATATATACATACATACATCCTTATATACATACATACATCCTTATATACATACATACATCCAGACATACATACATACATCCTTATATACATACATACATCCTTATATACATACATACATCTTTATATACATACATACATCCAGATATACATACATACATCCTTATATACATACATACATCCAGATATACATACATACATCCTTATATACATACATACATCCTTATATACATACATACATTCTTATATACATACATACATTTTTATATACATACATACATCCAGATATACATACATACATCCTTATATACATACATACATTTTTATATACATACATACATCCAGATATACATACATACATCCAGATATACATACATCCAGATATACATACATACATCCTTATATACATACATCCAGATATACATACATACATCCTTATATACATACATACATCCAGATATACATACATACATCCTTATATACATACATACATTCTTATATACATACATACATCCTTATATACATACATACATTCTTATATACATACATACATCCTTATATACATACATACATTCTTATATACATACATACATCCTTATATAATACATACATACATTATACATACATACATACATCCTTATATACATACATCCAGATATACATACATACATTCTTATATACATAGATACATCCTTATATACATACATACATCCTTATATACATACATACATCCAGATATACATACATACATTCTTATATACATACATACATCCTTATATACATACATCCTATATACATACATACATCCTATATACATACATACATCCTTATATACATACATACATCCAGATATACATACATACATCCTTATATACACCCTATATACATACATCCAGATATACATACATACATCCTTATATACATACATACATCCTGATATACATACATACATTCTTATATACATACATACATCCAGATATACATACATCCTATATACATACATACACCTATATACATACATCCAGATATACATACATACATCCTTATATACATACATACATTTTTATATACATACATACATCCAGATATACATACATACATCCTTATATACATACATACATTCTTATATACATACATACATCCAGATATACATACATACATCCTTATATACATACATACATCCAGATATACATACATACATTTTTATATACATACATACATCCAGATATACATACATACATCCTTATATACATACTACATCCAGATATACATACATACATCCTTATATACATACATACATTCTTATATACATACATACATCCTTATATACATACATACATCCTTATATACATACATACATCCTTATATACATACATACATTCTTATATACATACATACATCCTTATATACATACTACATCTATACATACATACATACATCCTTATATACTAAAATACATACTTCTTATATACATACATACATCCTATATACATACATACATCCTATACATACATACATCCTTATATACATACATACATCCTTATATACATACATACATTCTTATATACATACATACTCCTTATATACTAATACATCTCTTATATACATACATATAAAACATATACATACAATATACTCAATACCCCTTCATACATACATCCAGATATACATACATACATCCTATATACATACATACACTTATATACATAATCCATATACAATACACCATATACCACATACATCTTATATACATAATACTTATAAAACCCTTCTTTTACATAACAGTCTATATCATCTTCATTCTCCCTCCTTATATATACATACATACATCCTATATACATACATACATCCTTATATACATACATACACTCTATATACATACATCAGATATACATACAGCCTCTTATATACATACATCCAGATATACATACATACATCCTCATATACATACATACATCCAGATATACATACATACATCCTTATATACATACATACATCCTCATATACATACATACATCCAGATATACAGCCTATACATACATCCAGATATACATACATACATCCTTATATACATACATACATCCAGATATACATACATACATCCTTATATATACATACATCCAGATATACATACATACATTCTTATATACATACATCCAGATATACATACATACATCCTTATATACATACATACATCCAGATATACATACATACCTCCTCATATACATACATACATCCTGATATACATACATACATCCTGATATACATACATACATTTTATACATACATACATCCAGATATACATACATACATCCTTATATACATACATACATCCAGATATACATACATACATCCTTATATACATACATACATCTATATACATACATACATCCAGATATACATACATACATCCTTATATACATACATACATCCTTATATACATA
Source organism: Atherinomorus stipes (assembly GCA_023101725.1). NCBI lineage: Eukaryota > Metazoa > Chordata > Actinopteri > Atheriniformes > Atherinidae > Atherinomorus > Atherinomorus stipes. The sequence goes on from JALJCO010003778.1 coordinate 228,676, forward strand.
CATACATCCAGATATACATACATACATCTTTATATACATACATCCAGATATACATACATACATCCTTATATACATACATACATCCAGATATACATACATACATCCTTATATACATACATACATCCAGATATACATACATACATCCTTATATACATACATACATCCTTATATACATACATACATCCAGATATACATACATACATCCTTATATACATACATACATCCTTATATACATACATACATCCAGATATACATACATACATCCTTATATATACATACATCCAATATATACATACATACATCCTTATATACATACATACATCCAGATATACATACATACATCCTTATATACATACATACATCCTTATAATACATACATCCTTATATACATACATACATCCTTATATACATACATACATCCCGATATACATACATACATCCTTATATACATACATACATTCTTATATACATACATACATCTTCATATACATACATAAATCCAGATATACATACATACATCTTTATGTACATACATCCAGATATATATACATACATCCTTATATACATACAAACATACATTATTATATACATACATACATCCTCTATATGTATCATACATGAGCTGCTATATACATACATAGAGCAGATTGGGGGGGTTAAGGACCTTGCTCAAGGGTCCACAGTGGTTCACCTGAATGTCGTGTTGGGGACTTGAACCCGTGCCCTCCGCGCCAAAGCTGCCAGCTTAGCGCCCCTCCCCCCCCCCCCCCCTCTACACACCTTTATGTACACACATCCATCCTTTTACATTCCTAGTCACAATCAGTCAGCTTTATTGTCTAATGTACCAAACGTTATATGTAGCTCAGCTGTCGTCCTTCAACTGGAGGGTCGGGGGTCAGATTCCAGGCTTCCCCAGCCTACATGCTGAAGTGTCCTTGAGCAAGACACTGTTCCCCACGTTGCCTCCCGATGTGCATATCGTGGTGTGAATGTGTGTGTGGGTGAATGTGATACGTAGTGTAAAGCGCTTTGAGTCAGTACGACTGGAAATGTGCTAGATAGTACTCTTCATGTACATGTTAGCCATACAACAGTACTGTATGGTATAAATATATATATATGTCATATAACAGTACTGTATGGTATAAATATGTATATATATCATATAACAGTACTGTATGGTATAAATATATATATATATCATATAACAGTACTGTATGGTATAAATATATATATATAATATATAACAGTACTGTATGGTATAAATATGTATATATATCATATAACAGTACTGTATGGTATAAATATGTATATATATCATATAACAGTACTGTATGGTATAAATATGTATATATATCATATAACAGTACTGTATGGTATAAATATATATATATATCATATAACAGTACTGTATGGTATAAATATGTATATATATATAAATACTGTATGGTATAAATATGTATATATAACATATAACAGTACTGTATGGTATAAATATGTATATATATCATATAACAGTATATATATGGTATAAATATGTATATATATCATATAACAGTACTGTATGGTATAAATATGTATATATTCATATAACAGTACTGTATGGTATAAATATGTATATATATCATATAACAGTACTGTATGGTATAAATATGTATATATATATATAACAGTACTGTATGGTATAAATATGTATATATAACAGTACTATGGTATAAATATGTATATATAACATATAACAGTACTGTATGGTATAAATATGTATATATGTCATACAACAGTACTGTATGGTATAAATATGTATATATATCATATAACAGTACTGTATGGTATAAATATGTATATATATCATACAACAGTACTGTATGGTATAAATATGTATATATGTCATACAACAGTACTGTATGGTATAAATATGTATATATATCATACAACAGTACTGTATGGTATAAATATGTATATATAACATATAACAGTACTGTATGGTATAAATATGTATATATATATCATATAACAGTACTGTATGGTATAAATATGTATATATAACATATAACAGTACTGTATGGTATAAATATGTATATATATCATACAACAGTACTGTATGGTATAAATATGTATATATGTCATACAACAGTACTGTATGGTATAAATATGTATATATGTCATATAACAGTACTGTATGGTATAAATATGTATATATATCATATAACAGTACTGTATGGTATAAATATGTATATATATCATATAACAGTACTGTATGGTATAAATATGTATATATATCATACAACAGTACTGTATGGTATAAATATATATATATAACATATAACAGTACTGTATGGTATAAATATGTATATATATATATAACAGTACTGTATGGTATAAATATGTATATATATCATATAACAGTACTGTATGGTATAAATATGTATATATATCATATAACAGTACTGTATGGTATAAATATGTATATATATCATATAACAGTACTGTATGGTATAAATATGTATATATAACATATAACAGTACTGTATGGTATAAATATGTATATATGTCATACAACAGTACTGTATGGTATAAATATGTATATATAACATATAACAGTACTGTATGGTATAAATATGTATATATAACATATAACAGTACTGTATGGTATAAATATGTATATATAACAGTACTGTATGGTATAAATATGTATATATAACATATAACAGTACTGTATGGTATAAATATGTATATATAACAGTACTGTATGGTATAAATATGTATATATATCATACAACAGTACTGTATGGTATAAATATGTATATATAACAGTACTGTATGGTATAAATATGTATATATAACATATAACAGTACTGTATGGTATAAATATGTATATATAACAGTACTGTATGGTATAAATATGTATATATATCATATAACAGTACTGTATGGTATAAATATGTATATATATCATACAACAGTACTGTATGGTATAAATATATATATATAACATATAACAGTACTGTATGGTATAAATATGTATATATATATCATATAACAGTACTGTATGGTATAAATATGTATATATAACATATAACAGTACTGTATGGTATAAATATGTATATATATCATACAACAGTACTGTATGGTATAAATATGTATATATAACATATAACAGTACTGTATGGTATAAATATGTATATATAACATATAACAGTACTGTATGGTATAAATATGTATATATAACAGTACTGTATGGTATAAATATGTATATATAACATATAACAGTACTGTATGGTATAAATATGTATATATAACAGTACTGTATGGTATAAATATGTATATATAACATATAACAGTACTGTATGGTATAAATATGTATATATGTCATACAACAGTACTGTATGGTATAAATATGTATATATATCATATAACAGTACTGTATGGTATAAATATGTATATATAACAGTACTGTATGGTATACAGTGTTGTATAAAGTACCCAAAAGCCATACTTGGGTAAAAGTAAAAGTACCTTACTGGAAAATGACTCAAGTAAAAGTCAAAGTTGCCTGCTAGAATATTACTTGAGTAAAAGTAAAAAAGTAGCTAGTATTTACTGTACTTAAGTATCAAAAGTAAAAAGCACTGTTAATAAAATGCAATCAGAAATTTGAGTTTAACATTTTCTTTATTTCTGTTTAATTTAGTTTCTAAGTTTTAATTTGGAAAGTGTAAGGGAGTTTCAATACCTTCTTACATAAACCCAACCGTATAGAAAAATACTGTACACACAAACACATCCTTGCAGACCTGCATGCATGCCTACCAACATTCAATATTAAATCATTCCTAATAAACTCTTGGTGCTCGGAGATGATGCAACAAACAAAAACATGATTGGTTGAACTTTAAATGACTGCAGTGCGACAGCACATGAACTGTTCATCCAGTTATTACTGAACCCTGAAAAACGTTTTCTTCAACCTCAAAAGAAGTTGTTTCTCTAAATGGTGAGAATCAGTCTGGTTCTTCTTGGACTGAAGACCAGAGCAGCGATGCTGAACAGCCGTTCACCTGCTGCTGAGGCAGGTAAAGGTGTGTTTAGCTTCAGAGACGCTGCTGCTGAGGCAGGTAAAGGTGTGTTTAGCTTCAGAGACGGATGCTGCTGAGGCAGGTAAAGGTGTGTTTAGCTTCAGAGACGCTGCTGCTGAGGCAGGTAAAGGTGTGTTTAGCTTCAGAGACGCTGCTGCTGAGGCAGGTAAAGGTGTGTTTAGCTTCAGAGACGCTGCTGCTGAGGCAGGTAAAGGTGTGTTTAGCTTCAGAGACGGATGCTGCTGAGGCAGGTAAAGGTGTGTTTAGCTTCAGAGACGGATGCTGCTGAGGCAGGTAAAGGTGTGTTTAGCTTCAGGAGACGCTGCTGCTGAGGCAGGTAAAGGTGTGTTTAGCTTCAGAGACGGATGCTGCTGAGGCAGGTAAAGGTGTGTTTAGCTTCAGAGACGCTGCTGCTGAGGCAGGTAAAGGTGTGTTTAGCTTCAGAGACGCTGCTGCTGAGGCAGGTAAAGGTGTGTTTAGCTTCAGAGACGGATGCTGCTGAGGCAGGTAAAGGTGTGTTTAGCTTCAGAGACGCTGCTGCTGAGGCAGGTAAAGGTGTGTTTAGCTTCAGAGACGCTGCTGCTGAGGCAGGTAAAGGTGTGTTTAGCTTCAGAGACGGATGCTGCTGAGGCAGGTAAAGGTGTGTTTAGCTTCAGAGACGGATGCTGCTGAGGCAGGTAAAGGTGTGTTTAGCTTCAGAGACGCTGCTGCTGAGGCAGGTAAAGGTGTGTTTAGCTTCAGAGACGGCTGCTGCTGAGGCAGGTAAAGGTGTGTTTAGCTTCAGAGACGCTGCTGCTGAGGCAGGTAAAGGTGTGTTTAGCTTCAGAGACGGCTGCTGCTGAGGCAGGTAAAGGTGTGTTTAGCTTCAGAGACGGCTGCACACGGCTGCTGCTAGTCCCACTGCAACAAAACAAAGATTCTCATTGGCTGCTACGTTCCTTGTTATTTTGTAACAAGTAACTAAGATGCTCAGGGAAATGTAATGGAGTAAAAGTATTGATTTTTCTCGGAAAATGTAGTAAAGTAAAAGTAAAAGTAATCAGAAATAGAAGTAGTAGAGTAGAGTACAAATTTAAAAAAATACCACTTAAGTAAAGTAACTAAGTATTTTTACTTAGTTACTATACAACACTAATGGTATAAATATGTATATATATCATATAACAGTACTGTATGGTATAAATATGTATATGTATCATATCACAGTACTGTATGGTATAAATATGTATATATATCATATAACAGTAATGTATGGTATAAATATGTATATGTATCATATAACAGTACTGTATGGTATAAATATGTATATGTATCATATAACAGTACTGTATAGTATAAATATGTATATGTATCATATCACAGTACTGTATGGTATAAATATGTATATGTATCATATAACAGTAATGTATGGTATAAATATGTATATGTATCATATAACAGTACTGTATGGTATAAATATGTATATGTATCATATAACAGTACTGTATGGTATAAATATGCATATGTATCATATAACAGTACTGTATGGTATAAATATGTATATATATCATATAACAGTACTGTATGGTATAAATATGTATATGTATTATATAACAGTACTGTATGGTATAAATATGTATATATATCATATAACAGTACTGTATGGTATAAATATGTATATATATCATATAACAGTACTGTGTGGTATAAATATGTATATATATCATACAACAGTACTGTATGGTATAAATATGTATATGTATCATATAACAGTACTGTATGGTATAAATATGTATATATATCATATAACAGTACTGTGTGGTATAAATATGTATATATATCATACAACAGTACTGTATGGTATAAATATGTATATATATCATATAACAGTACTGTGTGGTATAAATATGTATATATATCATACAACAGTACTGTATGGTATAAATATGTATATGTATCATATAACAGTACTGTGTGGTATAAATATGTATATATATCATACAACAGTACTGTATGGTATAAATATGTATATGTATCATATAACAGTACTGTATGGTATAAATATGTATATATAACATATAACAGTACTGTATGGTATAAATATGTATATGTACTGTATGGTATAAATATGTATATATATATATATATATATATATATATATATATATATATATATATATATATGTATATGTATCATATAACAGTACTGTATGGTATAAATATGTTTATGTATCATATAACAGTACTGTATGGTATAAATATGTTTATGTATCATATAACAGTACTGTATGGTATAAATATGTATATGTATCATATAACAGTACTGTATGGTATAAATATGTATATGTATCATATAACAGTACTGTATGGTATAAATATGTATATGTATTATATAACAGTACTGTATGGTATAAATATGTATATATATCATATAACAGTACTGTATGGTATAAATATGTATATATATCATATAACAGTACTGTGTGGTATAAATATGTATATATATCATACAACAGTACTGTATGGTATAAATATGTATATGTATCATATAACAGTACTGTATGGTATAAATATGTATATATATCATATAACAGTACTGTGTGGTATAAATATGTATATATATCATACAACAGTACTGTATGGTATAAATATGTATATATATCATATAACAGTACTGTGTGGTATAAATATGTATATATATCATGCAACAGTACTGTATGGTATAAATATGTATATGTATCATATAACAGTACTGTATGGTATAAATATGTATATATAACATATAACAGTACTGTATGGTATAAATATGTATATGTATCATATAACAGTACTGTATGGTATAAATATGTATATGTATAACAGTACTGTATGGTATAAATATGTATATGTATCATATAACAGTACTGTATGGTATAAATATGTTTATGTATCATAACAGTACTGTATGGTATAAATATGTATATATATCATACAACAGTACTGTATACTGTATGGTATAAATATGTATATGTATCATATAACAGTACTGTATGGTATAAATATGTATATGTATCATATAACAGTACTGTATGGTATAAATATGTATATGTATCATATAACAGTACTGTATAGTATAAATATGTATATGTATCATATCACAGTACTGTATAGTATAAATATGTATATGTATCATATAACAGTAATGTATGGTATAAATATGTATATGTATCATATAACAGTACTGTATGGTATAAATATGTATATGTATCATATAACAGTACTGTATGGTATAAATATGTATATGTATCATATAACAGTACTGTATGGTATAAATATGTATATGTATCATATAACAGTACTGTATAGTATAAATATGTATATGTATCATATCACAGTACTGTATAGTATAAATATGTATATGTATCATATAACAGTAATGTATGGTATAAATATGTATATGTATCATATAACAGTACTGTATAGTATAAATATGTATATATAACATATAACAGTACTGTATGGTATAAATATGCATATGTATCATATAACAGTACTGTATGGTATAAATATGCATATGTATCATATAACAGTACTGTATGGTATAAATATGTATATGTATCATATAACAGTACTGTATGGTATAAATATGTATATATATCATATAACAGTACTGTATGGTATAAATATGTATATGTATCATATAACAGTACTGTATGGTATAAATATGCATATGTATCATATAACAGTACTGTATGGTATAAATATGTATATATATCATATAACAGTACTGTATGGTATAAATATGTATATGTATCATATAACAGTACTGTATGGTATAAATATGTATATATATCATACAACAGTACTGTATGGTATAAATATGTATATATATCATACAACAGTACTGTATGGTATAAATATGTATATGTATCATATAACAGTACTGTATGGTATAAATATGTATATGTATCATATAACAGTACTGTATGGTATAAATATGTATATATATCATACAACAGTACTGTATGGTATAAATATGTATATATATCATACAACAGTACTGTATGGTATAAATATGTATATATAACATATAACAGTACTGTATGGTATAAATATGTATATATAACATATAACAGTACTGTATGGTATAAATATGTATATATAACATATAACAGTACTGTATGGTATAAATATGTATATGTATCATATAACAGTACTGTATGGTATAAATATGCATATGTATCATATAACAGTACTGTATGGTATAAATATGTATATGTATCATATAACAGTACTGTATGGTATAAATATGTATATGTATCATATAACAGTACTGTATGGTATAAATATGTATATGTATTATATAACAGTACTGTATGGTATAAATATGTATATGTATCATATAACAGTACTGTATGGTATAAATATGTATATGTATCATATAACAGTACTGTATAGTATAAATATGTATATGTATCATATAACAGTACTGTATGGTATAAATATGTATATGTATCATATCACAGTACTGTATGGTATAAATATGTATATGTATCATATAACAGTACTGTATGGTATAAATATGTATATGTATCATATAACAGTACTGTATGGTATAAATATGTATATGTATCATATCACAGTACTGTATGGTATAAATATGTATATGTATCATATAACAGTACTGTATGGTATAAATATGTATATGTATCATACAACAGTACTGTATGGTATAAATATGTATATGTATCATATAACAGTACTGTATGGTATAAATATGTATATGTATCATATAACAGTACTGTATGGTATAAATATGTATATGTATCATATAACAGTACTGTATGGTATAAATATGTATATGTATCATATAACAGTACTGTATGGTATAAATATGTATATATATCATATAACAGTACTGTATGGTATAAATATGTATATGTATCATATAACAGTACTGTATGGTATAAATATGTATATGTATCATATAACAGTACTCCCAGTCAGGGTCAGAAATTACACTCGCCAGGCGCCAAATGTGAGTAAATTTTCCGTTTGGTGAGTAAATGTCAGAGGACGACCCAGCCCAGACGGGCGGGTGTTTGTTGTTCGTGTCGCTCCGCTGTCTGCCTGTATGAGCCGCGAGTCGGGCGGGTGGAGTGTTCATCCGCTCAGATCCGACGGCGTGGTTCCAGTTCGGTAAATAAAGTTGACGTAAACCTTTATTCACGCTCAGACTGCTTCACTGTTATTGTCCAGCTCAGCAAACACGATGCAGACGTACAACTTTCTCCTTTTATGACAAACTCCACCTGAACCGTCTGGCTTCAACATGTCACGTCTGAGCTGGAACGGAGGAAAAAACGGATTCTGGGATGTGGTAGAAGTCTGGGATCATGCCAGACTCGTGATCCGCTTCAGTCCAGTCTGGGTCGCACCTGGAAGGACAGGTGTGACGTTCAACCCGTTAGCATCAGGTGAGGACCTCCGCGTGGCCAGTGGTCCGGGGATGGAGCCCTGAGGAACTCCACCTGGTCTGATCCTCCAACATCACCAGACGGGTCTGTCTGGCCGGACCCGGACTCACCAGTTCTAGAGAGTTCTGGGAAGTTCTACCCAGGAAGGTTTGGGTCTCCAGTAAACACACATGAGGAGTTTCAACGTTTATTATCCAAACACACACGACAGACGTAACCATGGAAACAGCAGTGATGTCACAGATCAGCTGGCGAAGTCCTCACAGAGGACCCGGGTCCTGCAGCATCACCAGGTCTGACGGGACCGGATGGTCTTCAGTCTGAAAGGAGACAACACGGTTCAGAGACGGAGAGAGACTCTGTCACACTGGTCCAAGTCCAGGTCCGGGTCTGGGTCCAGTTCATAGTCCAAGTCCAGGTCCAGGTCTGGGTCCAGTTCATAGTCCAAGTCCAGGTCCGGGTCTGGGTCCAGTTCAAAGTCTGGGTCCAGTATGCATGTATACATGTATACATGTAGTATACATGTATACATGTAGTATACATGTATCAGAGGTTGCGCCCAGACTTTTTCGTTGTCCGTCATTCTGACTGACAGTGTCATAAAAATCCAGTCATAATCTATTTCTTACCCGTCACTTTAATTAAAATATATACATATAATAATGACATATTCGGTCGTGTTTTTCCATTAAATGCTTGGTTGCTCAGTTGGTGCCAAAGACTGATCACTTTTTTGTCCCTCATCTTCCACTGCATCAGTCTTCCTTTTTTCACCTCTTTTGTCAACACTATCTTCATTATTGGGCTTTTTGAAGAAGCTTCGGACACTCAGCTGCTGTGACATTTTTCCGAGTGAACCCAACGGGCCATGCATCAAGAGAGACAATATGCTAACTGCCATCTAGTGGTCAGGAGTGTAAATTGCAATCTGTCAAAATGACTGACGGCCTTCAGATTTTTCTGTCAACGTTTAAAAAAAACGGTCAATGACGGAAAATATTCGGTTAACGCGACCCCTGACATGTATACATGTAGTATACATGTATACTACATGTATACATGTAGTATACATGTAGTATACATGTAGTATACATGTATACTACATGTATACTACATGTATACATGTAGTATACATGTATACATGTAGTATACATGTATACTACATGTATACATGTAGTATACATGTAGTATACATGTAGTATACATGTATACATGTTTACATGTATACATGTATACTACATGTAGTATACATGTTTACATGTATAGTGACTTCCAGACCCAGCTGGACCTGGTCTACAGCATCCTGATGAGACCAGGATCTAAACAGACCTCTTCAGCAGCAGGTCTGTGGACACATGTCCATCTTCATCACGGCTGTCCTCCTCCTCCTCCTCCTCCTTCTTCTTCTGGTGTTTTCCTCGGTGTTTGTGCTTCTTGTCTTTCTTCTTCTGGACAGAAAAGAGGATGATGATGATGATGATGTCATGCAGAAACTGACTCTCTCTCTCTCTCTCTCTCTCTTTCTCTCTCTTCTTACCTTCTTCTCCTTCTTGTGTTTGTTCTTCTTGTTCTTCAGTTTCTTGTCCTCCCTGGTCCTGCTGGTCTTGCTGGTCCTGCTGGACTCCTGGTCCTCACTGGGGGACCAGATGCAGGCTCCCCCCGCCCTGTCTGAAGGGGATATGGAATGTAACGGCTCAATGGGGGGCAGACCTGAACACGAGTCCGAGTCCATGTTTATTCCTGCTGTAAACATGTTAATTCCTGCTTTAAACATGTTTATTTCTGTTGCAAACATGTTTATTCCTGCTGTAAACATGTTTATTTCTGTTGTAAACAAGTTTATTCCTGCTGTAAACATGTTTATACTCCTGTAAACATGTTTATTCCTGCTGTAAACATGTTTATTTCTGTTGTAAACATGTTTATTCCTGCTGTAAACATGTTTATACTCCTGTAAACATGTTTATTCCTGCTGTAAACATGTTTAACTGATTACTACACCAGTCTGAGACCAAACTGATTACTACACCAGTCTGAGACCAAACTGATTACTACACCAGTCTGAGACCAAACTGATTACTACACCAGTCTGAGACCAAACTGATTACTACACCAGTCTGTGACGAACCTGAACACTACACCAGTCTGAGACCAAACTGAGTACTACACCAGTCTGTGACGAACCTGAACACTACACCAGTCTGAGACCAAACTGAGTACTACACCAGTCTGAGACCAAACTGATTACTACACCAGTCTGTGACGAACCTGAACACTACACCAGTCTGAGACCAAACTGAGTACTACACCAGTCTGAGACCAAACTGATTACTACACCAGTCTGTGACGAACCTGAACACTACACCAGTCTGAGACCAAACTGATTACTACACCAGTCTGAGACCAAACTGAATACTACACCAGTCTGAGACCAAACTGATTACTACACCAGTCTGAGACCAAACTGATTACTACACCAGTCTGAGACCAAACTGAATACTACACCAGTCTGAGACCAAACTGAACACTACACCAGTCTGAGACCAAACTGAATACTACACCAGTCTGAGACCAAACTGATTACTACACCAGTCTGTGACGAACCTGAACACTACACCAGTCTGAAACCAAACTGATTACTACACCAGTCTGAGACCAAACTGATTACTACACCAGTCTGAGACCAAACTGATTACTACACCAGTCTGTGACGAACCTGAACACTACACCAGTCTGAAACCAAACTGAATACTACACCGGTCTGAGACCAAACTGAACACTACACCAGTCTGAAACCAAACTGAACACTACACCGGTCTGAGACCAAACTGAATACTACACCAGTCTGAGACCAAACTGAATACTACACCAGTCTGTGACGAACCTGAACACTACACCAGTCTGAGACCAAACTGAACACTACACCGGTCTGAGACCAAACTAAATACTACACCAGTCTGAGACCAAACTGAACACTACACCGGTCTGAGACCAAACTGAACACTACACCAGCCTGAGACCAACCTGAACACTACACCAGTCTGAGACCAAACTGATTACTACACCAGTCTGAGACCAAACTGAACACTACACCGGTCTGAGACCAAACTGAATACTACACCCGTATGAGACCAAACTGAATACTACACCAGTCTGGGACCAAACTGAACACTACACCGGTCTGAGACCAAACTGAACACTACACCAGTATGAGACCAAACTGAGTACTACACCAGTCTGAGACCAAACTGAATTCTACACCAGTCTGAGACCAACCTGATTACTACACCAGTCTGAGACCAAACTGAACACTACACCAGTCTGAGACCAAACTGAACACTACACCAGTCTGAGACCAAACTGAATACTACACCAGTCTGAGACCAAACTGAATACTACACCAGTCTGAAACCAAACTGAACACTACACCGGTCTGAGACCAAACTGAATACTACACCAGTCTGAGACCAACCTGAATATTACACCAGTCTGAAACCAAACTGAACACTACACCAGTCTGAGACCAAACTGAACACTACACCAGTCTGAGACCAAACTGAGTACTACACCAGTCTGGGACTAAACTGAACACTACACCAGTCTGACACCAAATTGAATACTACAGCAGACTGAGACCAAACTGAATACTACACCAGTCTGGGACCAAACTGAACACTACACCAGTCTGAGACCAAACTGAACACTACACCAGTATGAGACCAAACTGAGTACTACACCAGTCTGAGACCAAACTGAATTCTACACCAGTCTGAAACCAAACTGAACACTACACCAGTCTGAGACCAACCTGATTACTACACCAGTCTGAGACCAAACTGAACACTACACCAGTCTGAGACCAAACTGAACACTACACCAGTCTGAGACCAAACTGAATACTAAACCAGTCTGAGACCAAACTGAATACTACACCAGTCTGAAACCAAACTGAACACTACACCGGTCTGAGACCAAACTGAATACTACACCAGTCTGAGACCAACCTGAATATTACACCAGTCTGAAACCAAACTGAACACTACACCAGTCTGAGACCAAACTGAACACTACACCAGTCTGAGACCAAACTGAGTACTACACCAGTCTGGGACTAAACTGAATACTACACCAGTCTGATACCAAACTGAACACTACACCGGTCTGAGACCAAACTGAACACTACACCAGTATGAGACCAAACTGAATATTACACCAGTATGAGACCAAACTGAACACTACACCAGTATGAGACCAAACTGAACACTACACCAGTCTGAGACCAAACTGAATATTACACCAGTCTGAACCAAACTGAATACTACACCAGTCTCAGACCAAACTGAATACTACACCAGTCTGAGACCAAAATGAACACTACACCAGTCTGAGACAGAACTGAACACTACACCAGTCTGGGACCAAACTGAACACTACACCAGTCTGAGACCAAAATGAACACTACACCAGTATGAGACCAAACTGAATACTACACCAGTCTGAGACCAAACTGAACACTACACCAGTATGAGACCAAACTGAATACTACACCAGTCTTAGACCAAACTGAATACTACACCGGTCTGAGACCAAACTGAACACTACACCGGTCTGAGACCAAACTGAACACTACACCAGTATGAGACCAAACTGAATATTACACCAGTATGAGACCAAACTGAACACTACACCAGTCTGAGACCAAACTGAACACTACACCAGTCTGAGACCAAACTGAATATTACACCAGTCTGAAACCAAACTGAATACTACACCAGTCTGGGACCAAACTGAACACTACACCAGTCTGAGACCAAACTGAACACTACACCAGTATGAGACCAAACTGAATACTACACCAGTCTGAGACCAAACTGATTACTACACCAGTCTGAGACCAAACTGATTACTACACTAATCTGAGACCAAACTGAACACTACACCGGTCTGAGACCAAACTGATTACTACACCAGTCTGAGACCAAACTGATTACTACACTAATCTGAGACCAAACTGAACACTACACCGGTCTGAGACCAAACTGAACACTACACCGGTCTGAGACCAAACTGAACACTACACCAGTCTGGGACCAAACTCAACACTACACCAGCCTGAGACCAACCTGAATACTACACCAGTCTGGGACCAAACTCAACACTACACCAGTCTGAGACCAAACTGAATATTACACCAGTCTGGGACCAAACTCAACACTACACCAGTCTGAGACCAAACTGAACACTACACCAGTCTGGGACCAAACTCAACACTACACCAGTCTGAGACCAAACTGAATATTACACCAGTCTGGGACCAAACTCAACACTACACCAGTCTGAGACCAAACTGAACACTACACCAGTCTGGGACCAAACTCAACACTACACCAGCCTGAGACCAACCTGAATACTACACCAGTCTGAGACCAAACTGAATACTACACCAGTCTGAGACCAAACTGATTACTACACTAATCTGAGACCAAACTGAATACTACACCGGTCTGAGACCAAACTGAACACTACACCGGTCTGAGACCAAACTGAACACTACACCAGTCTGGGACCAAACTCAACACTACACCAGTCTGAGACCAAACTGAACACTACACCAGTCTGAGACCAAACTGAACACTACACCAGTCTGAGACCAAACTGAATTCTACACCAGTCTGAGACCAAACTGAATATTACACCAGTCTGAGACCAAACTGAACACTACACCAGTCTGAGACCAAACTGAATACTACACCAGTCTGAGACCAAACTGAATATTACACCAGTCTGAAACCAAACTGAACACTACACCAGTCTGAGACCAACCTGAACACTACACCAGTCTGAGACCAAACTGAACACTACACCAGTCTGAGACCAAACTGAATACTACACCAGTCTGAGACCAAACTGAATACTACACCAGTCTGAAACCAAACTGAACACTACACCAGTCTGAGACCAAACTGAATACTACACCAGTCTGAGACCAAACTGAATACTACACCAGTCTGAAACCAAACTGAACACTACACCAGTCTGAGACCAAACTGAATATTACACCAGTCTGAAACCAAACTGAACACTACACCAGTCTGAGACCAAACTGAACACAACACCAGTCTGAGACCAAACTGAGTACTACACCAGTCTGAGACTAAACTGAATACTACACCAGTCTGAGACCAACCTGAACACTACACCAGTATGAGACCAAACTGAGTACTACACCAGTCTGGGACTAAACTGAATACTACACCAGTCTGAGACCAAACTGAAAACTACACCAGTCTGAGACCAAACTAAATACTACACCAGTCTGAGACCAAACTGAACACTACACCGGTCTGAGACCAAACTGAATACTACACCAGTCTGAGACCAAACTGAACACTACACCAGTCTGAGACCAAACTGAAAACTACACCAGTCTGAGACCAAACTGAGTACTACACCAGTCTGGGACTAAACTGAATACTACACCAGTCTGAGACCAAACTGAGTACTACACCAGTCTGGGACTAAACTGAATACTACACCAGTCTGAGACCAAACTGAATACTACACCAGTCAACCTGAACACTACACCAGTATGAGACCAAACTGAGTACTACACCAGTCTGAGACTAAACTGAATACTACACCAGTCTGAGACCAAACTGAGTACTACACCAGTCTGAGACTAAACTGAATACTACACCAGTCTGAGACCAAACTGAACACTACACCAGTCTGAGACCAAACTGAGTACTACACCAGTCTGAAACCAAACTGAATACTACACCAGTCTGAGACCAAACTGAATACTACACCAGTCAACCTGAACACTACACCAGTCTGAGACCAAACTGAGTACTACACCAGTCTGAGACTAAACTGAATACTACACCAGTCTGAGACCAAACTGAATACTACACCAGTCTGAGACTAAACTGAATACTACACCAGTATGAGACCAACCTGAACACTACACCAGTCTGAGACCAAACTGAGTACTACACCAGTCTGGGACTAAACTGAATACTACACCAGTATGAGACCAAACTGAACACTACACCAGCCTGAGACCAAACTGAACACTACACCAGTCTGAAACCAAACTGAATACTACACCAGTCTGAGACAAAACTGAACACTACACCAGTCTGAGACCAAACTGAACACTACACCGGTCTGAGACCAAACTGAACACTACACCGGTCTGAGACCAAACTGAACACTACACCGGTCTGAGACCAAACTGAATACTACACCGGTCTGAGACCAAACTGAACACTACACCAGTATGAGACCAAACTGAACACTACACCAGTATGAGACCAAACTGAACACTACACCAGTCTGAGACAAAACTGAATATTACACCAGTATGAGACCAAACTGAACACTACACCAGTCTGAGACCAAACTGAACACTACACCAGTCTGAGACAAAACTGAATATTACACCAGTATGAGACCAAACTGAATACTACACCAGTCTGATACCAAACTGAATACTACATCAGTATGAGACCAAACTGAACACTACACCAGTATGAGACCAAACTGAACACTACACCAGTCTGAAACCAAACTGAATACTACACCAGTCTGAGACAAAACTGAACACTACACCAGTCTGAGACCAAACTGAACACTACACCGGTCTGAGACCAAACTGAACACTACACCGGTCTGAGACCAAACTGAACACTACACCGGTCTGAGACCAAACTGAATACTACACCGGTCTGAGACCAAACTGAACACTACACCAGTATGAGACCAAACTGAACACTACACCAGTCTGATACCAAACTGAATACTACACCAGTATGAGACCAAACTGAATACTACACCAGTGTGAGACCAAACTGAATACTACACCAGTCTGAGACCAAACTCAATACTACACCAGTATGAGACCAAACTGAATACTACACCAGTCTGAGACCAAACTGAACACTACACCAGTCTGAGACATTGGACGAGCAGTATGGAGGAATATTGACAAGTTTTTGTGGACTTTAAGGACCTTTTTGGCTCGGACCCCGGCGAACTCCATTATATGAAAGTTGGGGGAAACGAGAAGCCTTCCTGATCGCCGGCTGCATTTGAGATATTAAAAAAGTGCTGCAGAGTCTTTCTCACCATGAGGGGGTGGAAGATAAAGTTACATCATTCTGTGGGTGGACTGTTACTTTAACTCATTGACTGCCAGACCTTTTCCAAGCAGAGCTCCATATTAGCAGGATTTTTAAGCATTTTCACTGATTTTGGAGATCCACAGAATATTGTGTACTATGCCAATACAAACACTGAATGTACCAAAGGAAAGCTTAGACTCTCTTCTTTTATCAGAAACAAACATTTGTTTCTAGCTTTTTCCATTCTTTAGTAATCTGCAGTAAAACATGGCTTTGTAGCAGCAAAAATGCCTGTTTCTGATCAAAAATCTGAGAAAACGAGCTTTGAATGCTGAGGTCCGCTTCAAGTGGAAAAGTGTCTTTGATGCCAATATTTTTTACTTTAGTGACACCTTCATCATCTGATCAGCTGTTTACTTTAATAACACCTTCATCATCTGATCAGCTGTTTACTTCTATGAAACAACAAATACAACACTGAGAAAAGAGTTTTGGAGGCAAAATAATTATTTACCAGCTGAATAAGCCACAAGTTTGTTTCACAACATAATATTTGACAAAAACAGAGAGCAGAATCGTCTACTCCTCCCTTTTTTTTCCCCCCTCTCTCTACTCCCTCTCCCCCTCCCTCCCTCTCTCCCTCCTTTTTTTTTTTTTTTTTTTTTTTTTTTTTTCCCCCCCCCCCCCCCGCTACCGCAGGTGTGTGTGTGTGTGTGTGTGTGTGTGTGTGTGTGGGTGTGGGCTTCGGTGCCCCCCGCCGCGGAAACAACCGCGTGCTGCAGACTTACTTTCGCTTTCAGCTGCTGCACTTCGCTGCTGTATTTCCATCGTGTCTTCGATCGATCGTGTCTGTCTGTCACCGATCACTTTTCCACAAACTTTCCTCCTTCATCCACCTCCTAAACTGCTTCCATTACGACCGGTCGCCATGTTCTCTCCCCCCCGCAGCAGAATCCAGCACACTTCTTGGGCTAACAGCCATTAGCTCTAACAACCGCTAACAAAGACAGGAAGCATCATAGAATTGCATCACTTCCTGGTAGGTTTTTTTAAGCTTGTCTGACACCGCCATCTGCTGGATTAGATGAAAACTACCGAAAAACTAACATGAGCCCTTGGTTCTGTCTGACAAGCTCCGCCAGAGATTAAAACCATTAATCAACGTGGAAACACGTGAATGGCAGTTAGCGTTCGGATTTAAATTAACGTGGAAACACGTGAATGGCAGTTAACGTTCGGATTTGAATTACGTGGAAACACGTGAATGGCAGTTAACGTTCGGATTTGAATTAACGTGGAAACACGTGAATGGCAGTTAACGTTCGGATTTGAATTAACGTGGAAACACGTGAATGGCAGTTAACGTTCGGATTTGAATTAACGTGGAAACACGTGAATGGCAGTTAACGTTCGGATTTGAATTAACGTGGAAACACGTGAATGGCAGTTAACGCTCGGATTTAAATTAACGTGGAAACACGTGAATGGCAGTTAACGTTCGGATTTGAATTAACGTGGAAACACGTGAATGGCAGTTAACGTTCAGATTTGAATTAACGTGGAAACACGTGAATGGCAGTTAACGCTCGGATTTGAATTAACGTGGAAACACGTGATTGGCAGTTAACGTTCGGATTTGAATTAACGTGGAAACACGTGAATGGCAGTTAACGCTCGGATTTGAATTAACGTGGAAACACGTGAATGGCAGTTAACGTTCGGATTTGAATTAACGTGGAAACACGTGAATGGCAGTTAACGTTCGGATTTGAACTAACGTGGAAACACGTGATTGGCAGTTAACGTTCGGATTTGAACTAACGTGGAAACACGTGATTGGCAGTTAACGCTCGGATTTGAACTAACGTGGAAACACGGAATGGCAGTTAACGCTCGGATTTGAATAAACGTGGAAACACGTGAATGGCAGTTAACGTTCGGATTTGAACTAACGTGGAAACACGGAATGGCAGTTAACGTTCGGATTTAAATTAACGGGAAACACGTGATTGGCAGTTAACGTTCGGATTTGAATTAACGTGGAAACACGCTGAATGGCAGTTAACGTTCGGATTTGAATTAGCATTGGAAAACACGTGGAATGGCAGTTAACGTTCGATTTGAATTAACGTGGAAACACGTGATTGGCAGTTAACGTTCGATTTGAATTAACGGGAAACACGGATTGGCAGTTAACGTTCGGATTTGAATTAACGTGGAAACACGTGAATAGCAAGTTAACGTTCGATTTAAAACTAACGTGGAAACACGTGAATGGCAGTTAACGTTCGGATTTGAACTAACGTGGAAACACGTGAATGGCAGTTAACGTTCGGATTTGAACTAACGTGGAAACACGTGATTGGCAGTTAACGTTCGGATTTGAACTAACATGGAAACACGTGAATGGCAGTTAACGTTCGGATTTGAACTAACGGGAAACACTAGAATGGCAGTTAACGTTCGGATTTGAACTAACGCGGAAACACGGAATGGCAGTTAACGTTTGGATTTGAAATTAACGTGGAAACACATGATTGGCAGTTAACGTTCGGATTTGAATTAACGTGGAAACACGTAAATGGCAGTTAACGTTCGGATTTGAATTAACGTGGAAACACATGAATGGCAGTTAACGTTTGATTTGAATTAACGTGGAAACACGTGAATGGCAGTTAACGTGCTTGGATTTGAATTAACTTGGAAACACGTGATTGGCAGTTAACGTTCGGATTTGAACCAGCGTTGGAAACACGTGAATGGCAGTTAACGTTCGGATTTGAATTAACATGGAAACACGTGAATGGCAGTTAACGTTCGGATTTGAACTAACGTGGAAACACGTGATTGGCAGTTAACGTTCGGATTTGAATTTAACGTGAAACACTTTGAAGCAGTTAACGTGTCGATTTGAATTAACGTGGAAACACGTGAATGGCAGTTAACGCTCGATTTGAACTCACGTGGAAACACGTGATTGGCAGTTAACGTTGGATTTGAATTAACGTGGAAACACGTGAATGGCAGTTAACGCTCGGATTTGAATTAACGTGGAAACACGTGGAATGGCAGTTAACGTTCGGATTTGAATTAACGTGGAAACAGCGGAATGGCAGTTAACGTTCGGATTTGAACTAACGTGGAAACACGTGATTGGCAGTTAACGTTCGATTTGAATTCACGTGGAAACACGTGATTGGCAGTTAACGTTCGGATTTGAATTGCGTGGAAACACGTGATTGGCAGTTAACGTTCGGATTTGAATTAACGTGGAAACACGTGAATGGCAGTTAACGTTCGGATTTGAACTAACGTGGAAACACGTGATTGGCAGTTAACGCTCGGATTTGAATTAACGGGAAACACGTGATTGGCAGTTAACGCTCGGATTTGAATTACGTGGAAACACGTGATTGGCAGTTAACGTTCGGATTTGAACTAACGGAAACACGTGAATGGCAGTTAACGTTCGGATTTGAACTAACGTGGAAACACGTGAATGGCAGTTAACGTTCGGATTTGAATTAACGGAAACACGTGAATGGCAGTTAACGTTCGGATTTAAATTAACGTGGAAACACGTGAATGGCAGTTAACGTTCGGATTTGAACTAACGTGGAAACACGTGATTGGCAGTTAACGTTCGGATTTGAATTAGCGTGGAAACACGTGAATGGCAGCCAGTGAGTTAACATGTAATTCAGTTGTGCGAATAATTTTGTTTGCGTCCTGTGTGAACACAGGCTTAGGAGGCTAATCTTCGTTAGCTCCCGTTAGTTTCAAGTTTAGCCCAGAGTACGTCAGCTGTCAATCATTCGTCCGCGGCTCGGAGCGGCCCTGCCTTTACCCATGAAAACTTCAGCCCAATCGTGACCAAGGCTGAGAACCCCTGGCCGACTGGACTGGCCCGGTTCTGGTGGTACCAGACACTCACCGCCAGCAGCTGAGGGAGGCGGCAGCTTCGGCCCGAACTCCTGCTCCTCCTTCTCCTCCCGCTCCTCCTTCTCCTCCCGCTCCTCCTTCTCCTCCCGCTCCTCCTTCTCCTCCCGCGCTGCCGTCTGGCTGGACGGCACGGCCGAGGATGAGGAGGAGGAGGCCGCGATGCTGAAGAGGGGTTTCCCTCCTTCATCATCCTCATCCAGGCTCTCTCCCTCTGAGGAAGAGGAGTCGTCTTCATCAGACGAGCCAGCAAAGATGGCTCTGAACAGGTCCATGGGAGGCCGGCCCTCCTCCTCCTCTTCATCACCCTCAGCCGTCCTGTCTGTGCTCTGCTGGTCAGCTGACGTCACCTGCAGGAGGAAGAGCAGTGGCTCGTCATCATCCTCATCCTCATCCTCCTCCTCATCCTCATCCTCATCCTCATCATCCTCATCCTCATCCTCATCCTCATCCTCATCATCATCCTCATCCTCATCCTCATCATCATCCTCATCCTCATCATCCTCATCCTCATCCTCATCCTCATCATCATCATCCTTATCATCATCATCATCCTCCCTCCTCATCCTCATCATCCTCATCCTCATCATCATCATCCTCATCCTCATCCTCATCATCATCATCCTCATCCTCATCCTCATCCTCATCATCCTCATCCTCATCCTCATCCTCATCCTCATCATCCTCATCCTCATCATCATCCTCATCCTCATCCTCATCCTCATCCTCATCCTCATCATCCTCATCCTCATCCTCATCCTCATCATCCTCATCCTCATCATCATCCTCATCATCATCATCATCCTCATCCTCCTCCTCATCCTCCTCCTCCTCTGCGGTAGCACAGACACCTGAGTTCTGCTGTCCGGTCCCTCGGCTGGTCCAGGTTCTGAGGTCTGGTCCGGCTTCGTTGGTGGACCCTCCCCCTTCTCCCCCTTCTCCCCCTTCTCCTCCTTGTCCTTCTCCTCCTTGTCCTCCTGGGACATGTCCCACCTGGACCTCTTCCCCACCTCTGGAGTCCTGGGAGGAGCTGGAGGAAGAAGAAGAGGAGATCAGAGACGTGGACTGGTTTTCCTCAGGACCAGTTCTGTCTGGCAGAACCCGGTCTGGACCAGAACCGCCTGAGTTCTTGCTGGCTGGTGGGTTTCTGGTGTTCTGGTACCGTTGGACCTTCGGGCCGTCTCTCCGCCCTCCGGCACCGTCAGGAAGTTGAAGACGGAGAACTTGTCCCTCTTCACCTTGGGCAGCCCCACCAGACCGGACCTGCAGAACCAACCAGAGTCAGATTCAGGTGTCCCCGGGACCGGGTCAGAGTTCTGGTCCTGTCGGGCGTACCCGGGGGGACGGGTCGGGCACGTTGAACCTCTTGCACAGCAGCTTGTCGGGATGCCACTCCAGCGTCTCCCTGGTCAGCTTCCCGAACATCTTCATGTTGACGGCGGCTTGTTTGTCGTCCACGTCGCCCTGGCAACAGAGACAAACAACGGGCTGACGCTCGCGGCCGGGTCCGGACGAGGAGTCGGCGGCCCACGGCGCCCCCTACCTCCTGGTCCCGGGCCACCTCCACGGCGTCCTCGTCCTCCTGCTGCGTGGCTCGGGTGAAGCGTGAGGACAGCGAGGAGGAGGCGGGGCGGTACAGGACGGAGGCTCGGACAAACTCCTCCCTCTCCCTGCTGCGCTCCCACTCCGTCATGGTCGGGTCCAGACTCCGCTCCACCGCGTCTGCAGGACGACCGGGTCACACGGTGTCAGAGGGAAACGCCCGCGCTGCACGGGGCTCCATGGAAACAGCAGCGGGGGCCGCGGGGCTCCCTGCAACACGGAGCCCCGTGCTGTCCCCCCGTGCGGCCCCCGCTGCTGTTTCCATGGAGCCCCGTTGCTAGGCAACAGTACGTTTATAACAGGGTTGCTAGGCAACACAACGTTTATAACAACGTTGCTAGGCAACACTACGTTTAAAACATTGCTAGGCAACACTATTTTTATAACAGCGTTGCTAAGCAACACTACGGTCATAATAGCGTTGCTCGGCAACACTATGTTATAACAACGTTGCTAGGCAACACAACGTTTAAAACCACGTCACTAGGCAACACTACGGTCATAACAGTGTTGCTAGGCAGCACTACGGTCATAACAGTGTTGCTCGGCAACACTACATTTAACAACGTTGCTAGGCAACACTACATTTAACAACGTTGCTCGGCAACACTACATTTAACAACGTTGCTCGGCAACACTACGTTTATAACAGCGTTGCTTGGCAACACTACATTTAACAACGTTGCTAGGCAACACTACGTTTATAACAGCGTTGCTAGGCAACACTACATTTATAACAACGTTGCTCGGCAACACTACATTTAACAACGTTGCTAGGCAACACTACGTTTATAACAGCGTTGCTTGGCAACACTACATTAAACAACGTTGCTAGGCAACACTACATTTAACAACGTTGCTCGGCAACACTACATTTAACAACGTTGCTAGGCAACACTACATTTATAACAATGTTGCTCGGCAACACTACATTTAACAGCGTTGCTTGGCAACACTACATTAAACAACGTTGCTAGGCAACACTATGGGGCCGAGCAGAGCGTGACCTCAGCTATGTTTATAACAATGTTGCTGGAGATGATGGAGGTGCTGATGAAGGTGAAGATGAAGGTGCTGATGAAGATGAAGGTGGACCTCTACCTCGGTTTCCGTGCCGGAGGTGGTCCAGGTACACCTCGTAGCGCGCCTGCTTGTCTGGGTTTTTCTGGAAGGGTCTGAAGGTCTCGGCGGAGGTGTGGGCGCCTCTCCACGCCGTCAGCGCCTCCTGTTGGAGGCCAGGGGAGGGGGCGGGACTAAGCTCCGGGGGGGCCGGGGTTGGGGTTGTCTGGGTGGAGGACTGGCGGAGACTGAGCAGCCGCTGTCGGTCTTCAGGTCTCAGCAGCTCCAGGACCGAGCTGGGGCCTGATCCGGATCAGACAGGAATCAGGACCGAGCAGTGTCGTTCCGTGATGGTGACATCACAGCGCCATGGCAAGCCCCGCCCCTTACCTTGCCAGGCGTCCTCTCCCAGCAGCGTCCTCCTGCGGCTGGAGTCCAGCTGGTGGCGTCCCTGCGGGGCTCGTCCGCCACCATGCGGCCCCTGGAGGTCTTCAGGGCCTCGGCCAGAGCCGGACTCACCCCAGAAAGACTCAACACCTCCGCTTGTGGCGGAAACGGTGGACGGGGCGGTAATCCCGGGGCAGGACGGGGGGAGGGGAAGATCTGGGGACAGATTTGGTCTGCGTGAAGACTCGTCCACAGAGACGGGAGACGGAACCAGCAGAACCAGGACTGAGGTCGCTCACCGTTCTCTCTTTGGGCCGGTTCTGGGCCAGAGTGAAGCCCTCCAGGATCTTACCCAGGTACTACGCATCTCTGCTTCTGTCTGAGGACACAAACATTCAGCATGACTAAACACAAGAACACCGCAGCTGGGCCGGACCAGGACCAGAACCAGAGCCAGAACAAGAGCCAGAACAAGAGCCAGAGCCAGAACCAGAACCAGAACCAGAACCAGAGCCAGAACCAGAACCAGAACCAGAGCCAG
>JALJCO010003780.1:0-100000 GCA_023101725.1 Atherinomorus stipes
CTGGCCAGCCCTGGTACTGGCAGGTTCAATTCGTCTTCTCTGGCGTTGCTCTGCGTTGTGTTAATGACGGTCGAAACAGTGGTCTGGTCTGGCACAAAACAGGCCGTTTATTCTGTGAATTAACAAGAGTGCTGGTCAGGCCTGCAGGCTCGAAGTCGGATCACAAACACGCTCTCGGACGCCTCCACCCAACACTGGTGAATATCAGACGCATAAAATACACATTTACCTGTGAATTAACAAGAGTGCTGGTCAGGCCTGCAGGCTCGAAGTCGGATCACAAACACGCTCTGCACGGGAATGGAAAGGCGCAGTATCAGGAACACATCAGCTCGATAAGCCAAGGTGCAACAGAACAATTAAAACCACTCTGGATATATCCTAACAGTGGCCATAAAAAGTCCTCACACGTATAGCTTCCAAATCAGTCCATAATTACAGAAATGGTCCCATATGCAGAGCACTAACTAGACCCGACTTACCTCGGACGCCTCCACCCAACACTGGTGAATATCAGACGCAGCTGATGACGTAAGTGCGCCAGCACGAGGGAGGAGGTGCCCGTAAGCCCACAGACCACACAATGAAATAACACCCGTAACCATGGCAAGTGGAATGACAGTATTAACTCCGTTACATTCCCCCCTGCCAAATTCCACTTGCCCATCAATACTTAAAAAAATAAAACGACCAGCACCCATTCTCATAACAAATACAGGAAGCCAGTAAAAAAAATATGGTAGATATGCATACCCCATTACACTGCTAAGGCAAACACACCAATGGACACAGAAACTCAGTCACAAGACCACTCCCGAGGAGTCAGTATGGAAGAAAGGCTGGCCAAACCTCAGCCCCACACACAGAGAAAAAAAAATATGCCGGTCACATATCACAAACCATGTCCCATAAAGTACCCCAGCACAGTCACACAGGCAGTATGCAAACAACCAAAAAAAACTTGGCATGTAACACAGTACTATGATGCCAGAACACCTTCAAATCCATCACTCAGAGAAACAGAAAAAGAAAAAAAATTATGATGCCATCTCTATCCTCTGATGCATCATTTCTATTAGCCGATTCACAGGCTTAAACAACCGTCCTGCTCGAGATATCACACGACTCCTAGTGTCTTGTACAGTATCCTCAACTGTGGGCACGTCCACCATGTCAGGATCAACATCCACCATATCAGACCCGCGCACTGGATCCTCTTCATGCCCAGCTGATCCGCAATCTGGGCCAACATTTTCAGCGGTCTGCAAACCATCCAACACCGAGGGAGCAGGAGACTGGGGCACATCATTATCCAACTCAGCTGGATTCTCACCAGCAACTGAGGCTGAACCATCCACAGCGGGTCCTCTTGTTGATAACGATGGCAAACTGGAAACCCACACTCTAGTCCGATATGCTGATGAGTCCTTTGACACTGCCACTGACACCCCTTCAAGCTCAAGGTCATCAGAGTCAGACAGGGACAATGTCTCTCCCTCGTCCTCAGACGCTGGATCACCGAATGGAAGGAAGTTTACTGGCATTATCAAGTTGCGGTGAACCACCTTCTCCTGGCCCGTGGAAGAGTTTTGGATCCTGAAGGTATGACTCGCTTCATTAATGCCCGTTACCACGTAGATCACATTCTCCCAACGGTCAGCGAGCTTCCTCTTTCCCCGTTCTCCTCTGTTTGCTAGCAACACCCTGTCTCCCATCTCCACGGGTGCGCCTCTCACCTTCTTGTTGTACAGGTCAGCATGACGCCGCAGCTGTTTTGACGCCACCGTCTGTACCACATCAATGGCCTCCTTCAGATCTGTCCGCAACGACTGAATGTACCGGTCATAATCAGTGACATCTGGGATGTCCAGAACAGAGCCAAAGATAAGGTCCACAGGCAGCCTTGGGACACGCCCGAACATCAGCAAAAATGGCGGATAGCCAGTTGTCTCGTGAACCGTACAGTTGTAGGCAAACGTGAGGGACTTCAACGCTGTGGGCCACTTCTGCTTGGCTTTTGGTGGCAGGGCCCGGATCATGTTCCCCAGGGTTCTATTCATTCTCTCACAGGAACCATTGCCCATAGGGTGATAAGGTGTGGTGTGAGACTTCTGGACCCCAGCGACCTCCAACAGCTCAGCGATCAAGGCACTCTCAAAATTAGCACCCTGGTCTGAGTGAACTCTTTTCGGGAAACCATAAATGGAGAAGTAGTTGTGCCAGAGTTGGTGTGCCACTGCCTTTGCTGACTGATTGGGACACAAGAAAGCATGGGCCATCTTGGTAAAGTGATCGGTTACAACCAAGATGTCCAGCGATTTATTTAAAGAGTCCTCGGCTGTCCAAAAGTCCACGCACACTAATTCCAATGGTTCAGATGTCCTGATGTTCTCTAATGGTGCTCTAGCCTCAGGCTCTGGTGACTTTGCCACGACACACCGCTTACAGTGCCGCACGTACTCCACCACATCCTTGCCCAGCCCCAGCCAATAGAACCTCTGCCTCACCAGGTACAGCGTCCGCTGTTGACCCTGATGTCCAGCCTCATCATGGACGCCTTTCAACACCCTGGGCCGCAGTGATGAAGGAACCACATACAGGTAGGTCTTGTTCTTTGTCATCA
Organism: Atherinomorus stipes; assembly: GCA_023101725.1. Classification (NCBI taxonomy): domain Eukaryota; kingdom Metazoa; phylum Chordata; class Actinopteri; order Atheriniformes; family Atherinidae; genus Atherinomorus; species Atherinomorus stipes. The sequence goes on from JALJCO010003780.1 coordinate 2,624, forward strand.
TGTTCCTTGCTACACGGTACAGTATACCATCTCTGACTGTGAGCTTGCTCCAATCTCTTAAGAGCCTATTGACTTCCGCCAGTTCCTTAGACCGTTCTCTTCTTGAAGGTCTCTGTCCCCTTTTCACATAGAAAAGCACCCTAGACAGAATAGCATCGGCACACTGACTCTCCATCAGTTCCTCACGCCCAATCACTTTAAATCCTGAGCTATCAGGAACCCGCATCACTTGCGGGAAATGTGGCAGAAGGAGAGCTTGATGACACTGCCTGGGCTCTGCCCGCTCACGTGCCTGAAGGACTGCTGATACTTCATCTGCCGTCAGAGATCCTGATGCAGCAACCGTAGAACCCTCTGATGCAGCTGACTTACCCCCACCCACAACTTTGTCTCCAGGATGAGCAGAGCAGCGGAAAGCCTCCTGCACACCATATGCACACACAGCTGCTGCTTCCGCCAGGAGGTCCCTGTAGGCCACTCTGGTCAACCGATAAGAAACAGTGTTTTGGACAAACGGTTCCCGACTCAGGGCATCTGCCACAACGTTCTGTGGCCCTGGTATATATCTGATACCAAATCTGAAGGGTGCTAGCTTTGCGATCCACCGTTGCTCACAAGCATCCAAGCGAGGCTTGGACAGGATATAAGTCAGAGGGTTGTTATCTGTCCAGACCGTAAACGAGTGTCCTCTCAGCCAATGGTGGAATTTATCACACACAGCCCACTTTAGTGCGAAGAACTCCAACCGGTGCGCCGGGTATTTGGACTGTGCATGACTGAGGGACTTACTCGCAAACGCAATCGGTCTGGCAAGCGACCCTCCTTCTGGCACCTGCGATAGCACTGCTCCGAGGCCATTTGTTGATGCATCCACAGATAACAAGAAGGGCTTCTCAAAGTCTGGGTGCGCCAGAAGGACTTGATCCAGCAGGGCCTGCTTCAACTGAGAGAAGGATCGGCTGCACTCCTCAGTCCAGTCGCTCGCCTGTAGTGCTCTCTGCTCTCTGGAACGCCTCCTTCCCTTTCCTCGGGGGCCCTTCACATTTGTTGCTAGCCTGAACAACGGCCTAGCCAGTAGCGAACACCCCTCAATAAACTGCTGATAGAAGACGACCATTCCCAAGAAGGACCGTATCTTTCCTGGAGATGGGACGCCTGACTGGTCTTCCATTAAATCAGATTCAGTCAGTGATGTAATGGCGGCCACTTTCTCTGGGTCCGAGCTAATACCATCAGCAGTCACAATGTGCCCCAAAAATTTTACCGACCTCCTCAGGAAATGACATTTTTTTGGGGCCAGCTTTAAATTGTTAACGCTGAGCCGCTTGAAGACCATTTCTAGCCTCTCCAGAGCCAGGGTCTCAGTGGGAGCAAACACCAACACGTCATCTAGGTAACACAGAAGACTGAGGAAGTTTTGATCTCCAAACACGCTCAACATCATCCTCATGAATGTTGCTGGGCTATTGCACAGCCCCTGTGGCATCCGATTGTACTCGTACAGCCCAAAAGGAGATGTGAATGCGGTGTACTTCCGGTCATCTTCGTGCACTTCAACGTTGTAATATCCTGACGTGAGGTCCATAGTTGAAAAAAAGGCATTGCCACCCAGCGCTGCCAAGGCATCTGAGGGGTGCGGGAGAGGGTGCGCATCTTTAACAGTTCTGGCGTTGAGCCAACGGAAGTCGTTGCAGATCCTTAAATCACCAGACTTTTTCCAAACTAGTACAAGTGGTGATGCAAACTCGCTACTAGATTTTCGAATGATATCCTTCTCCTCCATTTCATCTAGCACCTGACGCAGCTTTTCATACTGCGTGGGTGGGACACGCCTGCATGGGAGTCGGAACGGCTTCTCATCAACCACCCGTATGCGGTGAAGGCAACCAGTCGCTTTTCCGCAGTCCAATTTGTCTCTGGAGAAGATTGATTGGTACTCTGTAATGAGGTCGATCAGTTTCTCCTTTCCAGCTTGAGACACCTCACAAGAATCTATGTCGATATCTGATAGTCCCAATCTGTGCAATGATGTGTGCAATGGATCCGCATGACTATCAAGCCTCCTGGGGAGATGGTGATCGGGGAGACTGGAGACCTCTGTAACCAGGCTGCTGTCATCTGCACCTGCACCTGGGCCCGCAACGGACATCTGCACAGTCTGTTTGACATCGACAGTACCAATAGACAGTTCTGATTCACACAAACTCTCTAATGCTGCACATGTGTACACATCAGCCAGTCTAGCGTTTCTCTTTATGGTCACACATCTGTTAAATGGATTTACAACTTTAATCGGTAACCACCCATCGTCTCGTAGCACTGCCACCGTCCTGCCTACAATTACTGACTTGGGGCCCGACCCGGCACTAGTTGGTTCCATCATCACAGTGCTGCCAGTAGACATGTCACTCGGCCCCTGTAGCTTACCCCACACCAAGTGCTCGGTCAAAGGCTCCAGAGTGACAGCTCTTTTGATCTTAACAGTACCTACTTTGTCTGGCAGGTCTTCAGTGCGCTTCTCCACCCCAGCCAATAGACTGAAAAGCTTCTTTTCTGAGCTAATAGCATCTACAGGAGTGGAGAAGCCACCAGCCTGGTCACTCTGTTTTGACTTTAACTGGTGAACCAAACAACGTAGCATGTTGCTGCCCAAAATTATGTCGTCAATCTGGCCGTCGACCACCAGAGTTGGGACAATCATCCTGCAGCCGTAAATCTCCACCTCTAGTTCACACATACCAGCAGGAACCGTTTTGGAACCACCACAACCCACTAAAACCACATCAGTGGGGTCCAATACGCTTCCCTTTAAAACATTACATTCACACAGTTGGGGAATTACAGCAGAGCTCAATGTACAGACCATAGAGCCACTGTCTATCATGGCTTTTGCTGGTAATTTACCACCCAACATCACAGTCTCATAAAACAGATCATCATGTGACTTTAATCTTTGAGTGTTTTGAAGGACCGGTCTACGCCCCAAGTCTCTCTCCTCACAAACACTCTGGTAGATCGACTCCAAATCTTCATCATTTTCAATACACACTGGGGGCTCATTCCCTGGCCCAACATTTTCCCCCTCTGAATGTAGGCCATCTAGTTTCCCGTTGGGCGAGCCGCCGAACTCGTCTGGCTAGAGGGCAGGGTTCCAGGGCAAGCTGCACGCGCATGGTCAGGTGAGTAGCAGCTGAAACACAGTCGGTTGATCCTACAATGATAGTGGGTGGTGTGCTCCCCAGTACCACAGATGTTACAAGGTGTAGTGATTCTGCTCCTTGAGGCCTGATTCTGGCGAGCTCGAGATCCCACTCCTCCCAACACCTCACAACTCCTAGGTTGCTGGTCCAACATCTGCTCCAGCATGGTCATGATGCGGTCCAGCCGGTCCACAGAGTCATCAGTGCGTTGTGCCTCGGGTGACTGCGCCGAAACCACCGCCGGTGCTAACTGCTGGCCATATGACCCAACTTCCTGCTGTTGCTGCTGTGCAGGCACTGAGGTGAGCATTTTGACTCGAGGCATCCGCGCAGTGTGCCCACGGTGTTCCACCAGCCGCTCATGTACCTCTGCTACAGTCCACTGAGCCAGGGGTTTACATTTGAAGATCAATGATAGTTCTGGGTCGGGGCAATGTCTGATGAACATGGCTGTCAAATCACGGGGTAGGAACTCAAATGGTTTACTCTGTCTTTTAAGACAGTCCTCTGTCATGTCCATTGCCCTGTTCAGCCGTAGCCAGTAATCAAAGGGATCCTCTCCTTCCTTTGGTAATGTGGCGTAAAAATCAGCCAAAGGTATTCCAGAGGAAACTGTGTCACTGAAGTGCTGCTTCAAAATCTCAAAGATGGGAGTTGGGCCTCCAGACAGGGATACTAGTGGTTTACTACGAATGCCCACTTTGACAACCTCCCGTGCCCTCCCACTGAGCCTACTAAGCACCTCCTCAGCCTGTTCAGCAGCTGGAACCCCCTTCTTCTTCATGTACGCCATCATCACTTCCTCCCATTCCTGAACAGTCTGTCCATCACGTCCATCTCCTCTAAACCCAACTGGCTCTTTAGCCTCAGATCTTATCACTACATTTAACAATGATGGATCTACAACTGTGTTACCAGCAGGACCCACAGAGCTAGTACCCAACCGAGACTCCAGGCATGTAGCGATGGTCTCACCAATGGAGAGGCCTATCTGTGCAGCCATACCAGCAAGATCACGGCCTGATACCTCCCCCCCTTGCAGAACCTGTGCATGTAACATGTCATGACCCACATCCTGAGGAGCACCACCACCTCCCACCAAGTTTCTAACATTGGGTCCTGGAGTGGACACTCCAGGGGAGAGCAAGAATGTAGCTCTGCCCCTACCAATCACTGGAAGGGGTGTGGATGTCACTGAACCCCTCCCTCTCCCAAAAACTATATTATCATCCATCATGTACACACAACACAATAAAATAATCCCCCAACAAAACAATGCAATAGGGTTATTTTTCTTTTTTTTTTTTTTCTCTCTCTCTTTTTTTTTTCTATGTATAAACTCTCCTTCAAGTCTTTTTTTTTTATTTCTCTTTTTTTTTCTGTCCTTTTTTTTTTTTTTTTTTTTTTTGTTATGTCCCCTCGTTTATAAAGGCCAACAAAATGTCCTCCAAACGTTAAACAGTTCTTGACATATCAAGCAACATTCAGTAATAACTTAGTCCGCTGGACCAGATGGTAAGGATACACCTGCATGGAAAAATGCAGAACCGCTCTGGAACTGAGTTGCGCTTCCAGAAGGGCCGACACACACCTCCAGATGATCAACCCCACGTGGGTTAATGTCCAATCACAGCGAACGAGCCAATGCGTCACCGTGGCGTCACTTGAACCTGTGCGCTGATTCGCCAAAGAGAGGTCTGTGATCTAGCCGCTGAACTCCTCGTGGCGCAGCCCAGCTCTGCCTCCGCAGCTGCTCCAGGCGATAGACGGGCCCCGTCCCGACAAAGGATGAAGCCGAACGGGTCACGGCACCAATGTAACCTGGCCAGCCCTGGTACTGGCAGGTTCAATTCGTCTTCTCTGGCGTTGCTCTGCGTTGTGTTAATGACGGTCGAAACAGTGGTCTGGTCTGGCACAAACAGGCCGTTTATTCTGTGAATTAACAAGAGTGCTGGTCAGGCCTGCAGGCTCGAAGTCGGATCACAAACACGCTCTCGGACGCCTCCACCCAACACTGGTGAATATCAGACGCATAAAATACACATTTACCTGTGAATTAACAAGAGTGCTGGTCAGGCCTGCAGGCTCGAAGTCGGATCACAAACACGCTCTGCACGGGAATGGAAAGGCGCAGTATCAGGAACACAATCAGCTCGATAAGCCAAGGTGCAACAGAACAATTAAAACCACTCTGGATATATCCTAACAGTGGCCATAAAAAGTCCTCACACGTATAGCTTCCAAATTAGTCCATAATTGCAGAAATGGTCCCATATGCAGAGCACTAACTAGACCCGACTTACCTCGGACGCCTCCACCCAACACTGGTGAATATCAGACGCAGCTGATGACGTAAGTGCGCCAGCACGAGGGAGGAGGTGCCCGTAAGCCCACAGACCACACAATGAAATAACACCCGTAACCATGGCAAGTGGAATGACAGTATTAACTCCGTTACACCTGCAGACTCATATTATAAAGACATCACATAAATAAAACATCTATTATTGTAGGTGTTGAAAGACCTTTGATTCAAACTTTTAAACAGAGGTGTCCTTCCAACACTTTTGCAGACTTTGTATCTAAAAATGTGGACAATTTTTTTTTTTTTGGACCTTAGGGGATTTTTCATTCCAGTGCCTAGAGTTACCACTGGAAAATTGTCAACATAGACAATAAAAGATGAATGAGGCATCCAGATATAAAAAGTAAGACCAGTGCTTAAGTTTCACATGAAGGGCAAATTTCCTGCTTACAAAAACAATCCAAGGAAGAACAATACTAAATAAAGCCATTTGTAAATCCATCCTCTTGGTTGCTATACATACTCTTGGTTTGTGTAATTTGTGTTCCTGGGCACTGATGAGGCGTTTGTGGTGTATTCAGTCTGACCTAATTAATCAGGTAGATTAAAAACGCAAAATTAGGGTTACAATAAAATAAGGAATTTGAAAATGTTTCCAGAAGTTTCCAGTGATTTTTTTTTAGACTAACACTGGGAAGTTTGTTGATAAAAGTTGCATTTCAGCACATACAGAGTTCCAGAAACCTTGAGCCCATTAAAGACTTCCAGACTCCCTCATTGTTGTTGCTTATAATATGGCCCAGCTGGAGCAGAGGCATTATTGTCATGTTCTAAATTAAAACAAAGCTCTACCCTATTTAAAAAGGAGACCTGTATAGTAATTTGAGCATAGATCTTTTTAGGTCACAGTGTTCCCAAATGTGCCACAAAGTTCCTGTTGGCATGTGTAGGAGGAGGGCTAGATTTGTTTGATTACTTCTTCAGTTGTTTGTTTTTCTTCTGAACTGAGCACTTCAAAGGGACTCTTCAGCCTGGATCCATTATAATATATATATTTTTAAATGTGTTGGAGGTCTGAAATGCAAAAGTGGATACAGATGATGTACATCCATCTTTTTGAATGTCATTTTGATAGTGTTGTAGTCAAGACAGTGATAGTGTTGTAGTTGAGCATCATTCTACACAGCTCAACAGTGAGCTGTCTTCTGCATTGACTGACGGACCAACAAGCCCCTCAAAAGTGCACCAAATTACATGTGTAACCGACACAGACGACGGACGAAACTGTCTGTCCATCTGTGTATCCGTCTTCTGTGTCGAGCATAAATGGGCCTTAAGACGTTTCCGAGACCAGGGACCAAGACCAAGACATTGTACAAGACTGGGTAATGTCTTGGTCTCAGTTCTGGTCTTGGTAATGTCTTGGCCTTGAATTTGGTCTCAGTAATGTCTTGGTGTTGGTGGTGTGGTCTTGACTACAACACTACATTTTGAATCCAAACATGAAATGAAGCAATCTTTTGATTCAAATGCGCCAGACCAGTGTAGGCTGATAACTGGAAATGTGTGTGAAATGCTTTAAAGTGCTTGTTGTACTTGTAATACCTTGTCACAAAGAAACAAGACTGAGTAAACGACTGAGCTTTTTCCAACTTTTTCCTTAGGTTTTTTTTTTTTTTTGCCATGTTAATGACTCAACCATTAACTGCGAAGAGACGAGCCCTGCTGAGCTGGACAAACAGAGACTGAGATCCTCCAGAGTTCTGCACAAGCCTCCTGAAGCAGTCATGGGGAAAGTCTACTATGTTAGTAAAAATGTGGGCCTCGGGATGCTTGTACTGGCAGGCAGTGCGCTGGTTACAATTATAGGTCTATCCATCGCCTATCACAAGGAAAGAGCCAAGAATCAAGGTAAGCCTGGAGATGGATCGGGCACCAGCACACCTACACCCCCTCCCACCCCCTTCACCCCAAAGGAACCCTGGGACTACTATAGACTTCCAGACTCCCTCATTCCTCTTTCTTACAATGTAACCCTGTGGCCTCGGCTGGAGCCAAATGCAGACGGTCTTTATATCTTCACCGGAAGCTCAGCTGTGGTCTTCAAATGTGTAAGGAAAACAGACCTCATCATCATCCACTCCAACAAGCTGAATTTCACCACTTTCCTTGGGCACCATGCTAAACTGGGTGGTCTGGATGGAGTCACTGTGCCCGGCATACAAAGGACTTGGCTTGTGGTGAAAACAACGTTTCTAGTGATCAAGTTGCGCAGTAGCTTAACTGTGGGAGCATCCTATGTACTTCACACTGATTTTACAGGGGAGCTAGCAGATGACTTGGAAGGATTCTACAGGAGTGAATACATGGATAACGGTGTAAAGAAGTAAGACACAACTACACTGTTGCACCATCATTCTGCGATTAAATGGTTCCAATAATTACTTTTGCGTACTTTTACTTGATTGACATCTGTCTTTTGTTCATGTTTAATTGGATCATTTGTAGAGTTGTTGCTACCTCTCAGATGCAAGCAACATATGCCAGGAAAACCTTTCCTTGCTTTGATGAACCAGCTATGAAGGCTATCTTCAATGTCACCATCATCCACACAAGAGACACCGTGGCTCTGTCCAACGGCAAAGAAACTGGTTTGTTTTAGACTTTTACTGGTTATTTCTCTGGAAAAACTCTTAAGAAAAAAACATAATGCTGCGAATAAAATGGCACAGATTGTACAAATGTGATCAAAACCATTCAGAAGCAGTGCGTTATGGGCTGCAGTGCGTTCTACACTGTTGAGTTTAGATAATTAATAACTCCAGTATCTTATAAAGAAAATCAGCCTTGTTTTTACAGTTAATGCTAACAGAAGGTCAAGGTCTAACTTCTCCTGTTTTTGTGCAGACTCTTCAGATGCTGTAATGGATGGCATGCCTGTGAGAGTCACTACATTTGAGCCGACAGAGAAAATGTCCACATATGTATTGGCATTTATTGTCAGTGACTTCACTTCTATTCAGTCAAACCAGGGCAGTTTGTTGGTAAGATAACCCACGACTGCATTATTTGTATCTTTGATCACCAGCACTACAAATATCCAGCATTAAGAAAGATCATGGCCAGAGATTCCATCATCCATTTTCCTTGGAATACAGACTAGAATGAAGATCTTCTCTTTCTGTTACTACGGACTTGGAGATTTTTTTTATTTTTTGCAGATCCGAATCTGGGCCCAGAGAAAAGCCATAGCTGATGGGCAGGGAGATTACGCTCTCAACGTTACACGGCCGATCCTTCAGTTCTATGAGCGATACTATAATACAACCTATCCACTCTCCAAATCAGGTAGGTCACCTTAGCATCAACATGCTGAAGCAAAAATTTTCCAGCAGAGCCAAAGAGGTTAAAGAGAGAAAAAAAGATATCCTGCTGTTTTTGTGTATACCCTTATTTAAAGGTAGAGTCCGAAGTCCCTCCAGCGTTTCTGTTTGCAAACAACAGTATTCAAACTTAGTGCTCCTCCCTCTCAGGCTAATGGCCGCCTCGTTCTAGCTAGCCTATTCAACTTCAAGCTTCTCCTTCAGAGCTCAGAAGCTGGTTCAAGCCAAACTGTTATTAACCCTGGTTTTCCAAAGCGCATTATCTGAAGCTCTTACCTTTTCTTCGGTGTATCCACGGTGTTGCCTTTCTTTCTTTCTTTTTTCCTCGAGAGTTCGAGTGACTGGCGTCTGCTCCAATCATGAGCTTATTCCCACACAGCGTCATGCTCTTAGCTCTGTCATTGGCTGCTGATATAACCAGAAATCTCCACCCAGAAACGTCCCGACCAGACCAAAACAATACAAAAGAGCGAATTACAGGCAGGGGGAGAGAGAGTTGTGTTCAAGCGCACCACGGCACGGGAGTAGAGGCCCAAAGGCGGGTTTTGAGACGGATTTCGCTTGCTCAAGTCTAACATTTATTTTTTACGGGGGGAACTTCGGACTATACCTTTAAGCTGCAGAAATCTTGCTTCAAAAACACTGAAATGAGCCAGTGAAGTTCATATGTGCGAATGAGATAATATACACTCACCAACTGCTTTATAAGGAACAGTTGTTCCGTTGCTTGTTAATGCAAGTTGCTTATCAGCCAATCACACTCGATGGCCATGTATATGTAGATGTGATAGTGTGGGGTCCTGTCGGTGCCTCCAATTGATCATGTGCTCTGGCTACTTGGCCACAGTATCCCTTTTGCTGAATGTTTAGCGAGCTTTACACGTACCCTGAAGACTAGGATTCAAACCCTGCCCAGGCCCTCTTTTTTAGCTGCCACATAAACATGGTCAAGTTGATGTGAAGCTCAAACACTCCTGTCAGCTAAGAACAGGAAACTGAAGCTGCAATTTACACAGACTCACCAAAACTGGACAACAGAAGACTGAGAATGTTGCCTGGTCTTGTGAATCTGCATTTCAGCTCCACATTCAGAACAAGAAAGTATCAATGGTGTAAACGTGCTGGTGGCATAATGGTGGGGGAGATATTTTCTCTGCACACTTTAGGCCCCTTAGTAACAACGTGGCATCATTTAACCAACACAGCCTACCCAAATATCATTGCTGACTATGTCCATCCCTCATATCTCAATCCAACAGAGCACCTTTGGGATGCGGTGGAACCGCAGGTTCTCATTGTGGATGTGCAGTCGACAAATGTGCAGCAACTGTGTGATGCTGTCATGTTAATATGAAGCACAATATCTGAGGAATTTTTCCAACACCTTGTTGTATCTATGCCAAAAAGAATTAAGACAGGCCAAAACGGGGTCCAACCTGGTACTAGCAAGGTGCACCTAATAAAATGGCCAGTGAAAACTGGCATGGTAATGTTAAAAAAGGAAAGTTAAACTAATGACAAACCCTAAAGCAGGGCTACTCAATTCGCTCCTACAAGGGCTGTATTCCAGCAGGTTTTCCATGTCTCCCTGATCCAACACAAGTTAATGTGTAGAGCATGCTAGGCTATTTTTATCTATTCAATTTGAATCAGGTATGTCGGAGCAGGGAGACAAAAAAAAAAAAACCCTGCTGGATTGGGGCCCTCGTAGGACCAAATTGAGTAGCCCTGTCCTAAATGAGGATAGGATCTTAGCAAAACGTTAGAAAAATAACGCTGTGTTATTTGTAGTAAGCAAAAGATCATTGTCTTTTCAATAGTTGTACGTCCTCCTTCTGATAAATGATCAATGCAGCAATGGAAAAAAAACTCTGACGAATTATTTGCTTCACTTTTCTTGTTTTCAACATCTTACTATATATAAAGCTACAACTCAGCTTCGGACATTTCTGAGAAAGAGATGAGTGTACTTTAGTCACCAGTGTATCTTTCTAATGTGGAAAGTTTTCATTGTGTACAGTATATGATGTGTTTGAACATTTGGAGACATTTCCTCCTTTCAAACGGAAACAGGTCAGTTGTGGTGGTGCATTTTAACACCTCCGCTTGTGTGTGTTCTCTGTAGATCAGATAGCTTTGCATGATTTCAATGCTGGAGCGATGGAGAACTGGGGTCTGGTCACATACAGGGAAACAGCCCTGCTCTATGACCCCATGCTTTCCTCCACCGCAAACAAAGAGAGGGTCACGACCGTTATCTCCCATGAACTTGCACATATGGTATGCCAGTTTTTCTCCTACAGTGAAAGCAAAGTAGTTTTTGTAATTCCAACACTATTTGATCACTTCCTTTCCTCTTTTTACCATAAAAACTTTTAACCCGCTCCTTTTTTGTGTTTTTAGTGGTTTGGAAACTTGGTGACGCTGCGATGGTGGAATGACTTGTGGTTGAATGAGGGTTTTGCTTCATATGTGGAGTACCTCGGTGCAGACCACGCTGAGCCCACCTGGGACATTGTGAGACTGATGCTCGCTTTGTAGTGCTTTTTTTGTTGGCTCAGAGCATGTCCTGACTCACTGCTCTTCTTGGATACAGAAAGACCACATCATTCTGTACGACATACAGAAGGTGTTTGCCGTGGATGCCCTTGTTTCCTCTCACCCGCTCTCCCGCAGAGAGGAGGAGGTCAATAGCCCTGCTGAGATCAGCGAGATGTTCAACACCATCTCTTACAACAAGGTTAGCTCCTCTGAGTATTTTGCACTGTAGGCATACGGCAGTTATTACAGCTCTGGGGCATCATTTATAAAGCTTGCTCATGCACAAAACAGGGCCTGGAAGTGGCGTAAGTGATTTTCCATGCAAAGTTTCTGATTTATAAAAACAAACCTGATGGGAAAATGTGCGCACCAATAAGCAAACTGAACCTTGCACATGAACACTTTGGAGACGGGAAACTAGAGTGACTGGATTTATCGCTACGCGCGCGGCGTCTGTCTGGCCCGCGTAGCTGACGCACAGATGCTGCCTCTTCAGTATTTGCCCGTGCATCCTCAGATCTTTGCAGTTAGTTTGCAGCGCGAGTCTCTCACACACACTCGCAATTACCGCAGTTTGTTTTCCAGATCTGTAGGCAACAGTAGGGCTTTTATCAGCTGGGAAACTCCTCAGGGTGGAGTTTTGTTTTTTTTCTCACCTTGACGATTCTCCATTCCCTTTTGTAGAGCAACTGACATTCATTGATTCATACATTCATTGAGTGAAGACATATGACGTGATGTGCCAGTATAATGCTGCGTTCCATTTTCCTCGAAACTGGGAAGTGGGAACTGGGGGGTGACGTCACACCCGACCAACTTGCGTTCCAGCTCACTGGTCGGAAAACCAGTGAGCTTTTTTTTTTTGCCTAGCAAAACAACGTATTTGCTAAGGCTATTGTTATTAGCCGTTGTTAGCACAGCTGGCATTGTAGTTCACATATACCACATGAAAAATGTAAATTACACTACAGCAGCTTCCCCGTACATCTGTATAAACCAATACTACGTGTGCAACTGATTTATGCAACAAGATATTAGTAAGAAGTGTAAATAAATGTAACATTACAGGAGCTTCTAAAACTGCTAACACAGGGCGCGACCATCTTTAAACCTGAATTTGGAGCTGTGAATGTTGTCCGACTTTCCGAGTGGGAAATCCGACTTCAGGGGGGCGTTCCAGTTGAAACTTCCTACTCGGAACTGGGAATTTCCGACTTCCGAGTTCAAATGGAACGCAGCATTAATCCAGCTGTAATTCATCAGATAGATGTCTGCTCAGAGAAGCAGGGCCAAACACCTAATTAAATGTCTGAGACGCTCTTGAGTGAGTTGATTGGCCAGAGAGCACCACTGGGCTGGTGCGAGCTGCCATAAGGCTGTGAAGAAATGATAAACTTCATACATAAATAAAGAATAAAGTGTTTTTTTTAACCTCGGCACGAGTAGTTTAGTTGATTAAAAACAATGTGTTAATTTCATAGATTAATCTCCCTTGATTAGGACAACATGTATGGGCTGTATGCACGGTTCCATTACTTCCTGAGCTTCAGACAGCACCTTTGCTTCCTGTCTTTCATGACTGGACAAACTGATTAATCCAGGTGTGTCTGGCCAGTTACTGAGGTCAGACACACCTGGATGAATCAGTTTGTCCATTCATGAAAGACGGGAAGCAAAGGTGCTGTCTGAAGTTGTTGCCACTGCCAATTTAAAATGTGTCCTTTTTGTAAATTCACTCTCTCTTGATGAATTTCATATTTCTTTTCTATGATTAGGGACAGAAAGCCAAGGCCATAGCCTGCAGCAGCACTGCATTTAGTATTTGTCCAAGTCTTAGTTTTAGGCTTAGTTTACTGTATTTCTTCATATTAGTTTGCTATGTTTGATGCTAATCCAGCAAATAAAACCAGTCCAGGTCTTTGATATCATTTGAAATTTTTTTTTTTTTTTAAATTTACACAATTTTCCTCGACTGCGTCGCGACACCAAATTTAAGGGCTCCCCCACCTGTCAAACCCCACTTTAACCACTGTGTGCAGCAATAGGCTAATTGTAATTACTGAGTAAACTGTGGTGACACTCGTGCGAAATCCTTCACAATGGATGTGCTGCACTGCTGGAAGATAATGGCAAGAGGAGGATCAGGATGAGAGAGTTTTTAGAGACCACAAATATTTCCTGGGCCATGATTACTGACTGATACCAAAAGATTCCCCAAAGCAACCTTTCCCCACCTGGAGGTTCCTAAATAATTTCAGAGGGTTGCCAGAGCATTGTTATTGCTGTAAACTAAATAAATTTAGAATTTTTATCAGGGTTGTCAAATTAAACCTGCTAATGCAGGAAGATTAATCTGTAATATTAACACAATAATTTTCTGAGAAATAAATTATAGCCTAACTCATAATTTAAATCAGAATTTGGCAGTATCTCGGTCAGCTAAGTTGTTTTTCGTCATGTTTTCTTACAGTTGTGTACATAATCCACCAAAAACCATGTTATCCTCGTAATTCATGACAATTCTGACAGTTTTCCAGCCTCAGCCTCCTGTAGAGGATGTTGCAGTATGATCTACAGTAAAGTGCTCAGCCGTCACAGGGACTCACGAACACCAACGTCTGGTATCTTGAGGGTCGTAGCTCAAAAGGTTTGGGAACTCCTAAATCTATGTGTTGAACTTGACCCGACCGATCCGCCGGAAATGTTTAATCCTCGTGTGCAGCTGTTGACCACAACGCGCTCTGTTGTGGAGCGAGCTATCGGTGTTTATTCACCGCTGCAGCAACGTGCTGTCACTTCTGTTTATCTGTGATTCCACTGTGACGTCCAAATAAAATGATTTTTCAAACCTCCACCTCACCAACAAGCACCTCCACTTCGGTCTCTGTGAAATTGTGTTTTCTTGTCTTCCCAGTCGCTACGATCAAGCTTTAAATGCCACACATCAGCTGGCTCTTTTATAAGCAGAAATATCCATATAAATGGATATTGACCCTTTATGGTAGAATGTGGGTGTATAGGGGGTGAGATATGACCTGAATTCACCTGTGTGAGCTTCCAGGGACAGTGTGATTTATAAAGGGGAAATTACTTGATCTGTGGGAATGCCAGGTTTTATAAATCTGAATATTTTATGGCGCACGCAACCTTTGTGTTTTTGGTGTAAGTGCACTTTTAGTAAAGATCCTGCGCACAGTTTCATAAATGAGGCCCCTGCTCCTCTACATCTTATCCAAAATATCTGCTGCCCATATGATGGAAACTTTCAGAAATGGGGCAATGCTTTATTGAGTTATTGTTATTCCAAGCTGGTTTTTATTTTCCATTTTACCTGATCTGTTCTCTTTTCTAAAATCCAAGGAAAGGGAGATTATCACAAACACCCCACCACAATAAAACATGCAATATTCACAACTTGATTTTGACTTTCCTGCCTGAGCTACCGACAGGTCAATGGTGGGTTTTAATATTTGCTTCGGATTGTGCAGAAAACCTTCACTGTTATGAGAAGTTCAAACCAGCCACAGTCTGGCGGTTTATGTATTTGTTATTTTTAGGGAGCGGCGGTGCTCAGGATGCTGTCGGAGTTTCTCACTGAGCCTGTGTTCGCCAAAGGACTGAGTGTGAGTATCAAATGAGAAATATGATTTCATGATAAGCTTTCTTCCTGTAAATTAGTTTGTTTTGTAAATGTTGTAACTTCCTGGCAGTGAGGGTGTGGGATTGACAACCGTAAGATTGCTCAATCTTGCTAAAATCGTAACTTAAGGTTTCCTGAGTGAGTGTTTTTCATGCTATTCCTCCCTGTTTTTCTTTTCAGTCTTACCTCAACACATTTGCTTTTGGCAACACAGTGTACACAGATTTATGGGACCATCTCCAAAAGGTCAGCCTTGTCAAAGAAAAGAAGAAAAAAACAACTTAAAGTTGCAGATGCTTTGTGTGTTCATGTGAATGTTTTGACCCACTGGTGTTCTCTGTTGTCAGGCAGTGGAAAACACTCCAGGTTTAAATATTCCCCGCTCTGTCCATGACATCATGAACCGCTGGACTCTCCAGATGGGTTTCCCAGTGGTTACTATTGACACCCGGACAGGAAATGTCACCCAGAAACACTTCCTGTTGGATCCAGACTCTGTATTGGACAGACAATCTCAGTTCAAGTAAGCATCCTATTTCATGTTTAGATAAGTGAAGATGTTCGTTCCTCTAGATAAGTTAAATAAATATTATTATTATTACTATTACTTAGCGTCGTGGGCTAGGGGGGGGGGGGACGGGGTTGAATTCCCCGACAGGACCCCGGGGGTATCCCAGTGGGGCCCCGAGAGAGGGGCTCAACCCCCCCCCAACTGCTTCTCGGGGGGAGCCCACTGCTCTCTGATACTCACAGTAAAGAGAGGGGAGAAAGAGAGACATAAATTTCCCTCAGGGAAAAAAAAAAAAAAAAAAAAAAAAAAAAATTACACACTGCAGCATGTTATTGTCTGCTGGGTATACCCTGCTTTCTATGCACATGGTTTTGCTTTGATTTTACGTCTCATAGAACAAATTGTAATAAGCATAAACAGGTCTGTTTATCACATTTTGTCTGTGTACATTTCTCATGTCTCCTCTTTTTTATTGCTCTAACAAATCAGCGTGAATTTATTTGTTTCAGGTGTTGTTTTTTTTTTTTTTAATTAAAAAATTTTATTTGTTAAAGAAAAATATTAAAAGGAAAATCAAAATAAAAAAAAAAAAAAAACAAAGGGGAAGGAAAAAAAGCTTTATAAGTCTTTACCTATCATTTACTTGAGAAAAATATAAAAAATAAAATAGACGGGAATATTTTAAATTAGAAAAAATAAAAAATTTATAATAAATACCACAATATAATATAACACTTATAAAAAAAATTGAAAGATCTATAGATAGTATCATTTATCATAATACTTCATTATTTTTTATTTTTATATGTTCTTTTAAACCTTTTAGAGAGAACTATTTAAGGGTAGGAACAGTTCAAGTTGAACAGGAAGAAATAAGGACTCTTGTGTTTCGGCTGTTTCCAAAATTTTTCTCTGTTTAATTTTTTCCCCTTTTTAAATTTAATTGGGGAATTATTTTTTTTTTTTTTTATATAAATTTGGGTTTTAAATAATAAAATAACTAAATATATTATTTAAAAAAATGTTTTTTATATACTTTTTTAACAAATATTTTTTTTAAAAAACAAAATTGGGTTTCCCACCCAAATAAATAGAAAAAATAATATAAAAATAAGAGTTAAAAAAATTTTTTATACATAATTATATTTTTTATTATATGGTTTTTTATCCAAAATCCAAAATAAAAAAATTATATTATATTTATTTTATTTAGGGTTTTAAAAATAAATTTTTTTTAAAATTAACACAAAAAACTTTCCCCATTACCCAACCAAAAATTATAAAAAATACACTAAAGAAAAAAAAAAAAAAAAAAAAAAAACCCAACCCCCCACACAGGCTCTTACTCAACTTTGTTGCTCTTTCTGAGTGACTGTTTTTATATAAACTACACAGATATAGAGACCTGCAACAGGTGGGAATTCCCGCAGGTCACGCAGAATCTGCCAAATTGGGCAGGGTCGGGCGAGAGCGGGCGGTCAGTCGGGTCCCAAGCTCCTCCCACAAATGTCCAGAATGACTCACAGCGTCGGCCTATTGGCCTATAAACTTATTGTCTAAACATGAGCTGTTGGTTTTCATTGACATATCATGATTTCATCCATCAGCGTTATTCAACTAGAAAAGCACTCAGAGAGCGCAGACGCCCCACCCAAAAGACACACACACACCACCATCAACAATATGTCCCTATCACCAAATGAACGGTCCCTCAAAAAAATCCCCAGTATTTGTCCGTCTGCTAGTGAGTAAAATACCTCAGAAAGGTGTGGTGGGCAATGTTGCTTATCGGCCTATAACTGTCGACTCCTGCTGCAATTTAAGTGAAAATTTCTTCTCGGGCAGCACACGTGACCCACACGGGTCGGCCTGCGCATCACTCTCTGCCACTCCTTGGTATTAATCTAGTAATTAACTAACCCTGATGAAAAACGCTTTGAAAATCCCAGCAGACGGCGTAATTAACAAAAAAGCCTTCCGTTTTTTTAAAAACACTGTGTGCTCAGCAGCCGCAGGTCACGAACAGGGGGGCGGTGGGTTGTCAATCAAAGCCTCATTGTGCTGCGCTCTGGAAAAATCCCTCAAAAATTGTCAAGTGAAGATCGTCTTCAAAATTTGCATCAAAAAACTCGGATCCCGTCGGAACCCAAGGGAATCTCTCGGGCGGTCAGGTAAAGGGAGTCCTGTGTGGAAGCGGACGGGAGCGGGATTGAAAATCTCATCCCGTGTAGGTCTCTACACAGATACTCAAAAGATTGGAGCTACGTCCAGTAGCTCCACTGCCAACGAGCATTTTTGTGGTGTAATTGCATGTCATTTCTCTCAACAAACTGAAGCACTTTACTGAGATATTAAAGGGTTTGTTAAGAATTTTTGACATGGGGCCTCATTTTCTTGTTCGCCAGGATATTATTTATCACTGGGGACGGCGTCAACATACAGTATATCATTCTAGTTGCAGGAGGTCGCCGATGCTACGGCTAGTGCACGTCAAAAGATAACCTAGCCTGTCATAAAAAGCAATCTTATCCACTCCACAGAACACGTGAGGCAAATCAGTGATAACACAAGACTATCTACAGTGACGTACGAAAGTTTACATACATTCCCAATAAAGAAGGAAAAAAAAAATCAGCTGTCAGTGAAGTCGAAATTGACAAAAGTAATAATAAATAAATAAAAATGTTACGGAAATCATGTCGTTGATTTTGTATTGTGGTTCAACAGAAATATTAAAAACAAAGACACAAAAAATAAAACAAGCAAACATGATGATGAGGCTCCTGAATTAAAATTGTATTGATCAATACTTTGAGGCACTTTGACCGCAATCAGGTGTTTTCTGTAACGTCCAATCAGATGTCTGCACCTGTTGACAGGCATTTTGGTTCACTGTTCATGAGCAAGGTGATCCAATGTGTTCGGGACAGTTTTTTTCCTTTAATTAATTCTCAAAACCACAATTCAAAATCTTTGTTTTATTTTACTAAATTATAATTTAGTAAGTCTATATTTGTTATTACTTTTTCAGTTTCTAGTTATTTGAATAACTATTGGGAATTTATCTTTTTATTTATTGGGAGCGTATGTAAACTTTTGTACACCACTGTATGTAAATGCCTGTGTTGATAGAATAATGCAGCGTCTAAAGAGCAGTCGGGTTGGGAGGACTACATCTCTACTTATCAACAAACTAACAGTGTCACTATGTTTTCTTTGTCCAGTTACACGTGGTTTGTCCCCATTAAATGGATGAAGAATGGTGTGGAGCAGCAGCAATACTGGCTCCTTAACAAAACGGGTATATTCACAAAAACACGCTGCATCCTCTTCATGACAGTGGTGCAGACTGATAAATCACTGTGAAAAAATGTTTTTACATTTTCCTCATATCCTCTTAGACACCCATCGTCCAATGAGAGTTTCAGGAGAGGAATGGCTACTGGCAAACACGAATGTTTCTGGATACTTCAGGGTAAACTACGATCCTGCAAACTGGGATCGTCTTCTCTCTCTGCTCAATACCAACCATCAGGTGAGTCGTGCTATTCACAGATTTTGGACCAGACTACAGAGAAGGTTAAAGACTATATGCATTTCAGTGATGTTCAACTGGCAAAATTTAAGCTTGTAACATTAAAGTAGCTATAAGATTTGGTGTGCCTACTTTGCAAGCCAAAAAAGTAAAAACGGAATCCGTCAGAGGATGATTTGGATGAAACAAAGATGCCTGATTAAAAGGATTTGGATTTAATTGTCTGACAGTATAAATTTGGCCCAGTTTTCAGATTCTAACATATGGTGTTTGCACGTGAGATATATGCTGACTTTGTATACACTCAATAAAGATGATAATAAAACTGTCCCCTTCATCTTCTTGATGCTTTTTGGCTCTCTGTGAATTTTCTTATGCATGTGTTTCTCCTCTCAGGCTTTATCAGTCATCAACCGAGCACAGATCATAGATGATGCATTCAATCTGGCGAGGTAAAAGTAAAAATGAATAAACAAAATGAGCAAAATCACAATCAAGTGGGTTTTTAACAGCTGCAACCTGTTTATTTTGTGCAGAGCAAAAATAATCCCCACATCATTAGCTCTCAAAACTACGAAATACCTGTCAATGGAGAGAAACTACATCCCGTGGGAGTCAGCTCTGAGAAACCTGAACTATTACATTCTCATGTTGGAGCGCACCGAGGTGTATGGAGCTTTACAGGTTCGCCCTACCTCACTATATATGTTGAAACTGGTTATTCTGGTACATAAAAATTGAAAGTAAAAAAATATGGTTTGCGTTTTTATTTTAGGCTTACTTCAAGAAACAAGTCACACCACTGTTTGAGTACTACAAGACACTTACAGCCAACTGGACCAAAATACCAACAGGCCACGCTGAGCAGTAAGAATTCCTATCAGAGAAGATTAAATAATACGTTGTCACGCATGTTGGAGCTTGTTCACCAGCTTTCCCCACCATGTTTCCTCTCAGATATAATCAGGTCAACGCAATGTGGCTGGCGTGCAAGACGGGTGTGGAGGGATGCAGAGGAACTGATCAAGAGCTGGTACAGTGAGTGGATGAAGAATCCAAGTCGCAACCTGTGAGTCCAGAAAGATTTAAACCTTCTTTTGCCGTCTAAATTCTTTCCACAATTATAATCTAAGTGACACAATATGTTAACGTGGCTCAAATGTTAAAACAAATGAACCGAGCCTAGATGTAAGTCTAACTTCATGGTGTCGGCATGTGTGAGGAGTCAGCCAGTGTTCTAGCTGTTAAGTAATCATTTGCTTATCTACTGGATGTTGACCAGGATCCACCCCAACTTGAAAAGCACGGTTTATTGCCTTGCTATACAGTTTGGTGATGTGGAGGAGTGGGATTTTGCCTGGAGAATGTTTCAAAACGCCACTCTGGCATCCGAAGCGTCCCGGCTCAGGTCTGCCATGGCTTGCACCAAAACACCATGGTTGCTGAACAGGTACATGCAGCATTTCTGTGGGACCCACACTCCTATATGCACTAATCACAGCAGTACAATGTGTAAAGCTGGATTTCAAAGACACAAACAAGTTTGACTAGGTAGAAGTACTCAGAGGTGTTGCCTTAAAGACCCACAATGTAACTTTTCGACCTTAAAAATATGTGTTTCTGACTTGTTCTGATGACACACCAACATTCATAATGAGCATTTCTCGTGCTGTCACTGCCCAGCAGCATCACAAAGCTCAGAAACCGCTCTATGTAACTTTTCCATCCGGGACGCAGCTGTGACGTTGGAGCCAACTGGTGATTGCGCACTGCGTCACGTGCTAGCAAACGGATATGAGCACACCGGTTGTTTTGAACGCGCATCATGTCAGATTCAGCAAAGAAACGCAAGGAAACATTAGCGGAGGAAGAGAGGAAAAGAAACAGAGGAAAGGCTTTTACTGGCTGGAGTGAATCACAGTACAGGTACGATACAAGATGGATGCTAATTTAGCCGCCAGTAGGGGATGTGTCACTGAGAAACTGCTAAAATTTCTGTAGACATTTTCTATGACTGAGTCTGGTGGAGCTGAATTTTAAGCAGCATTAAAGCGGAGTTTTTCCCCTGAAAATAAATGCTCAATCTGCACCTTTGAGCCTCTACTTTCATGTGGCGGTGACTGTTTGCAACTCCCTCTCCCCCGACTGTATTTCACTTTTCCCCTTTGTTTTGGTGTATTTGGGATGTTTCGGGGCAAATTTGTCTAAAACATCTTCATCCTATCTGTACTATGAGCTCACTCGAGCCAGGAAAAGACAGTCTTATCTTGGCTCTTGTTCTGTCCCTTCCTCTCTTTCTTTTCCTCCGGTCATGCTCTCTTTCGTTTCTTTGCCGAATCCAACATGATGCATGTTCAAAACTCCTGCTGTGTTCATATCTGGTTAATTTCCGTTTGCTAGTTAGTGATGCGGTGTGCAACCAATAGTCGGCTGCAACGTAACGGTCGCGTCCCGGATGGAAAAGTTGCAATTTATTCGGAATTATAGTTTTACTTCGAATTAAGGGTTTACATAGTCCTCTTAAAACAGAACTAACTTTTATTCAGAATTAAAGAGGAATTAAAACTCTCATGTAAATGCATTGTGTGTATCATATTGGTATGCCTAGATATAAAATAGTGCTCTGTCATCAAGGTTAATAAATGTCAAACAACCAAAAAAAGGCAAGAAAGTTAAAGCTGTCACAGGCTGGTAACTCCCTGCCAACAAGCAGGAAAGCATCTCTGTGACAGCCTTTGGCTGACATCTGAGTACAGGAAATGAATTTCGCTTTCTGGATATCACAATTATCATGGGCAAAAGTATTCACAGAATTAGAAAACTTGAAAATATTGTTATATTGATCTAGCTTAATCTTTTAAAGGTTTTATTTGGGCTTGATTTTCTTTCAAAATGGAAAGTGAGGAAGCTTTTTAAAAAATTGTCCCCCCCCCTCCCAAACTTGCTTTTAATTATGTTGTCAACTGGAATCAGGCTGCAATTATGAAGATGGTATCTATATTTCATTCACTTTTTACCTGTGTGCTTAATTGTGGGGCAGGTATCTGGAGTACACACTTGACCCAACTAAGATCCGCAAGCAGGACGCCACCTCTACCATTCAGACCATCGCTGGAAACATTGTGGGAATGCCCCTGGCATGGAACTTCATCAGAGCAAAATGGAGCTACATCTTTCAACAGTAAGTTTCCTCCCAGAGAAACCTTTCCAAGAAAAAACAACCAGCGCTCTCAAAGGACTAACTCAATCCAGAAAAACATTTCATTCTCAGAATCTGCAGTAGTTTTCTGCTAAAGGATGAAAACACAGATGATTTCTTGGGAGTGACTTTAACTTTTGTTCTTTTATCCTTTTGTTTAACTTTATCCTTTATCCAAGGTACGGAACAGGATCCTTTTCCTTCTCTAGTCTCATCAACGGCGTAACAAGGAGATTCTCCACAGAGTTCGAGTTGCAGGAGGTATGCAGCCTACACCCCTACAACTACACACTCAGTTTTCCAGAGGACATTTAGAGGAAAGGAAATGTAACCATGCCGTTGTTATTCTTTGTTCTTTTTCTCTCTCCAGCTGAAGAAATTCAAGGAAGACAACATCCATGGTGGCTTTGGCTCAGCCACATTGGCCTTGGAGCAAGCCATAGAAAAGACCACAGCCAACATAAAATGGGTGACAGAAAACAAAGCTGAAGTGATGACATGGTGCACGGAGGAGGCCAGATGAGAACAGCAAAAGCCAAAACGCAGCGTAATGAAAGATAATCACTATAATGATACGGAGCTACCAAAGCAAGACAAAGACTGGCACAAGACCTCATCCAACAACTTCATCAGAGCAAATGAACAGAAGAAGATTGTATTTTTCATTTCTCAATACTTCACATTGTAATTTAATGATTATCATGATGATGCATAGAAGACATAAACGTGAGGCACTGAGCTGGTTTAGCGGACCCGCCTCTGATGTCACTGACAATGTTTATAGAGATGATTTAGGCCTGCGACTGTGACTAAAATCCTAATAATACAGTAACTAGAAGATGCTGACTAACTGAAGAACTGCAACTGAGATCAGCTTTTCTCAATGATGTCATGTGAAAATAACCCACCTTCCCTTTTTATTTTTAAGGTTTTAATGTACATAATGGTAAATACTAATATTAAGATAAATAAATTGGATAAATCCTTAAAATAAATAAATTCAACCTCCATACTATGGTTTTATTGAACAAAATACTTGGCTGAAGTGCAGAAATGGTGTAAAAGATAATGAAGAGGAGAAGAAGCGGCCATGTGCTGCCAATAAAAGTCAAACATATCCACAGACGGGAATATCTCTGTTTATGCAGAGGTAGTTAGCAAGTTACCGGGCTTCAGTGTTCAGATGTGCTTTAACAAAATGCTAACGATGATGGTGAGATGGAGCTTTATGCACACTCTCAGCTTCCCTGCTGTTCAAAAACAGCTTGACAGGCAGATGTGTTTATAGTCATTTTTATCATGTCTGATGTTCTCAAAGTTGTCTTGCCACAGTTTGGGCAGGAAAATAATGACGGAAAAAGCTAGAAATGAATGTTTTTTCCTGATGAAAAAACAGAGTCTAAGCTTTCCTTTGGTAGATTTGGTGTTTGCATAAGCATAGTACATAATGTTCTGTGGCTCTCCAAAATCAGTGAAAATGCTTAAAAAACTTGGCAATATGGAGTGCTCTACTCTGAAAATGTCTGGCAGTCAATGAGTTAATTCTCTGCTTCTGACTTGTTTTGATGGTCCACTGACATTCAGTACGCACATGCCCAGAGCCCTCGTTGCCCTGCAGTGTCCCAGGACTGAGAAAGACAGACTCACAACTTTGTGTTTCAGGCTGGAGCATCACATGACATCAACATTTTGCTTCAAGCGTCACAACCACCAACTGGATACTCGTTTTGGAGGCAAACTGTAGCTGACTCAGCAAAAAAACAAAAGATAAAAACAAGGACATCATCAGAGCAAGTGAAGAAAAAAGAAAGAAAGAGCAAGAAATATGCCAATTAAGTGTCATTATTAGACTGATTTTTATTGGCTGGAGAGTGCTTGGAGAAGAGGCAAAATACACAATGGATGCCAAATTAGCTGTCATTAGGGGGCGCCAAAGTGCAAATATCAGTCTGAGTTCAGTAATGGGGCTTTAACATGATTGTTTGTACATAAGATGCATTAAAGTTTCCTGGCTGATACTCTAAGGCCCAATCCTAATTCTCTTTTTTTACCCCTACCCCTTACCCAGGCGCAGAGCAGGTGTCACATTGTAGAGGGGGCGGGGACTTGTAGTGGTTCCCTTATAGGCTTTTGGCCATTTCATTAAACAATTCACATATCTGATCTGGATCTGTGCTTTAGGTCTATTTGGCCTCTACCAAAAAAAGACTGAATGAACAGCTTAAGTTTTAGAAAAATTCTCACACTTTGATCCATAAAAAATATTGTAATATAATCATAGATAAACTAAGACTCAATTTGCTCACTAGACAGCCAGATAAGTTACAGTGCACAGTGACAGTAGTGACACAGTTGATCAATCAGTAGCTTAAAAATGGCAAACAGAGACAGAAGGACAAAAGAGTTTGGATTAGATGAGTTCTGCAGCACAATTTGCGCTATTTCAGCACCACAGACAGCACCATGGACTTGGTGTGCCAGGGTGTGTCGGTTCCACCCAGAGGCAGCTGCACACCTGGCTGACTACTATCCTACGACTACTGATGAGTGACTCCTTGTCCAGCAAGCGTTGCCAGAGCCCTAACTGCTGCTAACAGCAATGAAACAGAGTTTCCTTCAGTGTATTTGATCACATCCGGGTCTTTTGCCGGTGAAAACAAAAGTCGCTAAAGTGTACATCTAATGGTTTTCAGCGTCAATCCTTATTAATTTGTCTTTGTTTCCTGTAGCATTTACATTAAATGTGGGTTGTTGTTGGCCTCCATAAATACAATTATTCCACAGACTTGAAGATGTTATTTTTTAAGACACCGAAAAGACAATAAAACTTAGAATTTACATGTTAACTATAGCAGTATTTTTCAGAGTTTGATGAGACTCCTAACAAGGAAGTCAAAGAAATAACTTTGCAATAGTTACATGATATTTATTATAGGCCTATAAAAAATAATGTTAACTTAGAGCATACATGCTGATGAAACCAGATAGAGCACAAGATTGGAAACTGAACATCTGTTCTGACTGCACTGCATTGTCAGAATAGCATCCTACAGCCTTATCTGTTGGTTTAGGCTGCATGTAACTCTGATAAAATACAGTTTATGAAGAGGTATGGTGTTTTGACAGATGGGTTACATTGGAAAATACACTGCCTGGCCAAAAAAAAAGTCGCCACCAAAAAAAAAAGGTCATTCACTTTAATACTTTGTTGGACCGCCCTTAGCTTTGATTACGGCACGCATTCACTGTGGCATTGTTTCGATAAGCTTCTGCAATGTCAAAAGATTTATTTCCATCCAGTGTTGCAATAATTTTTCACCAAGATCTTGCATTGATGATGGTAGAGTCTGACCACAGCGCAAAGCCCTCTCTAGCACATCCCAAACATTCTCAATGGGGTTCAGGTCTGGACTCTGTGGTGGCCAATCCATGTGTGAAAATGATGTGTCATGCTCCCTGAACCAGTCTTTCACAATTTGAGCCCGATGAATCCTGGCATTGTCATCTTGGAATATGCCTGTGCCATCAGGGAAGAAAAAGTCCATTGATGGAATAACCTGCTCATTCAGTATATTCAGGTATCAGCTGACTTCATTCTTTGAGCACATACTGTTGCTGAACTTAGACCTGACCAACTGCAGCAACCCCAGATCATAACACCGCCCCCACAGGCTTGTACAGTAGGCACTAGGCATGATGGGTGCATCACTTCACCTGCCTCTCTTCTTACTCTGATTCGCCCATCACTCTGAACAGGGTAAATCTGGACTCATCAGACCACATGACCTTCTTCCATTGCTCCACAGTCCAATCTTTATGCTCCCTAGCAAATTGAAGCCTTTTTTCCGGTTAGCCTCACTGATTAGTGGTTTTCTTACGGCTACACAGCTGTTCAGTCCCAATCCCTTGAGTTCCCTTGCATTGTGCGTGTGGAAATGCTCTTACTTTCCAGTATTTAACATAGCCCTGAGTTCTACTGTTGTTTTTCTTCGATATGATTTCACCACACGTTTAAGTGATCGCCGATCACGATCATTCCGGATTTTTTTCCGGCCACATTTCTTCCTTGAAGATGATGGGTCCCCACTATCCTTCCAGTTTTTAATAATGCGTTGGACAGTTCTTAACCCAATTTTAGTAGTTTCTGCAATCTCTTTAGATGTTTTCTCTGCTTGATGCGTGCCAATGATTTGACCCTTCTCAGACAGACTAACATCTTTTCCATGACCACGGGATGTGTCTTTCCACATGGTTGTTTAGGAAATGAGAAGCAAGTCATTGCACCAGTTGGGGTTAAATAACTTGTTGCCAGCTGAAAGATAATCGCCCATGCAGTAATTATCCAATAGGAGGCTCGTACCTATTTGCTTAGTTAAATCCAGGTGGTGACTTTTTTTTTGGCCAGGCAGTGTATTTGGTTCAGCTCTAGTAATTTCAAAATTAAACATCACATGTTCAGTCTCATTCAGTTTAGGAAAAGGTGCTGGATGATAATAACTGGATGCTTCAGTGTTTAAATGATCTTCAGACCTCACTTGCCGAAAATTGAAATAAAATGATTACTACAGTTTAGTAAGCTTCATCTGGGTTAATCTAATTTCCCTCGATCTTTAGTCTCACAACAGATTCACTTGAGTTATGTGCAGTTATCCAATACACAAAACTAACTGCCTGTGGCTCCACAGTCGGCTGAATGCAGACGCAGTTTCTGAGTGGTTGGTGATATGTCTCATGTCTTTTTACAGCCTTGACACTGAGGCTGTTAGTATAACTGTATGATATAACAGTAATTTCCAACAGAGAAAACTTAAAACTGTGAAGAAAAAGTTGGCAAAGGTTCACATTCCACCACAGAAACAGGTATAATGAGGGGTTCGTTAGCGACAAGCCTGATCTTGGCCACGTGAATACCAGGATATGAAGGAGGTTTGTGCCCGCTCATAGTACAAGTAATAGTATTTGAAAAAGTCTAATAACAATGATAATAGGATGGCCACTTTGTTTTCTAACTGTGGCAGTTTTGTCAAGGAGAGGAAAATAAATGAAATTGTGAAAATAGAGGGGCATTTAAGGTGCTTGTGCAGCTGATTTTGGGGGACACTATTCAGTTTGTTATTTGATAACAGAATTTGTTCAACAATTTTTTCTTCTTTTTAAGAAAAAAAAAAAAAAGAAGATGAATCACTTCCTGAACCGCTACACAGATGGGTCAAATGCAGAGCTGAATTTCCCAATCAGCATTGACAGAGTACAGTATCTTTTTAGACCTAATCGATGACATCATTCACTATAAATGACACAGGCTTCACGAAACACTTCTTGGTTTTCTCGACAAACACTTTAAAGCATCACCGCAAAGTGTCTTATCTTAGTTAATGCTCTTCAAACTGGGGAGGATTTCCACCAATTTGGACTCCATCATTCTCCAGTGACGAATTATTCGCAAGTAGAAAACATTCAAGAAAGTTGCCAATATTGCAAGGAGTGGGCTATTCCACTCGTGTTACCCCAAAGTCAGATCATAACATGCTCAAAGAAACGGCAAATTAATAAAAACCCCAGATGCTATATGTCAGACTTCCAGGCCGTAGGTTGATTGTGTTAAGTTAATGGGGTGCTGAGTAGCTGAACTGGCTGAGACAGCAGGGGACACCCCCACATACAGCGGCTGAAACTCCTCCAGACAGCTGGCCTGGGTTTGAGTCCTGGCCTGTCTCTGACTCCTTTCCTGCTGAAAGCTGCTTTCAAATAAAGGCCTCTAGAGCAACAACAAAAAACCTCTAAAAATGTTTAAATTAATAGCAGCATTACTGAATAAGTACAGCTTGTTTGAGGGTGCTTTTAGGAAAAACACTCCCTTCTTAAAAAACATGGCGACATATCTGATCCAACACAAGACTTCTGGAATGATCTGCAATTGACCAAAGTGTTCTTGTCACATGTTTTTTGTCTGTATCTGAATGAAGAATCTGTTAGAACAAGACTTTTCTTTCCAGAAGCTTTTTGGTTTCTGTTAATGGTCCTTATGTAGTGTGAGTAGTCCATAACTGTCAAGTGACCCAGGACACACCCTAAGCAAAATGGACTTAAAGCGCCCCCCCCCCCCCCCCCCCCCCCCCAAAAAAAAAAAAATGTTGCACACATAGTATTTTTGCATTTTAATTTGAATTATAGGATTACTTTTTAATAAATGGTGGAACACACTATGATGGACGCCGCTGAATGTCATTGACCCTTCACCTCCGGCTGACTACTGGCAGTTGTAAGTGGAGGGGGCCAGTGGCGGAGCCAGAAATTTTTTACCGGGCCGGCCAGGGAGAGACCATTACTCACAAAGGGACGGCCATAATTAGATACCTCAGAGTACATGTCATCCTGTATGGGGTAGTTTGTGTCTAAAATAGGAAGGTAAAGTGGTTTGGAAGCAGTTTTTTTTTTTTTTTTTTGTTATATTTGTATGATCCCCGAGGGGAAATTAGGGCTCTGCATTTTACCCATCTCTGTACTGTGAGTATCAGAGAGCAGTGGGCTGCTACTTAAAGCGCCCGGGGAGCAGTTGGTGTTTTCTTAATGTTTTGTTAATTTTTAATTTAATTTAATTTAATTTAATTTTAACTTAATTTTTTGTTTTCTTAACCTGCCACACAGGCAGGTGTGGCAAACGGCAGCTGAGTTTGATGAACATGTAATCATGTAGTCAATCAATAAGCATGGGCCGTTACAAGATGACAGTGTTATCATGGTACTCGGGACTTTGGTACCAAGTTGGTACCATCTTTGCTATTTTACTGTCGGTACCTGTATTTTCATGGTACCGGAGGTACCGGGTGTACGAATGGTGTTCATGCGCCAAACATTTCAGCTCAAAGGTGTCTCTTCAGAGCACCGCGGGGCTGCTCCGCCTTGTTGTTTGTTTTCTTTCACATACATGAAGGCCTCATGCAATAACAGACCTACAGTATGATTGTATTTACTTTGTTTTTGATTTATTTGTTCATGATTGATGAAACTTTATTCATTATAGTTAAAGAGGCATGTTTGTTGTAAATATTTAGTTGAAAGCAAAACGCCACTGCAAGAAAATTTTAATAATCTGTTCCGGTTTCTACCTTGTAAAGAGGTGAATAATTTAATAAAAGTAGATATACTGCAGTTTTTTGAAAAAAAATTTGACCATGGTATCGAATTTGGTATTGAGTACCGTGAAAATTCACCAGTCATGGTATTGACTACTGAATTTCTGGTATCGTGACAACACTACAAGACGATTGGATGGTTTTTTTCAGTCATGTCCATTCCACAGGTGACAAAATTTTTCATTTTTGTGTCAGAAACACTATTTGTGATACTGGGCGAAATGGTCATTCTATCCTGACAGTCCTCAATACATCATGTATTTATAAAAAGGAAGGAAAAAAGTCAGACCTCTGTGAGAGCTGCAGGTCTGTAAAAACTGATGAACCCCTGCCATTCGCACTGAAAGGCAGTAACTGGTCATTCGCAACGTATAGAAAGAACAAATCTATGCCTTAATGTTTCGCCCCCCCCCCCAAGTCACCGTCCCTCACCTGACCTCCCTATACAAATATAGCTAGCGGACTGCTAACTGCTGCTGAGCCAAAAAAACAAACCAAACCAAAATAACAGATAAGGATAAAGTCTTGGAAGCATTGATGTTTGCAGTGTGGACTTTCTACACCACAGAAGGAGTTGGAGGTGAGTGGATTAAGGCTTTTAGAAATGTGGTTTGTCAGCTGTTTACCATCAAGCTAAGGAACCATCCACTCGTACTGTTGCCAACTCTTCATGGAGAGAAGTCATCAGCACTCACTAAGTGACATCTCCAGACCAGATACTTAATTACACACATGCACAGAATCAAATGCCTACAGGTTTTTACATTTATTTTTGACACACTATGATGCTTATTTACAAGGGTACTGAAGGGGTGACATACATGTTTGAGTCATGATGCAAAGAAGACCCAGTTGTGCCCACAAGGCATCATGGGAAATAATGTAGATGAGGAGGCGTGGTCGGTCAGACACATACTATTGGCTCAGGAGGGCTGCTGTCTGCAAAGGGACAGCAGGAGCAGTGAGTGAGTGCCGGGAAACAGGGAGGGGAGGGGCTGACGGGGAGGCAGCTCCTGATGAACCGGTGGAGGGATATAAACTTTATCTGTCTTCATGATCACCAGGAAAAGTTGCTAGATTTGTCGCTAGGCGCTTTTTTGAAAATAAGTTGCTAGAGGGTTCTGTAAAGTTGCTAAATATAGCGACAAAGTTGCTAAGTTGGCAACAATGTCCACTCAGCCATTATCGTTAACCTGCTCGTAAAACATCGGTGCACATGTACCTGCGCTCTGAAGCCGTGATTTTGGGTGGTGAGTTCTTTCAAAGAGTCACTTGCTTTAACTGTTTTTCTAACATTGCCAATGCTAGCTTTAATTTATTGGCTACAATCAGGGTGTGTAGAAGATTTTAAGTGATATAGTAAAAAGTGCTCCTGGAAAACATCATCCACCCTGCCTTTAAAGGAGTGATGACATAGCAGTTAAAAACTAGTTTATGTTGTTGGCATTACTTTATATGTAAATACTCCAAAGAAAAAAACGGCATTTTTTTCAGCGGAGTATTTTTTGAAACGCCAGACCTCACTTTCTCTGTAATACAGTTGGGTCCGGTGATAATATGGAGCTTTACCCGGAGACCACGTTGACTTCATTTTGATTGGCTACACCTTATTTGGCTATGACCTTATTTGGAGAATGTAGGTCAAGCTGCGGTCGGAGTTTGCTAAAGGCTAACTGCTAGCAACATGGGCACTTCATGTTGATACAGTGTGAGCTACGTTTATCAGACAAGACAGCATTTAGAAAATAAATAAACTTACAGGTAATGACAAGGTTTGCTTCCTCAGTGTTGCTGCAGAAGTTTTCTTTTAAATCCATTTGTTTGAAAATCCAGACCTGACTGCACAGAAGTTACTACTAGCTCCATACATGCAGCTGAATCAGACAGGGAGGGGGAGGGGGAGCGGACGGTGCATAGACCGTTAGGAGAGGAGGGGGGGGGGGGGGGGCGCTGTTTACTTGATAGTGTGCTCTTATTGGAGCAATTAAATTACGTAGAATGATAGAACTACGTAGAATGATAGCCTGCTGTCTGATTCAACAGTTTCTGAGCAGAGAGACAAAGCTGACAGACCATAAACAGGAACTTTGATTCTCACTCTGGACATTCACATGGCCTCATCAGTGCACAATGATCATATTATACCCCCAAAACCCCAGAAAAGTGAAATTTGATGTCATGGCACCTTTAAGAAGAATGAACGAACGAGTACTATTGTCCTGTGAGTCCAGATTTAGCTTTCCATGAGTTATCAGGGTGTTCTGCTCACTTTTCGGGCCCGCGTCCACATATGTGTGCTTTTGTAGTACAGCTGAGAAGAGCAGCTCGCAACCCAGACTACGAAAAAAAAAAAAAAAAAAAAAACACAATTCAGGTTAATCTGAACTCACAGGACAATAGTACTCATTCATTCTTTCATTCTACTAGGAAAATTGATGAATTGAAGCAGTTTTCTCTCTCTCCCATTAGGCTATATGGCCTAAATGGGAGATATGTTCGATATCTTCCAAAGGAGTCAATGCAGAAATTTTACTGGTGAATAAATGCACATATAAACTCCTAGAAATAAGTTTCAGGTTAAAAAATATATAATAATTGTCGATAATTGTCTCAAAATAAGGGAATCTGAAGTTTAGTTGAAGTGTGATGTATTTATTTTCGGACATCTGCTGGCTACAGAGGCAGCCAAGACACGTTGACCACCAGCTCGTACCCAAGAGAAAAACTTACAAGACTGAGAGTTATTGTCAGTTTCTCCTACATTGGCTTCATATTTCATTCAACTGTTGGTTGCTTCTCAATTGCTTTAAACTCGATCATTAGATAATAAACAATATAACAATACATTGTGGTTTTTTCTGTCAAATCTAACCACTTCTATAAAAGCAGATATCTCCTTTACATCGATATAAAATTCACATTGACGGGATACAAGTCATTGAGAGTTGGGATCACATATGAATGCAGCCGGTCTCCTCCTCTGAGAATATTTTGACAGGTCATTTATCATGAGGGGTGTTTCTCAAGGATTTGGCTCAACTTTCTTGCCTGGGTCATCGTGATGGAAACTTGACCCTTCTTAGAAGCCACAAGCTTGTATTTCTAAGCCCTGAAGTCAATTAAATGAAGGTTTCAAAGGTAAATGTAGGACATTAGTGATGTAAAAACTGTTGAAGCAGACAGGTAGCAGACACACATAAACCTCATCCAGGTTTATGTGTGGAATCACTGTTAGTCTATACTCTTCTGACAACTTCAGAGTTGCCAGAAAATTGAACATTGACTCTTCAAAAAGCTGATTTACACCTAAAATATCACAGTGGCAGCTTTCAGAGTTTACATATTGATAACAATTACAATTCCAGTCTGTAAAAACGGCTCCATATAACTGCTCCATTTGAGAAAATAACTCGGGTAATATCTTTCAAATCATCTGGCAAAAGATTATAACAGTGCACCTGCAGAGATTATTGTTCTTGGAAAGCAGTCCAGAGCTTTGAAGTGTTTTACAGATTCTGTTTTGTGTAATACCTTTCCGTCATGCTTCCAGTAATCATGTTGAAGCATTTTAATATCATAGCAGGCAGCCAGAAATAAGAAAAAAGGAGGGAGATATATTCATCTTTTTAACTTGAGGAGATAGCCTGCCACATTTAAAGATTCCAACTTTCAGACCCACTTATAATTGCTTCATGCACGAACAGGAAGTCTCTGAAACGTGAAGCATTCATGCCTCTCCACAGGGTGCATCTCAAAATCGATTAAATAATAAAGATTTGTAATAAAAAACGGCAACTCAATAGCTTTCCTTGCTTAAGAAAATAAGTTTCCATTCATACATCTTGCAGCAATAAAAGCAAAGAGACTTTAAAGATGTGGTCAAAAATGTCAGTATTTGAGAACATTTACACCGTATTACTCCTCAAGGCATGACACAACAAGTTCCAAGATGTCTTCAGTTGTCAGAAATTGTATAGTCTTGTGCTGAAGGATTGCACAACATCCTGCTGCACCAGACTAAAAAGTGAGTGGAGCTTGGTGGGACGGCAATGCTTTAATAATCTACGAGCTGCACGTGAAAAAGGCCAGCGAATCCACTGAGACAAAACCCACTTTAAGCAAGGTAAGAAAGGTTGTTTCCTGTTATAGCATGTTACTCTGAGTCTGTGTGTCTGTGTGTGTGTACATGGTTCAGGTGTCTAAGCTAGCAGTGCCCCCCCCCCTCTTTTCAGGTGTTCAGGTTTAAGTAAGCCTTGTCTGGAAAATAGTTTAATGGTTAACGTGCTTGAGTTGGACTGCCGCAGGCTGATATATCCGAAGTATGAGGAGTTATCAAACACTGAATGACTGCCTGGAAGCTGACATGAGCAACGAGATAAAACTATTCCAAATTTACGAAGCTCTCTGCAAGGAGCAGACCTTTCCATGTGGAGTTATACTGACAGTGTGTTGCAGCCTCAATTTTAGCTCACATGAGTTTTTTAAAGGAAATGTCTGTACGTTTTCTTAGTTTTACAGCACTTAAAAAAATCCCAAAGCACTTCCGCTGCAAAATCTCAAATCATACCAAGTATATTTTTTCTCATTTCTAGTCAAAATATCTCATCACACTCCATATAAGACATAATCACCTAAATTGAAACATTTCAGTGAGATGTAGGAACTTATTTTATAACATTGCATCAATTCGTCTTGAAACAAGTTCCTATATGTCACTGAATTGAAATATTTTGACTAGAAATGAGAAAAAATATACCTGGTAAGATTTGAGTTTTTGTAGCGTTTTCACATTTTCTTATGTTTCAAACTCATCTTGAAATTAATCAATTCCTGTTTTTCTTATCAGTCTATACACAATTCTAGATATTGACAAAGCAAAGGACAGTTTTTCGATCATTTCATTGCTTTATAAATCTTTATGAAATACATGTCACCATCCACTTGGGTAAAAGTATTCATCAGCTTGTGCTAACATAAAATATCCATTAACCTGAGCTTTGCTCCATCTATTACTGGTTCCTTGAGATGCCACTTAGGTTGGCTCCACATGTGCCAAACTAAATGTTGCTGGATTTAATTTCAAAAGACAAAATCTATTTGTCTAAGGCAGGGGCTTTCAACCTGTGGCCCGTCAGCTCTTTTTCTGGCTTCAGAGGAAAATAAAATGCAATTCTATGTGTACAGATTCATTTGTGTTCATGCACTTGTTTGTGCCAAGAAGAGAACAAAAAACATTACAATAAAAAGCATCAGCAGAATAAACAGTATTTGCTGAAAAAGTACCAAAATGAAGATGCTTAAAAAGTTATTTCAGCAATTGTAAGGGAAACTGAAAGGTGTGACATGCTTTCAATCA
Organism: Atherinomorus stipes; assembly: GCA_023101725.1. Taxonomy (NCBI): domain Eukaryota; kingdom Metazoa; phylum Chordata; class Actinopteri; order Atheriniformes; family Atherinidae; genus Atherinomorus; species Atherinomorus stipes. The sequence continues at coordinate 37,430 of JALJCO010003780.1, forward strand.
GTGGATCAAATCCCCAAACTCAGTACTGCTGCAGGTTTTGTTGCAACACAGGAGATAGTAAGGCCATTCAAAAATGGGGAATACGTGAAAGAATCATTCACTATGATATCAGAGCATCTAGCCGGTCAGACACTGGGGTAAGTTGAGAGATGTGTCTCTGATTACAAAGCCATCAAGGAGGGGACCATTAAAGCTAGAGTTGGTAATCCTGCTCAGAAACACTTTTTGTTGCACTGGGTGAAATGGTCCTTCCATCCTGAGAGTAATCAATACATCATGTATTCATAAAAAGGAAGAAAAAAAGTCAGACCTCTGTGAGAGCTGCAGTTCTGTAAAAACTCCAACCCCTGCCATTTGCACCGAAAGGTAGGACTTGGTCATTCACAATATATAGAAAGAATGAATCGATCCTTTCATGTCTCATCTCTGTTCCCTCCCTCTCCCCGCCCCCTCGTCCACCGCTCTGTAAACTGCGCACTGTAAACAAATATAGCTAACAGACTGCTAACTGCTGCTGCGCCAAAAAACCCAAAACAAAAAAACAGATAAGGATTACGTCTTGGAGGCGTTGACGTTTGCAGTGTGGACTTTTTACACCGCAGAAGGAGTTGGAGGCGAGTGGATTAAGGCTTTTAGAAATGTGGTTTGTCAGCTGTTTACCATCGAGCTAACCCGGTATCCACTCCGCTGTTATCGGTTAACCTGGTCGTAAAACATCAGCACACATGTCTCTGCGCTCTGAAGGCGTGGTTTTGGGTGGCGTGTTTTTAAAATGTAGCTTGCTCGAGCTATTTTTCCAACCCAGCACATTTTTGCACTGTCTCTCCCTGGTGGCGTCGAGAGGGACCCAACTGCAGTCACGAGACGTCGGCATATATCCAATCCACGCCGGAAGTCCCAATCGGAAGTTTGTTCTTCATGTAACTTACTAAAATTTAACCCTACCCCTGACCCTTCTCCTAACCCTAAACACCCGACTACACCAAACGCATCAGTTTGCAAGTGAGATAAATACCTTAGAGGTGTTTAACTACTTCCGCTGGAGACTTGATGGATTGGATATATGGCGGCGTCTTTAGCTATTGTAACTGCAGTTAGGTACTCTTGGTGGCGTCCGGAGGCTGAGAAACCGCACTATGCAACTTTTCCAACCGATATGTGAAGTTGCAGCTGACTATGGCGCACTGCAACATGTACTAGCAAACAGATATGAACCAGATATGAACACAGCAATGTTTTGAACGTGCACTATGGCGGATTCGGCATAGAAACGCAAGGAAACATTACCGGAGGAAGAGAGGAAAAGAAAGAAAGGAAGGGACAGATTAAGAGTCAAGGTAAGACGATCTTTTACTGGCTGGAGGAATCACAGTACAGATATGATGCAAGATGGATGCTAGTTTATAGGGGCACACCCATGAGAAAACTTCTAAAAGTTTCGTTGTGGGTCTCGAAACATCAAACTGATTCAGCTCCTTCAGACTCAGTCATGCATTATCTGTCGAGCGAAGTTGGTCATACTGAGCAGACATCATGTGAACTCAGATGGTGCTCAGGTTTGGGGTTTTCTTTTGTCATGACACATGATAAGCTATAAAATCTAACAGTTTTCTTTACAGTACATTATTTTTGAAAGTCAAACATGTTTTGTGGCTCTAAACAAATTTTGTTTGGCAGGACAGGCTGTAAAATGACTCTTTTATTACAGAACGCTGACCCCTGGTCTAAGGACTCACAGCTAGTCGTGTTTGATAGAAGAAACACTGTGCTATGGGTCTGATAATCTGTATATCTGTGAGATTAGTGCAAATCTGGGAGTCAATACCAGATTATTTCTGGTTCACTTTAAGTACCCAAAATGACTATAGTTCAAAACTGGGTGAAGTTTAGAAAAACCAACACACTTTCCATATCTGGCTCCAAAAGGGGTATTTTGAGATGAAAAATCTTTAAAAAATAGTTACCGTATATAGCAATCCAGCAATCAGATCTTTTATCATCAGAATGGCTGGAAAGGAGCCATTCGTCACAAAAACACATGGCAGACTGCTGGGAACTTGATGACAGGCACCAGCATCACTCATGACCTCATCAGTTAGGATAATGTGGTCTGAGTCAAACTGTTTCCACAGTGTCTATCTTATCTGTTTTTATCATAACCACAACAGCAAGGTGCATGAAGCAAGCAGCATACGGGTCAACTGGAGGAAGAAAGAAAACATGACAGGTGCTGTGGCATGACTGTGGCAGCAAGACAGGTACACATGAAGAAAAGGTGCAGCTGTTTCATGTTCGTCTACAGTGTGGATTTGCATTTTTGCTTTATGTGTGATTTCCCACAAGGTTTAAAGTGATGCCGTGTAACTTTTGACCCAAATATTCAATTCATTTCAATTCAACTTTATTTGTAAAGTGTCCATTCATGACAATGTCACCTCAGGGCGCTTAACAGACAGAAAAATGCAGGTCAGATTCATAATAGCCTAGCTAAGGAAACCAACAGATTGGATCAAATCTTGACTTGACCCGGTCCAATCCCCCATCCTGAGCAAGCACGGAGTGGTGGCAACAGTGGGGAGGAAAACACCCTTTTAACAGGGAGGAAAAACCTCCAGCAGAACCCGGCTCAGGTAGGGCGGCCATCTGCCTCAACCGGCTGGGGTGGAGAACCAACAAACACTGCAACGTTATCCAGCCAGACCTGCTGAGAGAGGAGAACACAGTAATGATGCAATACTGTCAAACAGGTTTCTACATGGAGAAGCAGAGATGGTGGGAGAGAAAGAGCCCAGTGCATCATGAACGTCCCACAGCAGTCTAAACCTATAGCAGCTTAACTAAGGGAAGGCTAACCATCCCTAACTATAAGACTTATAAAAAAAGGAAGGTTTTAAGCCTAATCTTAAAGGTAGAGAGGGTGTCTGCCTCCCGAACCTGAATTGGTAACTGGTTACACAATGGGGGGGCCTGATAGCCAAATGCTCTGCCTCCCATTCTACTCTTAGAGACTCTTGGAACTACCAGAAGACCTGCAGTCTGAGAGCGAAGTGCTCTGCTTGGAATATATGGAACTATGAGATCTCTAATATATAATGGAGCTTGGTCATGGAGAGCTTTATATGTGAGAAGAAGAATTTTAAATTCTATCCTGGATTTAACAGGAAGCCAGTGAAGAGAAGCTAAAACTAGAGAAATATGATCTCTCCTGCTGATTCTAGTCAGAACCCTAGCTGCAGCATTCTGGATCAGCTGGAGACTTTTCAAGGCATATTTGGGGCAGCCTAATAATAAGGAATTACAGTAATCCAATCTGGAAGTAACAAAAGCATGGACTAGTTTTTCTGCATCGTCCTGAGAGAGGATGTCCCTAATTTTAGCAATATTACGTAGGTGGAAGAAGGCGGTTCTGTCTGTTTTAGATTTGAGCCAAAAGATAAATCCTGGTCAAAAAAGAATCCAAGATTCTCCACTGTAGTGCTGGAAGCCAAATTAATGCCATCCAGATCAATTATAAAGCTAGATAATTTAGTCCTGAGTTTTTCAGGTCCAAAGACTATAACCTCGGTCTTGTCTGAATTTAGAAGCACAAAGTTTAGTGTCATCCAGGTCTTTATGTCACTAAGACATCTTCGTAATCTGACAAACTGATTGGTTTCACCAGGCTTCATAGATAAGTATATCTGAGTGTCGTCTGCATAACAATGAAAATTTATACCATGTCGTCTGATGATATTACCCAAAGGAAGCATATATAATGTGAAGAGACTTGGTCCGAGCACAGAACCCTGGGGAACTCAATGAGTTACTCTGGTGTGTGATGAAGACTCGTTGTTGACATTAACAAACTGAAATCTAATATATTATATTCTAATATTATTATTACTGAAAGTAATAGATGATTTCTGGGGTCAATATTCAGCACTTGGCACTTGTCAGTGCTCTGAGGAGGCTGCCATCCTCAAAAACCAGACATGGTGACTTTGCAGGCATGGATCCGTTTCTGTTTGGAGCATGTGACCTGGAGCGCTTTGCTTTATGGCTGGATGACTTCAAATCAGCTGGTAAAAGTGATCTGCAAACACGATTCCAAAACACAGATAGAGATTAATTTTGACAGTTGTGTGGTCTATGGGAAGTTGCATGTTTAGTGCCCCTGGTGGTCAAAAGTTACACAGTGTCCCTTTAAAGGAAAACTCAGTCACTTTTTTACCTAAATAAATGCTTTTCGTAATCCCTGTGGGGCTAAACAAAGTGTTTACGGAGCAATTCGATGCCCCCCCTCCCGCCGGTACCTCTGGCCTGGGAGCAGCTCTTGCAAGTCCGCCTGAGCTAACCTGACACAGAACTTGCGTCAATAGAAACTGCTGTACGGCACTCAGGCCCCCTATTTACGGAGCTGCTTCCAGCGCTGATTGAACCAGACTACCAGCGCTAATTTGAAGAAAACATTTCTTTAGCTTGACACCACCTAAACACCGGCTTCTGGCTCTCAAAACCAACTCTTAGCTGGACCAGAGTGATTCAAGTAGCTTGTGCTGCCTGGGCGCCGGGTGAAGCATCACTGCTGCATGCTCAATAATCACTTGTCATGTCTGCCAAAAGTAAATAAAAATTTGTACTTTTATCTGCAACCCGCCAACCTCAGAGAAAAATATAATCCACGGCATATTTACCCGCAAAAATCGGGGTAAAACGTCCCATTGCAGAAGAGACAGGTCTTTGCTTTGAGCAGAGGGAGACGAAGTGCTGCTACCAACTAAGCAAAGTAGCATCAACAAGCTAGAAAAAGCTTAGAAATATATCCAGGGATCAAAATAGAAGAAAGACAGGCAGAGAAGACGTCTGTGTGCTGTGGGGGTGTAGAAGGGTATGAACTTTACGACAGTGAAAGGACGCCACTGGGGGGAGCCCCGAGCTGAAGTTACTGAGTTCTGCTTTAATTTACATGGAAATAATAATTAGAAAAAGTCATTATTGAAATAATATGGCCATGTAAACTTGGAGGATTTAAGCTAAGACAGATATTATTTTCCAACAAAAGATAATGAAGATAAGTAAACATTCAGAGTTGAACATTATATTGAACATGGGTCTAGCTTCCTGAAAAGGTGCATCTTCATCTTCATTCCGTTAATGCTTAATACGGGTGCCAATCACTTGGAAATGAAATTAAAAATTCTTTATTTATCAGAAGTGATTACACAATACTATTACCAACAGATGAAACACTAATATGAGGTTGAGAACGTGACTTTAATTATATTCAGTCAGAGACGAGACAGCTCCTGGCATCAGCTGTAGTTCACACTCACGGCCAGCAGATGGAGCTCGTGCTTCATGCTGACCGTCTCAAACAGGCCTGACGTGTCTGAAGACATGGCGTCGATCTCACGGAAGTTGTCTCATGTCTCATGAGGCTTCGGATTCGCCATCCCTAATATATAGTTATACCTTCGATAAACAAGTGTGGGCCTTCACTGCCTTACACTTTGGAAACTTGGAAGAGCCACTCGCGGAGATCGCGCCGCCATCTTTGTTTTAGTCTGAAGTCGCATGGCGCCGCCATCTTTTGTTTTATCTCTGTGACGCATCGGTACGCATATTTTGTGTCGACGTATTTTTTGCGTCGACGTAATCGGTTACGTCGACGAATCGTCCCAGCCCTAATGTGCACGCAACCGGGCGGCAAGAAAACACAGGAAAAGCATTATTGAACTATGAGAAGACGTGTGTTTTACATGCAAGACTTGACTTTTAATGCATATGTGGTCAAGATATGACATGAAAGTGTCAGGGATATATAATGTTTGAGTCCTGGTATTTGTTCGGTTGCAAAAATCAAAACGTTAATGCATGTAAACAGTTGAAAATGTTGATAATAGGACAATAGGAGTGACTGTCTTCAGGGAATCCTCTCATAACCTCTGCAGGTTCAGACTACAAGTGAATCCAGGTGGTTGTGGAGGGATCCACCTGGAAAACTAAAGCTGGAAATTATGGAGCTTCTCACATAGCAAAACAGGCTGAATAGTATTAAAGGCACTTTAAAAATCAAAGAACATGACCCCTCAAAGTGCTGCCTGACTGGTCCAGATGAGAGTGGGCTCTCTGAAGCAGGAAGATGATGGCATCTTCAACCCCAAGCCCATTACAATATGCGAACTGTAATGGGTCCTAAAAGGTGTTAACTTGCTTGTTGAGGGTGAGCCAGTAAGAGTCTCTCCAGGACTTTCATGTTGTGAGATGTCAGAGCAACTGGTCTGTAGTCATTTGGTTCAGCTGGTTGTGGTTTTTAGGGACTGGAACAAGACAGGATGTTTTCCACAGCACAGGAACTCTGTTCTGTCTCAGGCTGGTGTTAAAAAGGTGCTGGAGAACCGGACATAGTTGTTCTGAGCAGGTCTTGAGAACTCTGGGACTGACACCATCTGGACCTGCAGCCTTGTTCCGGTTCAGTTTTTCTAGTTGTTTCTTGACCTGGTCACAGGAGACAGTCTGGCTGGAGGTGGACGCAAAGAGGTCTCAGGATGTCCTGATGTGGAGGGAGATAAGGCTGCGTTCAGGTCCATGACTGAGGTGCAGGGTGACAGAGTGGAGGTGGGACAGGAAAGCTGTGTGCTCATAGAGGGTGTGTGGTGTGTTGGGTTGTCGGCAGGGGGGAACTGAACCTATTGAAGAACATGTTCAGTTCGTTAGCTCTGTCCAGACCTCCATCAGTCTGGTCCCCCTTTAACTTGAAGCCAATGATCTTCTTCATTCCCGACCACACATTCCTCACGTTGTTCTGCTGGAGGGAGATGTGATATTGTAAATGATAAATGATGTGATATTTTCAATTTTCTTTAGGTAGGGCATGACAGTTAAAGACAGACCCTTATGAGGAGATGAAATGCATCAGATCAGATATTTTGACTGAATTTAAAACACAAGACTTTCGGTCACTGTTGAGTAAGAATCACTACATAAGACTTTAGCATCCCATCTCATTGGACAGGGACCGCTAAAAGAAACTGATTCTGGTCTGAAATGGCATAGTGTACACTGATGAATAAATACTTACCTACAGATCTGCATGCTGCAATGACTACTGCAGTAATTCCCAACAGGTGTTCAAACAACCATGACAGACGGACTCCATACTACGCGTAGCCAACAGGAAAGAGACTGATTAACATTCTTAAGAGTGAGCAACTAAGACACAAAGATGACACAACAACAGGAGAGTCAGGGTGTATGCTCCTCTGTAAAAGAGGAAAAACTCCAGACTTAAAAGATTGAGTATGAAAGTTAAAGGTGACAGCTGTGTGAAAACTGGTGTTGACTTCATGTGAGTCACAGAAATCAGTAATGCTATAAAGGAGGAAAGACTAAATCTAAGTTACTGGAACTGATCATAATGAGACATTTTTACCAGCAAGTGTAACAATCTGCATGAAGTTAAACACAAATGGCAGCACAGTATAACTCCACTAGACGGACATTAAAACAGCTTATCTACATGCCTCTACTGATTGTGAGCTGTATATTAAGCAACTGGAAGTGGAAAAATTAGTCTGCAAACTGATCAAGTCATTGTATGTTCAGGATGCAACTGGAACAAAATGTTGTAGGACCATCTCAATGTCGGGCTATGATAACACATCACAAAAAGCTGTGAAATAAGTTGAAGATGAAAGACCTGAAAAAAACAAGACATTTCTTAGGCTTAGATTTTGTGCATACTAAAATTACAAAAGACCAAAATGAGGTACAGTATGAAAGGCAATATTAGTTGGACTGTAAGTGAGCTCTCACCATATTTGTCTGTCTGAACCAGAGGTATCTTGTTTGACAGCAACCAAGCATTGTGGTACTTGAAAGGTGCTCAGAAAGGAACAATGTTAATGGAAATAAGAAGAGACTTAAAATTGAATGGGTCAAAATGACTGCGGACTATTACTTTGGCCTACACATCTAGGCCTGTTATACCCAAGAAATTATCAACAGCAGCTTTACGTATGTACATATGAAGCAGTAACCTCACAGGAGAGTTTGTACAGTTGTTAAATGGAGCAGACAAAGAATCCCAGTATGTACCAGTGACTACCAGTGACATCTGAGAACAGCCAGGGAGCACTCGATCTATCAAAGAACCCAGTGTGTCATCACATGCAAACCTGCTGACATCAAGTATTTAATTTGTTCTGTACGGAGCTTGATGACAGCTTGATTTTGACCAACAGCAATTTTTTTTTTTTTTTTTCTTTTTTTTTTTTTTTTTTTTTTTTTTTTTTTTTTTTTTTTTTTTTTTCTTTCTTTCTTTCTTTCTTTCTTTCTTTCTTTCTTTCTTTTTTCTTTTTTTTTCTTTTTTTTTTTTTTTTTTTTTTTTTTTTTTCTTTCTTCTCTTTCTTTCTGTTAGGTTAATTCTTTATAAACCCTGAAGGAATGAGACACAAGAAAGAGTCAACACCAAGTTAGAGTTTTAATCTGCAAGGGGAGACAGTCTCATACCATCTCCGAGGTTTTTCTGTGCCTTGCAGCTTTTTATTCACACAGGTCATGTTAGACAAAACAACTCCTTGTAAGGAAACATGTTGACAGATACAGTAGCAGAAGATAGTTGTACTTCTCCATAGCAGTAATTTTCCACTGAGAGCATGTCACACTGATGCAGATCATGCATGTCACACACTTATCATTGATAATATATAATTATTCTAACACTTTCTTTCTTTCTTTCTTTCTTTCTTTCTTTCTTTCTTTCTTTCTTTCTTTCTTTTTTTTATCCAAATGTGTAAGAAGGTAATTTAGAAAAACTCATAAGATACATGAGTGGCATTTAAACAGCTGAGGAGTTGTCAGGCTCCACAGTTAATTAGGATACTGATAGCAAGTTAATTGTTAGTCATGAGTAAATAAGGGATTATCACGCTTTCCGGAACTTTCCGGAATCTAGGCATTTCCTCTTCCGGGCCATTTTTAACATATAGCCGTCCCTGCTCTATTACACTTTGTAAATCGGATAAACGCCAACCACACTCAAGTTTTCACTGATTCCTGACTGAAGTGATGCTAAGTGTGGTGGGGGCGTACTAATTTGTATATAATTGAAGTCAACACAAGATGAAGACGTCAAAGATTTATTTAAAGTTTGTAGATGAAAGGTCCGACAACGCCACCTTGGGCTTAAGGCCCCAGGAAATAAAGGTGCAGATTCGTTCCTGTTTAGGAAAGACAGAGACGTGAGCTTAAACAATGATAAGATTTATTCTTACAGTATAATGATTAATCAATAATATTTCCAAGTATCTAAGAACTATTTAAAAAATTACTACAAAACTAAAGCTACAAAAGGTAGTTCAGCTGGGAGCACTGGTGGAGGGCAGCCTACAAGGGAGAGTGCCCAGGTGTGCCACCACTTACCTTGTGAACACGCACGCACACTTCACTACAAACCTAACAAAAACGTGGAGCCCAGGTGTACCAAGTGATTCCTGCCACCCTACTCACCACCCAAAGAGCCCTGAAGACAGCAGGAAGCAGAGAGAGGCAGAAAGGTCAGCAGGTGTCTTTTATACCTTCTGGATTAAAAGGGGAGGAGCCTATTTGAGCACTCACTTCTAGTGTAATGAGTGCTCACCACTACATAAGGAAAAAGTAGATCAAAGCGATCGATTCGCCGCGGTGAAGGGCCGAACTTTATAATGAAACAACGCAGCACATTTGTTTGTAGTCAGCAGACTACACAGCTGGTGTTAGCAGCAGGCTAGCGTTAGCCAGCTTGATGACGTGCCTAACTTTGTGCAGCTGAATACAAACAGGCATCTGAAAGCGTCTCCTTTCTTGGCAGTCCCCAGTTGTTCCACTGGAAACAGGAGGGTACAGAGCCGATTTTCAGATGTTTGTGTGTTTTAAGATGCACAAAGTTAGGCTCATACAGCTAGCACTGCTAATGCTAGCTGTATCATCTTCATCTGCCGTGTTGTGCCCCCCGGCTACAAACAAATATTCTGACGTTGGTTTATTATAAAGTTCGCCCTTCTCTCTGGTAAATCTCTTTCATCCCCTTGTTCCTTGGTATCTGTTCAGTCTGGAATCCATGAAATTTTAAGTAGAGTTGGCATTTCTGCAATCTCCAAATGGAACAGAGCAGGGATATTGAACTGGCCTGAAGTGGACCAATGAATTGTTCCAAGTTCCGGAAACCAGAACACGAACGTAATCATCCCTTTTCCATGTCTACTGTATGTGTTTTTCCACATTGTTTTTAGTATTTTTCTGCATATACATTATATATATATATATATATATATATATATATATATACACTTTATATATATTTATATATATATATATATATACACTTTATATATATATATATATATACACACACACACACACACATCTCTATATATATATATATATATATATATATATATATATATATACTGTATAGATATAGATATATGGATAGATATGTAATTAGTTCAGTCTCATCCCTCTTGAACATCTCAGGACTACAGTACACATGTTAAAATAGCTCAGATATCATGTCATTAAGATGATCCATACAGTCAAACAAGCTAAGCTAAAACCTGGGGTCAAATGGCCAAGGTGTGCCGAACTGGCTATTTTGACCTCACCTGATTTGTACTTCAAACTTCTTTAACTTTGTTGTGTGTCATTTTTATCAGATTTGGCCTTTGCAGAGATCATGTTCACATGCTGCACTATGACCTGATAAAGGTTTAGAGCTACTGTACAGCTGCATTAAATTTGTGCTGTGTGCCATCTTCATTTATTCCTCACAAAACATACACTAATAATTAGTTATACACGTTTACAAATCTCCCTTTACTGTGATTCCAAAAGAATTGAAATAGTGTGGTTGCAAAGATTTACTCATTCAGTTATGAGTTATGAAATGAGCCTACAATTTTTGAGCAGAGGCCTAAAAATAGGCATAAAAGGGTTAGATAAGGAAGAATCGAGTCCATGGCAAAGGCTAAATATCAAACAGAAGAAAACAGGAGTGTGAGCTGAGCTGGAAATGGCTGTGTACTGACAATCTCCAGCCACCCTGCTTGAACTTGAAGGATTTTATCATGAAAATGGGAGAAACATTCAAAGGGAAGTTGATGCAAGTTTTACAATCACTCCTCTGAACACAAGAAGATTACCAAAGTGGATGGCCTACATACAAACACATTCAGATACATTTAAAGGAAAACAATATGAGGTTGTTGGAAGATGAGTTTAAAACATGTCCCAAAAAAGAAAGGTGAAAAACATTGAAAAGTCCAAAACTTTCTACTGGCCTTGTAAATTATACTCCTCCGAAAATATGGTCGTTGAGGATTAATGAGGAACAGCTGCAAGTACTAAAAACACTTGCAGTCGGGACAACTTTCATTGCATAAAGACACAATTGCTTGTCATGCATAAAAAGTCTGGGAGGACGAGGCCGTTGGGCTAAAACATAACATTGTTGTGAAGTTGTGTCACTCTGTACTCATTCCACAAAAGCAGCACATGGCCACATGCACAGTTCAGCCAAAGCCTCCACCAGATTTCACAATGATCACACTGACCGTCGTTATGAGATAGCATAGTGATCACACATCATTAGTGTGTTATGATAGCATCCCGTACATGCTAACAGAGCAGCAAGGCCACGCCTGCTGCCCTGACAGTGTGCTCTTCCCTTCACTGTACTGTGGACATGATCCACACCTCAGATAGATGAGATCAAAGTTCCAGATAAGGGACATGTCTCATCAAAGTTGTCATGTTAATGGCTTTGGCTGTAAGTTTGTGTTGAGGTAAGCGATTCATGCGCCGAGCATGTGTGTTCGGCTCAAACACGTGAATGTATTTCTGAGTCAGCCTGGCTGCGTGGGTTTTGAGATAAATCAAGGCTTAAATGCAAGTTAATGCTCCTGTATAAACCCATATTTTGCTATTTACTTATTGAATTCAGTCCTCTTTACTTTCACATGGCCACATCTGTACACACTTGACATTTGAAAACCATACAAGCATACAGAGACAGAGTTCTGCTGCAGGATTTACTGTTGTGAATAAACAGAGACATCACAGCCAAGTCTCTAAACATGACCATTATTCAATGCAGATAAAAAGTTTACAGATTAGGAAGAACTTACTCTTATCTCAAGAACTTTCTACAACGGAGTGTTTCGGCTCTTATCCCAGCCCACCACTTCAATGATTAACTTTGAGCTAAATGTGAAAAGGCAGGACATACGTAGCAGTAACTCATTCTTCTGTCTTCTTCTCTGGTGGAGACATGGGGAAAGGCTTCTACATCAGCAAAGCAGTGGCCGTAGTGTGTGTGGTTGCAGCCGTTGGGGCAGTGGTGACCATCATCGCCCTCTCTGTGGTGTATGCTCAGGAGAAATCAAAGAATCAAGAGCTGGTGCCGACGTCGACTGCTGGACCCAGCACTACACCCTCTACTCCAAAGGAGCCCTGGGATCACTACAGACTTCCAGACACCCTCGCTCCAGTCTCCTACAACGTGACCCTGCGACCGTGGCTGAAGCCCAATGCCGACGGTCTCTACATCTTCACCGGGAGCTCCATGGTGGTTTTCACATGCGTGAAGGAAACCGACCTCATTCTCATCCACTCCAACAAGCTGAACCTCACCCTTTTTGATGGATTCCACGCCAGGCTGAAGAACCTGGATGGAGCTTCTACGCCCAGCCTGAAAATGACCTGGCTGGAGGTGCCAACCCAGTACCTGGTGGTTCAGCTCAACAGCCCACTGCAGGCGGGCGTAAAGTACGAGCTCTTCACTGAGTTTGTTGGAGAGCTGTCTGATGACCTGGGAGGCTTCTACAGGAGCGAATACGTTGAAGATGGAGTGAAAAAGTATGATGTTCTTTTTAAACTTTTTCCCTAAATGTAGTGTAGTTGTATTTTAAATATAAGTTTACAGTATTTCAATTTACTTTTTAAAATAGAATATTCCATTTTAAAGTTGAAACATAAAAATTGTTCTTTTTCTCCTCATATAATGCTGACATTAAAATGACAATCCTGTTGTCTCTTATTATAAATACAGTTTAGTGTAGGAACTAGCATGGTTCTCTCCAACCAAGGTTCACAAATGACATTGTAATGTCTCACAGTTGGTCGTTGTGCTCAGTAAGGTTGAATTGCTGCTGCTTGTTGCATAAGTCAAAGGGAAAACAAAAAAGAACATGAAATGAAATAGGGAGGAAATGAAAAAATATTCATTAATGCATGATAATGTCCAACATGGCTACAGTAAAAAACAAATACAACCAGTAATTTACCCCAGTCTCACATTAAAAACATGAAACCTAACCTTTGATTGCGATATACAGATTTAATTTGCCCAGTTGTAACCCTCTTTTCTCCTGGGTAACATTCTCCAGTCTCTCTGGCTGTGGCTTGAGGTGGGCTAAAGTTGAGCTTCATGAGTGTGTCATGACATGGCCACTGAATAGCTGCTTCATTACTGTGTGAATAACAAGCAAAACCTCCATATTTATGGTTTGGCTGCTTCAATAGTGCAACTGCACACACCACTGTCATGATTCAAGTTTTGTGCTGAGCTCTTATCATCATGTTTATTATGCTTTAAAGCAACTTCACTTGACTCATTTGCTGTTTTCCATTATACAAATTACTCGTTTGAGATCCCCCCCCCCCCCCCCCCCCCCGCCCCCAACACATCAAACAAAACAGTCAAAAGTTCTAAAATAGATTTACATGTATTTTTCTATGTGTGTTTTTCCTATTAACTGCTATACAAGATAGAGCTTTAATGGATTAATATTACTGCCATCAATGCATGGAATAAAATCATAAACTAAATGATTATGAGTACAATTAGAATTGATTATGGACATTAAAGAGATATGTTTTCATCAACAACACAATTTATTTGCACAACTCACACATTAAAACAAATGACACACTTTTTTTCATTTTTTCATATCAGATATTTCTAACAACTTTAAATCTAATCATAAATATAAAGTTTATCATTACATTAAAAAAAAAATAGTTTTATGGCCTTTTTATAAAAAAACCCCCACCATTTTATTTGACTTAGAAAAACACAAATTATATATATATATATATATATATATATATATATATATATATATTTGTTTTTTTTTTCAAATTTAAGTGGCAAAGTCAAATATTTGGTATGAGATTATTATAGTCTTGAGTAGATCAATAATGTATAGAAACATTGATTTTGAGGCAGTATCACTTTTGGAGCCATGAGCTTTTTTTGGAAAAACTCTTTCACCTTAGGTACCAAAACGGTGCCACTTGTACGGTTTTCAGTATTTTTATCGCCATGCATTTTGCAAGGTAAGAATAACTGGCCTCCATTGAAACTCTATAGGTCTATACTTAGTAAAGCTCTGCTGACCATGGTGGCTTGAGTGGGGTCATCTGACCTAAAACCTGTTTTTCCTGCATTTTGAAGGCAGAAACTTAGATTTATTGGGAATTTATGGGAAAACCAATGATATATCAGGTTAACAGTAAATCCAAAATATCTGGTTATAATGGGAGTCAATGGGACCATATTTGGCCTTTTGTTATTCAAATTTTACACACACACAAAATGTATTTTCAACCACATTCACAACACTATTATGAGTGTCCCAACGTATCAAGACTATTTGTATGGTTTTCAGCATCTTTACTGCCATGCATTTTGCAAGGTAAGAATAACTGACCTCCATTGAAACTTAATGTATTAAATTTCAGATGACCTTGGTGGCTTGAAGGGGGTCATCTGACCTAAAACCTGTTTTCCTTGTCTTTTGAAGGCAAAGGTTTAAATCTACAAAAAAAATTCTGGGAAAAGCACTGTAAATGTCATAACAACAGGAGATATATGTGGTTAAAATGGGAGTCTATGGGACCAAATTGGTCCATACTACTGTAAGTTAAAGAGTGATGGTACATTTGATATCTCCTGTTTTATGCATCTTGTAATAAAAGTGATCATGGAATTATAAACATGATGATAAAAGAAAATTCCTGGCCAAATTTCACATAATTACCTTTCAAACTGAATTTGTTTTAAAAAAAACTGACAAAGGTACGAATTTGGTCCCATAAAATGCCCTGAGGGTTAAAGGTAGAGTCTGAAGTTTCCCCGCTGAAATGTAAATGTCAGACTTGTGCAAAGGAAATCCATCTCAAACCACGGCTTTGGGCCTCTACTTGCGTGCAGTGGTGAGTTTGAATGCAACCATCTCTCCCCGTCTGTAATTCGGTCTTCGTTTGTTATGGTCTGGTGGAGATTTCTGTTTATATCGCCAGCCAAGGACATGACGCTGTGTGGGAATAAGCTCATGATTGGAGCAGACGCCAGTCACTTGAACTCTCAAAAAAAAAAAAAAAAAAAAAAGGAAAAAAGGAAGCCTGAAGAAAAGGTAAGAGCTTTAGATAGTGCACATTGGAAAACCAGGGTTAATATTGGTTTGGCTCTTACCCACTTCTGACCTCTGAAGGAGGCTTGAAGCTGAATAGGCTGAAGAACGAGGTGGCCATTAGCTTGAGAGGGAGGGGCGCTCAGTTTGAATATTGTTGTTTGCAAACAGAAACGGTGGAGGGACTTTGGACTCTACCTTTAAGTAACATCTAAAGTTTAGATGTTGAATCTAAACTCAACTGTTTAGAATCTAAACAGTTGAGTTATGAGAAAAGTTCGACACCTCCACCACAGTTGTCACGAAGGTAAACTTGATGTATTAAACCTAAAATGATTTTTTTTGTACCAGACAGTAAACACATTTATTTCCGCTGTGAAGTTGACTCCCTTTTGGAGCCAGACCCTAATGCATGCTTTGCAATTGTACATCCGCATAGGCTTCACTTTGCACAGCCATGCTTTGCCATTTGGTTAGAATTCAATATAATCTAACTAATAATATAACCCACATTATTCCAATTAATAAAAATCTAGTTATATAAGGCCAATTAATAGAAAAATATCCTTTGGATTAAAAGATTAAACAACTTTTAAGGGGGCTCTGTATCCGTCTCTTACTGAAGTTGAAGTCATAAACAGTTTTTTTCGCGCTTTCGAGGAAATTATGAACTTTAAGATGTCTAAATGAAGAACCAGATACTGGTTAATTTATGCCACAATGCACAAAACATAGTATGACAACACTTAGGCATGGAGTTGGATTTTATGGCAACCGTAAAAGAAAACTTGCCTTTTAAAATGAAAATGGCACCAGAGGAGATCCAGGTATATTTAATGTTGGTTTGACTACCAATTTTTATGCCTGATTAGAGTTGTGGCGACAACTCAGATGCAGCCGACAGATGCCAGGAAAGCCTTCCCCTGCTTTGACGAGCCCGCCATGAAAGCCATCTTCCACATGACTCTCATCCACCCTCACGAGACCGTGGCTCTGTCCAATGCCATGAACTACGGTGAGTTCTGCTCTTGTTCCAGTCATCAACCCAACATTTCTCCCTTCAAGAATAATCTACATTAACCTGAGTAACATTTCCATCTATCAAATATATAGAATATGAGATTGCTGAAGTTAGTTTCTCAACTAATTAGAAAAGACTGATTTTAAATCAAATGCAATTATAAACTAGTATCTGTAATCTGTGATGTATCTTTAACATATTTTTTTTTTTATCTATTGATGAAAATGGTGATCAGATATTTGATGACATCGTTCAATCTGACAGACTTGCTCTCTCAATTTCACTTGGAATACAAACAAAAAAGCAGTTTGACATATGTGAAAACAAAATGGTTAATGATGCTCAATCTCTCAGTGGCAAGCACGTATGATGGAAACGGCAAATATAAAACACTGCTCTGCTTTGTTGTTGTTTTTCATCCCACATAGACCCTGTCAACATCACTGTGGATGGCCAAAATTTAATTAAGACCAGCTTTGAACCCACAGAGGTCATGTCAACCTACTTGCTGGCTTTTGTTGTATGTGATTTTGCATACATTGGAACGAATCCAGATGCAGATGTTTTGGTAATTATTTCTTAAAGCACACAGAATCACCAACAGAAATAATGAAAAACATCCACATCTTTTGATCAGCTCATCTTTGTCCAGGCTTGTTTTTCTTTTTTAATGGTTTGAAACTGTAACACTGAGAGCTTTTCTGCTGAAAGAGACTGACCTCTGAGCTCCATCACTGAACGACAGCGTTCACTTGCCTCTGAGCCTTAATGAGCCCAGCTGAAGACAAGGAGTACTGACTGAAATCTGACGCATAGTTTAAGATGGTGAAATCACAGCTCAGCGGAGAAAGACAGACATTTCCAGAGCCATTATCGAGAATCTCAAACATTTCCCACACATCAAATTGATCCTGTCTTGGCTCATTAGTTTGCTTTCTCTCCTCTGGTGGGCTCGTTGTTTCTGCGCTGCCCTCTGCTGGATTGTTAAAGCTGTTTTTCCCCTGTACAAGATCAGGATCTGGGCTCGCAAGAAAGCCATCGAGGAAGGTCAGGGAAACTACGCTCTGGAAAAGACTGGACCCATACTAGCTTTCTTTGAGAACTACTACAACTCCTCATACCCCCTGGAGAAGTCTGGTAGGACTCCACAGACACAAGCACTATGAATCTGATCATATTCCTTAAACAGTTATTTTAACTCCTCATATTTTTGCAGTAAAGTTAGAAAATCTCTGACCAACAGTAGAAATATATGACTTAAACCTCTGTGTTGGCTTTTAGACCAGATTGCTCTTCCTGACTTCAGCGCTGGAGCCATGGAAAACTGGGGCCTGATCACCTACAGAGAGACTGCACTCTTGTATAATCCTCTAGTGTCCTCTAATGGAGACAAGGAATGGGTGGCGACAGTCATCTCCCACGAGCTGGCACATATGGTATCACCCTGAATGGCTGCTCACTGCTCTTTAATCCTAATTGTGTTTTTATCCTGAAAAGACAAATAACTGAAGCGTTGCGCCCTCAGTGGTTTGGGAATCTGGTGACCATGAGGTGGTGGAATGACTTGTGGCTTAACGAGGGGTTTGCCACCTACGTGTCTTATCTGGGAGCCAACTATGCTGAACCCACATGGAACATGGTAAATTTTAGATTCATACTGATGAAGAAATGAGTTAAACATCCTTGTTGTTAAATGTGTGGTCGCCACGTGCTCCGTTTACCTGCTTAATTTCCAGAAAGACTTAATTGTTCTGAACGAGATCATCGGTGTGATGGGCGTGGATGCTTCTGCTTTCTCCCACCCTCTCTCCTCCAAAGAGGAGGATGTCCTGATGCCAGAACACATCAGCTCGCTGTTTGACTCTATCACTTATAGCAAGGTGAGCCAACACAGAAAGTACATGATCTCACCTACTGGGTGAAATAGATCACACCATAAAGAGGGGGATGATCCTTGAAGCACCCACAGAAAAAAAATCACATATTACCTTTCTTTATTAAGATATTATTGAAGAGCTGAGGTGCCTTCCATTTAAACGGCTTCCCTCTATTTTTCAGGGTGCTGCTGTCCTGAGGATGCTCTCAGAGTTTATCACTGAGTCTGTCTTTTCCCAAGGACTCCATGTACGTAAGACTTATTAAACCGATGAACATCTTTGTGTGTGACAAAAATCAGCACAAACTATTTAATGTGATTAATGTATACATAACAGAAATATAACACAGCTTATGATCTGTCTGCAGACATATTTGGAGGAGTTCCAGTATAAAAACACAGTCTACAAAGACCTGTGGAAGCACCTACAAATGGTAAGATAGTAACATTTAATATGCATGCTTTCTTTAGAAATGAAAGTGCCTTTAGAAATGGTAAAAAGCTGTCTTTATGTAAAGATAGTTACAAATGTCCTTCTGCATTTCCTTATAATGAACTCAAATAGTCTTGACTCAAGGGTAGCAAAGATAAATGGTATTTCATGACTTCTCACAGACAGAAGGCACAGACTTTTTAGCCTGCTCCCAAAATAAGCTGTAAATGTCCAGCAGATGAAAATCCAATATTTTCTCCCCTGTAAGTCCACGTCAGTAATCTGCTGTTTGAACAAGTCGGTTTGATGTCTAAATGAGCATCCTGGTCAGACATTCATGGGAGTTTCAGCAGCACTCTCTCCAGTTTTGACATGGTGACATTTTTCTTTCATTTTCAATGTGGCACCAGTCGAAACTTCATGCAGGTGTACCTTCAACCGGTTCCCGAGATTACAACACTAATGTGGGATTTTGTCATGTTCAACACATATGTGAAAGAGGTGTGGAAAAGCAAATAATATAATATTCCACATTTACATGACAGATATTCTGGTTAGAAAAGGAGTAGCCCAGGGGTAATATTCGGGCTTTTAAAAACCTGAATATGAGCATTTTTGGGATTTTGCTGGTGTTTACATGGCCGTGAACAACCGGGTTATTGCTAATATTCCAGTTATGAAAGAGTTATTGACTGCATGTAAACGCAGTGATTGTGACTGAAATTAGATCTGACATCAGCAATCATGGCACTGAAGAAAATATAAAGTCAAACTTGAGTAAAAGAAACTTTCAAAAACTGCATCAAACTCTGAAGTCCCGTTACAATAATGTTCTTGTTATTAGGCCGTAGAGAAAGCTGGGATATCACTGCCCCACCCCGTGGAGGTTATTATGAACCGGTGGATCCTACAGATGGGGTTCCCTCTGGTCACCATCAACACTCAGACTGGACAAATCACTCAGAAACACTTCCTGCTGGATTCAGAGGCTGTGGTGGACATACCCTCAGAGTTCAAGTAGGATCCAATTTCTAATATTTCAGGTTAACATGAGAAGAAACTCACTTCTTCTATCTGTCTAACATCTTTAATCTCTCGTTTGTGCGACTCAAGCTACGAGTGGTTTGTCCCCCTAACCTGGATTAAGACTGGTGGAGCTGAACAGCAGTACTGGCTTCTCAGCAAAGAAGGTAACATTTATTTCATAATGAACACCACATGTCAAAAAGAGAAGCTAATTTTCATTTCCTTGCAAACAGATACAAATAAAAACATGGTTCTTCAAGATACTGATTGGTTGGTGGCAAATATAAATATGAAGGGCTTCTATAGAGTCAATTATGATGCTAAAAACTGGGAGCGCCTCCTTGACAAGCTGAGCTCCAAACATCAGGTAGAATATCAGTGATGTCTCTTTAGCGCTTCTTTATGATGACCAACGCCTCTAAAACGTTTCCCTCCACTGTTCAGGATATTCCCGTAATCAACCGGGCTCAGATCATTGATGATGCCTTTAACCTCGCAAGGTGAGTCCATGTTTCTAGAAGCTCTCTAACAAAAGAAGCCCTCACTGTGAAATTCTGAAAGAGTATCTGAAAAGTTTTGTGTCACTTTCAGGGCAAAGATAGTGAACACAGTTTTGGCTCTGAGGACCACCAAGTTCCTAAATAAAGAAGTGGAATACATGCCCTGGCAGACAGCCAGACGTGGTTTGGATTATTTCTACCTTATGTTTGACCGCAGTGAAGTTTATGGACCCATGCAGGTTTGTAATGATCGAGTACCTGATCAATAATTGATTTCTGTCAGCGATCTGTATCTGGGTTTGGAGCTTTCAGGGTTATACAGTATGCAGTGTAAATTCAGTGTAACTGCCTTGCATCATTATTGAACAGAAATGCAAATAAACCTCATGTTTTATCTTTTTCCTTCAGGCTTACATAAAAAACCAGGCCACCCCTCTGTTTCAACACTTCAAAGATCTCACGCTGAACTGGACAAAGATCCCAGAAAAACACACTGATCAGTAAGTTGTTAACATGGTGCCTGTCTTAAATCATGTCTGCTTCATTCTGTGAAACAATCACGCTCAAATGTTTACATACCCTCCCAAAAAAGAAATAAAAATCAGCTGTCAATGAAATAAGTTCAAACCATAGACCGTTAATAGAGAGGGACAAGCCTTCCACTACAGTAGGTCACCCGTTGGTTTCTGATGAACTAAAAGTGAAGCCAGTTGGGCGTGTCCCACCGTCGCTATCTTGCCATGTTACGTGTGTCGTCACTCCCGGAAAATACTAAAATGGGCAAAGGCAAGGCCAGTCCGAGCCGTGGGGTAAATGATTGACAGCTGACGTACTCTGGGCTAAACGCTAACCGAGCTAACTGGAAACTAACAGGAGCTAAGAAAGATAAGCCCCCTGAGCGGCGGTGTGAAGGTAAGACATGCTTAGACTTGTAATTAGCTAAAAACCGCCGTTGTGCGTCTCTGCTACAAATTGAGACCTTACTGAGAGCAAACAAGCTAACTAGGAGCCATCCGTCGGCAGGCCGGGCTTCTGGGCTGCCGCATGTCAATTAAAAGGACATGCCCTTAATTATGTGTAATTTCAAGATTCAATAAACGAATGACTTATATGAAAAATTCACCCCCCTCACAGTTGACATGAAGGTAAACTTGACCTGTTAAACCTAAAATGATTTTTTGAACCAGGCTGTAAACATGTTTATTTCTGCGAGATCGAACGAGATCGCGGGTACAAGCGGCCGAAATGAATTTCCTCCGCAGGGTGGCCGGGCTCTCCCTTAGAGACAGGGTGAGGAGCTCGGTCATCCGGGAGGGACTCAAAGTAGAGCCGCTGCTTCTCCGTATAGAGAGGAGCCAGATGAGGGCATCAGGATGCCTCCTGGACGCCTCCCTGGAGAGGTGTTCGAGGCATGTCCCACCGGGACAAGACCCAGGACACGCTGGAGGGACTACGTCTCCTGGCTGGAGAGACATGTAAATTTACATGTAAATTTATTACTTTTTTCAGTTTCTTGTTATTTAAAGAATTATTATGAATTTTGCCTTTTTCTTTTCTTTTTTTTTTTTTTTTTTAAAAAAAGGAGGAGGGTATGTAAACATTTGAACACAACTGCTGTGACCTTTAGGAATCATCACCCCATGATTGACTGGTGAAAATGAAAAAGACAGATGTGACATGTTACTTTTTGTTCTTGTGACTATTTTGTTTCACTCTAAAGACACAGTAAACTATAACCCCATGGATTATTATGGGATGGAGTGGATTCATTTTTCTATTATTTAAGTGGGAATAATATGTCTTTAGCAAAGAATGCGTCATTCAAGTTCAATTGAGACTTTTATGAATCTGACTTAAATTTTTCTGTCCGTTAAGCATCCTGAGGTGACATTGTCATGAAATGACGCTGTACAAATAAAGTTGAATTGAATCGAATTAAATTGAGTTATAGCTGTTGAGTTGTAATTTCCATTATACTGTGTTGGGTCATTTCGGGCTACCCATCATGTTGGGTTGATGTTTGCTCATGCGCGACCAACAGTAAAATTACTCCCAGGTTACCCCCACTCATTCAACCTCCACAGTTGCTAGCAGTGCCTGGATGCTACACGGGCAGGTCTCGCTATGGCCCCGGCTAAATCCCGCAAGCTTATTGTAATAACCGGGCATGTTGGTCATACGAATGGTTCAGTGTAATATGAGCATGTGTAGCAGTGATTGTGAACTCTCAGTCATTTGTAGTTAACGTTAGTGATAGCTTGTTATACAACCCAACTGGGTTGTATAAACAGCCCAACTGTTGGTTTAAGGAAACCAACCCAACTTGTTGGGTCAAAATAACCTAGCATGTGTTCTGTCCAATATTTAACCAGTGTTGGGTTAAAAAATTACCCATAGTGGGTTGTTTTTAACCCAACATTTTTAAGTGTGTATGAAAATGAACACCTTTCAGGACTCATTTGCATATTCAAATGTTTCTCGGAGTTGAAGATGCCATCATCTACCTGCTTCATAAAGCCCACTCTTATCTGCACCAACAAACAGCACTTTGAGGATCATGTTCTTTGATTTCTCAAGTGCTTTTAATACAGTAAAGTAAATTTTTATTTAATACAGTAAAGTAATTTTTTATTAATCAAGTATTTTTCATTTCATTCATTCTGATTTCTAGTAAGGATGTAACAATATGAAAATTTCATATCACGGTTATTGTGACCAAAATGATCACAGTTATCATTTTTATGGTGGTATAATAGCAATACCCCCCAGAATCTTTAAAAATATCCAAAATGGGTCTAAATGTCTATTTTGTTCTTTTAAAAGGGGAAGACTCAAGAGAACTGTCCATGAGGGTGCCTTTGTTGCCTTCCACCATGTTTTGATAAATTAAACATTGCAAACTGCAACGGCCACGGCTTTTCCAGCCAGTGAGCAGCATCACTGTGAGATTTTCAAAGTGTAGTGATCAGTCATGGTTTTAACGATAATTAAAATTTGAAACGGTATTACTAATCGTTGGTAATTTTATCATGGTTAGCCATTTTGTAATTGTTACATCCCTAATTTCCAGTTTGAACTTCAGCAAGTCATCTTGATCTACAAACCTAAATATTAAGCTCCTGCCATGTGATTGGCCGATTAGCGATTTGTGTTGATGTCGATCAGGTTGACGTAATCAAGTGGTCGGTTAGTGTATGCGATACTTGTTTAAATATGAAAACATAATGAGGCTACATTTAGTTTACAGAGTGCATCCCAGAGCTGAAAATGTCACTTTAATTTCTTTTACTAAACCACGTTGTAATTGTGAGCCTTCCCCTGATCTCATGTGTCATCCTTATCCAGGTACAATCAGGTGAATGCAATCAGCCTGGCCTGCAGTACAGGAGTGGAAGAGTGCACAAAACTGACTACTGGCTGGTTCAAAGAGTGGATGAAGAACCCTGCTATTAACAAGTAGAGCCTTGCTAGCTGTTATTGTTATTAAAAATGTCATTTTCTTTCTATCATTTTGTGCTGAGATGTATCTCTTTCAACCCGTCATGGTTCACCCTCCTGCCTTTACTCTCCTGTCTACATCAAACTTTCCAGCATTACTCCCAACCTGAGGTATACAGTGTACTGCAGTGCAATTGAAACAGGAGGTGTGGAGGAGTGGGACTTTGCCTGGACGATGTATAAAAATGCTACTATCGCCTCAGAAGCAGAGAAACTTATGCAAGCTCTGTCCTGCGCCAGAATGCCCTGGCTGCTGAACAGGCCAGTAGCACACACATCCTGTTGTAGCTTTGCAATACAATGTACAACAATCCATTTCTTTGCAATTCATACTTACAGTATATTGGAACTTATCTATGTGTTTCAGGTACCTGCAGTATTGTCTGGATCCAGAGAAGATCCGGAAGCAGGATGCGACATATACCATTATTTACATTGCTAGTAATCCTATTGGACAACCTCTGGCTTGGGACTTTGTTAGAGCCAACTGGGGCCTCATATTCAATGAGTGAGTTTTCTTTATGTTAACACCAAACAATGTGCTTTTGCTATTAATCTGTTCTTGTTCATTGATCTAAACCTTTTCAAAGGAAACACTTTTCAGCATCTTCACTTTGCAACTCCACTGCGTTAAGAAAATGTAAATAACTCAAGAATTTTATGCAATATACCTGTATAAGTTAATAGAGACAAAGACAGAAAAGTTAACAGAATATACACAACTCCATTCTGGTGCCCACCAAAGGCCTAGTCTTCTCCAACATGGAAGAGTTGTGGCCTACCATTTTGAGGCAGATTTGGTGGGTTTTGTCCTTCAGACACAGACAGCAGTAACAGCTGGATGCAGTGACCTTTGATCCCTCAGTCGACGTTGCTTGAGAAACCATCATGACATCATTATCAATATGGCCCCATGGGTTCAAGAGTACCTTGGAAATCCACCAAAATGAGCTCATTTCAGAAAGACAATGTATATACAGTATGTCGTAAGATTAAAAAGATAATCCAGATGTATTTATAAGTGTAAAGGTACCACTGATGTATTGGCACGTCACAGAATTCTGGAGAAACAAATGCTGCAATCATTCTTTTCCAAGTCTGAGCTTATTTCAGCAGAACAATACCAGATGCCAGAGTGGCCTCAGGGTGTGTGCGTGACTCGTCCTGATTAGTCTCCTACTGAAAATATATAACGCATTATGAGGAGAGAGACTTGGACCGCAACAACCACGGCTGTTGAAGAGCTGAGGCTTTGTGTTCAGTCAGAATGGACACAGATTCCTTTAAACTGCAGTGTAATGTAAAGAAAGAATGATGTAACATGGATCTTCAAGTGTGTTACTGGTCACAAATTTATTATTATTATTATTGTTTTCTAGAAACAATGAAGTTAGTCAGTTAATACTCCACTTTAATTTAATACACTTTAATACAATTCCAGTTGATACGCTGGAAATATTTGGCTCAACTCCCTCAGAAAAACCAGTTTCTCCAAATGGTTCTTCATTCAGTATAGTTCAGAGCTTCTATTTTAGCCTATTTACGTCTAAACTGAAAATATATGTAGCCTATATATACAGTATATATATATATATATATAGTCCAACTACATATTTCAGTTAGATGACAAATTTCCATCCAGCTGAATCGTAAGCTTTGAGTTGGGACAGACGGAAGCTCACCTCTTCATCCTGGTATTTCCTTTATTCGTCACCAGTAAAGTGCAGCATGCAAAAGTGCATAAGTGCAAAAAATTGTAGAAAAAGGTTCAAACAAAAAAGAACAACAAAAATGCTAAACACTAGGCTCTTAGCTACAGGGCTCTAGTTCTTGTTGCCCATCAATGCCCAAGCTGCAATACAAAAATCTCACGCCTAGAGCTTCCACTCCAGCTTTAAAACAGATACCCCTCCTACAAGACAAACCATTGCTAATTGACAGTCCCTTTATCAGTCGCCTTATACCATTCCCAGCCCCAAAACATGAATGTGTACCTAAATTGTCTAATAAAATTAGTCAAGACTAAATAATCACAATGATTCAAATATGTCTAACCAAATTACCAGCTACATCACAAGGAACACTCCTCTTCAACATATCCCCATGGTATATGCCACACATGCATCTAAAATGATGCACAGAATCAATAACACATCACAACCTAAGTTACACAATTCCATAAATCGACCAGATGTACAATCATAAATAGAAATGTATGTACTTTAATGGTGTGTGCAAACTGTGTGCAACATACTTATTACAGGGCAAGGGCTACAGCCTGACATGAATTACGTGTCTGTCACCTTAACCAGGAAATGACATTTAATCCAATCAAATAAAAGAAGAATGGACAACATAGAATTAAAGTAACAACAGCTAAAAATTTACCCAATATACAGTATATAATAAAGTTAATGTGATACTGTTAATAAGGTTCATGTAAAGCTGTTGATG
This sequence comes from Atherinomorus stipes, assembly GCA_023101725.1. Lineage (NCBI taxonomy): Eukaryota > Metazoa > Chordata > Actinopteri > Atheriniformes > Atherinidae > Atherinomorus > Atherinomorus stipes. Next base: position 63,669 of record JALJCO010003780.1, read on the forward strand.
CTTGTTTAAACTTTAACAGCTTACAAATAAAGTTTCTAAACTTTACTAACAGGTTTACTTGAATTTTATTGACGGCATCATATTAATATATTGGGTGAATTATGTTACCTACTGTTCATGCCATGGCCTTTCTCCTCTGTTTTATTTGATTGAATTACATAAATGTCATTTTCTGGTTAAGGTTACAGACACATAACTAAGTTGGATGGAAGTTTGTCATCTAACTGAAATGCATAAACCTTAGTAGATGGACCAGATTTTTTCAGTGTATGAATGGCTTGAATGTTTGTAAGCTATTTCTATTTAGTGTTTTCATAAAGGCCTCATTTTTATGCATGTTTTGATCAAATAAAGATAGATATCTAAGTCAACAAATAAACACAGAACCACAACAAAGATATTAAAGATCATTATTTCCTTACATGTGATTGTGTCTGTAAAAATGAAGATTCAGCTCATGAATCAGCTTTTCTTGTTCATGATAAAGAATCAGCTTTTAAACTGACTAATTAGAAATGTCGGTCAAAGAAAGTTGAAAAAGAATCAACACATTCAAGTTTTTTTGTTTGGTTGCAGAAACTTCCTTTATTTTTCCAAGAGTATCTAACTGCAGTTACAATGACCAACAAGGGCGCCGCCATACATCCAATCCATACAGGAAGTCTCATTCGGAAGTTAGTTAGTACCCCCCAAGAGTAACTATCTGCGGCTTCAAAACAGATGTGTATAGTGTAGTCAGGTGGTTAGTGTTAGGAGAAAGGTCAGAGTTAGACTTTAGTAAGTTACATGAAAAAGAAACTTTGGATTGGGACTTCCAGCGTGGATTGGATATATGGCGACGTACCGTGACTGCAGTTGGGTCCCTCTCTATTATTCTGGAATTGGAGTACATGTTTTTTATTCTTAAAAATGTTATGTGTGTTCAAACAGGACATGAACATAAATCCTTCCCATGAATTTGCTTTACTTTTTGCCTGTAAAATTGTTAAAAATCTTCCATTTTTGTTTCCTCAGTTATGGTGGTGGATCATTTTCCTTCGGATCATTAATTGATGGAATAACCAAACGCTTCTCCACGGAGTTTGAGCATAAGCAGGTACGGTTAAGAGCCATATTAGGCGCATTCGGACAGAGAGGTTCTAAGAACGCAGTTCCTACAGACTGATCCAACGAGCGTTTTGTGTGTGGCGCCATCTTGTGGCGCCGCCATTAAGGTGGGGACAAGTCCCAATTACCTCCTATCTACCAACATGGAAATATCTGGATTTACAACGTTGGACAGTTGTCTAAGGTCATGATAACCTGTTATCCAGAGATCTTTAAAGTATTCTAACTTTTATTTATTTATTTTTTTACATCGGATCATTAATTTAAGCTATTATTCATCGACGGAAACTGCCTTTAATGACAAGCCAAACTGGAGTAACACACACATCTCGTGATTACTTATCACAGTTTAAAAAACTAAACTCTTTCAAAGGTGGTTACTTTTCTATTTTGTCACATATTTGGCTTTTGGTATTGTTTAAGGAGACCACGTAGCCTTCACATGTCCTGCAGCTGAAACTAAAGGCTGCAGGACACCGTCTTCCTGATCCGTTTGTGTTTCTGACTGAACTGTTTTGAACGTGTCAGATTAATGAGTGTTCACCGTAATGTTTTTGTTGTTAGGGATTAAATCCAATGTTTTCTCTGCTGTGGCAGCAAGTTATTCCTCCTCTGCTCTGTGTGTCCAATATTCCTCCCGAAACGAACACACTGATACACAGTGGACGGAGCAGTGTCCAGTTTTGTCACAGACGGCAGAAATCTTCAGGAAATAAATGTCCGTGATCTTCTTATTTTTTTCTTTCGTTTTCTTATGATGTTCCAAGAACCAGGAATGTGACAGTCCTTCTAGATTTCCTCCATATTGTTCAGAAAAAAGTCAGATTTCTCATCTGTTTTAATTACACATGCAGAGAAACGCCCCCGTTGCAATGGCGGACGGTCTAGTTGTAGCGTTTGGCCGGATCAGTCTATAACTACGCCTCCTGAGTTTAGTTATAAGAATACCCTTCGCCTTCAGCGTGCGTTCGCACATGAGGGAGGACCTCGTTAGGGACCATGTATGATGCAACAGAGACAAATTTATGCCCCAGCAGATCTAAAACAAAACTGAGGTTTCTCATCTCTTTTATTCAAAGCTATTATAAAAGCAAACTTACCAGCTTTCCCTTCCTTTCCCTTGTTTACGTTTTGTTTAAGTGCGGCCGGAACTTTAGTGGCCAGTCCGTCCACTAAAGTGTCCGGCGGCAGCTGCAGATTCTACTGCTATACTTTCAGCTGTGTTTGGTCATTAAATTAATATGAAAGTAATTGCTTTTGGACATTTCAAAATAGTCATCGATTCGTGACGTGAACCAGTGCAATCGATTTAATAATGAATTGGTACACTCCTATTGTAATAGTTCTTGTTGTTATTACAATCTTGGTAAACAGTTAAACAGCTTTGAGACTTTTTAAATATGGCGGGACTGGAAGAAGTGGAGCTCACGCAAGGGGCGGGGCTTGCCAGTTCTACCAATCACCAAACACCTACGTATTTCAGTTCCTATGGAATCCCAAACAGACCCTGCCTCAGAGTAGGAGCTAAAAGGTTATAGGAACTGAGATCAGAGGTCCCTAGTTCCTATATGTCCAAATGTGCAAAAAAAACGGCCTGGTTCCCGAAAAGGTTATAGGAACTCCAAAAGGTTTCTACAGTCCGAAAGCGCCTATAGTTACTTTCATATCAGCAATTTGTGATGCAGATTAAAGCAAAAGAAATTACATTCACCTGAAAAGGAACTGTGCATAAGAATGCAAGAACTGATTCAGCGTGGTGTTGACTTTTCCTCTCCAGCTGCTGCAGTTCAAAGAAGACAATGCATCCCAGCTGGGCTCAGCAGCTTCAGCTCTGGAGCAGGTTCTGGAGAGAACCAAGGCCAACATGAAGTGGGTGGCCCTGAACAAGGAGCAGGTGCTGGACTGGTTCATCAATGAAACCTCCTCCAAAATCCAGTAATCCAAAGAAATCACCTGGTGCACAGCATTCAAATGTACAGTAGACTGTTCTACTAAATACAAGCATATATATTTTTTAACATTATGTATATTCTGAATTGAATGAATACATTTTTAGTGTAACACTTCGATTAAAACCTTTTATGGAATAAAAAAATTATGGTGTAAATTTTTTGTATTGAAAGAAATGTTTATTTTAATTAGTGAGTCCAAGAACATCTGAAAAAATGTAATAATGCCTGCAAGCAACCATCTTTTACATATTCTATGGCTGCCCTATGTAAAATAAAACAACTATAAAATTAAATTGTGACTAAGCAGCAACAGAAACAGAGCATATCTTTTCACAAATTGACTGGATAATGGTCACAAATCTCAGTAGCACACAGCAGTAAAACGTGTGTCATCCATTCTCAGCTGGCCAACACAAGCTGTGTTTAAATGGACAAATATTTATTCAGTCAGTCAAGTGATTGGATCAGTTGTGTGCAGGGACGGCTGAGCAAAAGTGAGCTAGTAGGGCATAGCCCTCGATAGCTTTTCCAATAAAGATGAGGAAACTTATGAATAAATTATTTGATAAAAACTGGAATTTTTGTTGTAATTTTCGACCAGCACATAGCAGCTATGGAGCCAAACCTGCACTTAGAACACAAAATCTGTAAAAATGGGCTTATTATCTTCAGCCTAACGCTAGGGACACACTGCATACGGAAGCGCACCGGGGCGCAGCGCACCTATTTTCTCGTCGACGTCGCTCCTCTTTCTGTCCACATCGGACGCGCACAGTCAGCAGCAGTCCTGCTTTTCTGCTGTACTTCTATAGCAGATAATTCCACAATGGCTACATCTCCTCCGGTTCTGCTATCATCCTATTTACAAGAAGAAAGCCGACATTTCTGTGTGTGAGTCCTTCCACTTGCATTTTCAATACAGATGAAGATATAAATGACATATAATTAGATCTATTAAAAAGAGAACGGGTTTTAAAGCTTATCTGGGTGCGCTGACACCACGCAGCACCTGATGTGGTCGACACCGTCTGTTAACAAGGGCGCCGAAATGAAACTGCTGCGCTTCGGCGCGCCTCTGCTTGCAGTGTGTCCCTAGGGTATGCGGGGCAACACCATTTCACCTGACTTTGTGTTTACATTAAGTCAGGTGATGACGCACAAGTGGTTGTGCGTCATGCCCCCTTCATTTGCAGCTCATGATTTGCAGCCCAACAGCAGCAGATTTGGACCAATGACCGACAATTTGGATGGATAACAAGTTGCGGCACTGTGTGTGTGTTTTCAACCAAACTTCTGTCGATGACAGACATCAGCGTGAACGAGGTGGATTATTATCTTTCACATCAGTTTTATCTGTAATGTTTCTAGAGGAAAAACGGGAAGTGTAGAACCTGGGGGCACATCATCCAAAGCATATCCAAATTAAATTGAAGGAACAGCGACAAAACTGCAGCTTTTGTGTAACTTGCTCTCAGAGAAAAGACTGGCTAACAGCTAGCCTGGCTAAAAGGTGATACTTCTACACCGAGGGGCAAACTCCGCTGGAAAAGTGTGAAGCCCGGAAGTTAAGTTAAATAAATTTAGTTCTCTCTTCATCCACTAGGGGCTGGCTTCAAAACTGAGCAAATCCCCAAAGACTCCCATGTTAAAAAGGCCAAATTCACAGCAAAAATAAACATGTTTACAGCGGAAATAAACATGTTTATGGCCTGGTTAAAATAAAATCATTTTAGGTTTAATAGTCATGTCAACTTCATGTCAACTGTGAAGGGGGTGAATTTTTTTAAATAACTTATCTGTTTAGATGTTCTTAAATCTTGAAATTACACATAATTAGGTCGCATGTTTGATTGACAGGCAGCAGAAAGGTGCCACTTTTAGCTGTGGAGGCAAATAGTTAGCTCCCTGCTTGCTCCCAGGAAGGCCTCAGCCAGTAGCAGAGTTGCACAACAGAGACTTTTAGCTGGTTAACAGCAAGTCTGAGTGTACCTTACCTGTTTTCACCCATTTTAGTATTTTCCAGGAGTGATGACACATGCGACATGGCAAGATGGCGATGGTGGGAAGTGCCCAACTGGTTTCACTTTCACCTCTTCAGATGTGACCGGATACTACGTCCAATTTTTTTTACAGTCTTTGTTCACACACTGAAGGGAAGTAATGAGGGATGGGAAAGACTGATAGCTGCTTTCTGTCGAGCTAAACTTCATTCAGAAATCACCTGACTTCAATAAGATGGTGATCAACCTGTTTGTATCCCAGCCAATCGTCCTGCTGAACTCTTCTTCAAATAATGTAGATCACCTATTCGTGTCTCAAAATGTGCATGTTTTGTTTCTCTTTCTTAGCATCCATTATTTTTTTTTATTTATTTATTTTTTAAATATCTTTTTATTTGATTACAAACATATGAATTGCACTCTTTACAAATCAAGTTTTCTAGTCCCCCCCCCCCTTTTTTTGTGGGAGGAGGGCAAATTGACATTTCTCTCCCATCCCTTTTCTCCCACTAGTTCTTTTCATTCTTTCACATTTGCAATTCGATAACAGAACATAACAAGTGCCAAGAAAAAAATTATACATATATATATATATATATACACACACTTATATGTATCTATATATATATATATATATACATACATACATAAAACAAAGATATATTTATAAAGAAAAACTATAAATGAAGAAAAACATGAACAGCAACAAAGCCTGCAGGTGAAGATTAATAAGAAAAATCAAAATTAGCAATAACCTTCTTTTGTTTTATATAACAGCCATTTTTCCCAACCCTTAACAAAAGCTTCTTCTTTCATTTCCAATTTATAAGTAAGTCGTTCCATTGTTTGGATGTCTTCTACAATACGGATCCATTGTTCATATGTTGGGGTTTCAGTCTTAAGCCAGTTTTTAGATATTGCTTTCTTTGCAGCCACAAGGAGAATCTTTAGCAGATATTGGTCTTTTACATGCACAGTTTTGTTCAGATATCCCAGGTACAATACAAGACAAGATCGGGGTATCGCATACATCAAAATCTCACAGATAGCTGAGTGAACGGCATCCCAGAATGACTGTATTTTTTCACATTTCCAGAAAATGTGTGAATGGTCAGAATTCATGTGGTTACACAGCCTCCAGCATGTTTGCTGAGTTTTCATTTGTTTACTTTTAATTTGAGGTGTTATGAAGTATCTGATCTGGTTCTTCCAGGCAAATTCTCGCCACTGCTGTGACTGTGTTGTAGTTTGGTGAACTTCCCACATGTCACTCCACATTTCCTCTGGGATGTCCTCACCCAGCTCACGTTCCCACCTTGCCCTGACGTATAGAGTTGATTCTTCTTTTGATTCCATAAGACAGTTATAGAAGGTTGACACAGCTTTAGGGATGACATTACTGTAGGCCAATATAAATATCTTTATTATGGGATGTATTTTAACTTCATTTGCCTTGATACACTTATCATAATAGTCTCGCATTTGTAAATATCTAAACAGGTCTTGGTTTGTCAAATCATACGTGTCCTTAAGTTCTTGAAAACTTTTCATTTGACCTTTTTCAATTATTTTACAAATGGCTGTTAGACCCTTCTCTGTCCACTGTTTGAATGTGGAGTCATATTGTCCTGGTTTAAATGTATCATCATAGGCTAGCCATTTCAGTGTTCCAAGTTCCTTTCCCAATTTTAATTGTTTCACAACGGAGAACCATTTTTCTAGGGTAAATAAAATGATTGGATTTAGATCAACATAGTCTCTGATATAGACGGGGAGTTTAGATTCCCCAATACTTGTTTGAATCGGAAATTTAAGTGTAGAAATTTCTATATCTTTCCACCGGGCAACATAGTCCGTATTACACCAGTACAACAGATAGTGTATTTGGGCGGCATTAAAATATTCTTTTAAATTTGGTAGTGCCATCCCTCCTTTTGTCTTAGGTAATTGCAACGTAGTATATCGTATTCTTGGTTGTTTACCTTCCCATATAAATCTTGATATAAGTTTATCCCATTTATTGAACTGGATTTGTGGTAGAGATAGGAATAGATATAACAGACGTGGTAGAATATTCATTTTTACAATACTGATTCTCTCACTTAAGCCTAATGGGTAGGTAGACCACCTTTCAATGTCTTTCCTCATACTGATGTCTATGTGTTCATAATTATTTTGATATAGTTTTGACAGTTTTTTTGTTATATTCACTCCTAAATATTTGATTGACTTTGCTTCCCATTTTATTCTCCATTTCTTTAGATCCTGACTTGGAGCACAGTTAAACATAAGTGCCTGCGTTTTGTTTATGTTTATTTTATAGCCAGAACAGAGACCAAATCCATCCAATATCTTCATCAAGTGTCCAATAGACTCTACTGGGTTGTACAGATATATCATAACATCATCTGCAAACAAACTTATGGTGTGAACCTGGTCATTAATGTCTATTCCTGATATGCGAGTGTCCTGTCTTATCATTTGAGCTAATGGCTCTATATAAAGGGCAAAGAGTACAGGGCTAAGACAACAGCCCTGCCTAGTACCCCTCTCCAGCATAAATCTTTCTGTGAGGGATCCGTTGACTTTAATTCTAGCCATAGGTTTATGGTACAGAGATTTAATACACTGAATTGATTTCTTATTGAATCCAAATTTCTCTAATGTGGAATATAAAAATTCCCAGTTGACCCTATCAAATGCCTTTTCGGCGTCCAAACTAATTAAAGATGCAGGTAATTTGTTTTGGTGAATCTTATTTATAATGTGGAGTGTTCTCCTTACATTATCCTGTGTTCGCCTTCCCTCTACAAATCCAGTTTGGTCCTCATCTATCAGGTCTGATGTGAATGATTGGAGCCTGTTTGAAATGATAGAGGTATAAATCTTATAATCGACATTTAAAATAGATATTGGTCTGTAATTCTGGCAATGTTCCTTATCCCTCTGTGGTTTAGGGAGTACTGTAATGACTGCCTCCTTCCAAGTAGGAGGGGTACAGTCATTATTCAAAATCCAGTTGAATGTGGAACAAAGCAGTGGAGTGAGTTCTTCTTTAAATTTCTGATACCATTCAGATGGGAATCCATCGCTGCCTGGTGTTTTATTTGGTTTCATCTTACCTATTGCTTTTTTAATCTCGTCTGTAGTAATCTCCTTTGTTATAAGTTCATTCTGTTTTCTGCCTATCGAGGGTAAATCTAGTGAATCAAGGAGCGTTCTAATTTCCTTTTCGTTTGGGGGTTCTGATTGGGTGTATAGATCCTTAAAGTAGTCTTTGAAAATATTTTCTATTTCTTTTGGATTATTTTTAAGTTGATTTGTTTTTGGATCGCGCAATTTGGTAACAGTTAATTCTTCCTGTTGTTTTCGTATTCTTCTAGCTAATAATCTTGTGGCTTTGGGACCAGATTCATAGTAATTTTGTTTAAAGTATCTTGCTTTTGTTTCTGTCTCATATTGGAGTAGGTCATTTATCTTTTTTTTGTCTCCTTGATTTGTTGTCTTGTTGCATTATCAACTTTGTCCTTGTATTTCTGTTCAAGAGCTTTTAAGTCTGATTGAAGCGTCTCGTACTGTTTTGTTCGTTCTTTTTTAAGTTTACTCCCAATAGCGATTAATCTCCCTCGTATTACTGCCTTTAATGCGTCCCAGAGAATAGATGGGTTTGTCTCACCATTATTGTTTACTTCCAAATAGTCCTGTATATCAACTTTAATTTGTTTGACCACTGTCTCATTATTTAAGACACCTGCATTCAGCCTCCATAGCATCCATTATTTTTTACTACAGCTACAATTTTAATTGTGTGCTGATGTTTGGTTCAATGGGTTAAAAAGGAAGTTAGCAATAGTTGAAACCTATTTTGTAGCGCAAGTCAAAATTAACTCCTTAAAAAAAAAAAAAAAAAACTACTTTGTAGGGTTGCAAGGTGTGTGTATGTAAGTGTATAAAGGGGAATGTGATTTTCCATCACTGTACCCCTCTGAATAATACGGTTTAGTTAAAAAAGGTCCTAATGCTATTGTGATATTAAGTTTATATCTGTTATATTATGATGGGCAGCTTTTTATGTTGAAATTTATTCATTTGGTCTCCAAAATGTATGTTAGCCCACCCACTCAATGTCACTACAAGCCAGCACTGGTTGTGTGTCTATATGATGGAAAGTTTGATAGTAACGCTTTTTGCATGAACAGTGTGTACTAATGGGCGTTTTCCACTGCCTGTTTTCGGAACCCTTCCATACGAAACGGCATTGGATTGTGTGTAAACGTGGTTATTTTTTTGCCCCATTGATCCAATCATGAAAAGGTTTAAACTAGGGCTGGGCGATTATGGCAAAAATCAAAATCACAATTAATTGCACATGTTGCTTCAATTACAATTAATTGGCAATTTTTTTCAGTATTGTTTTGTTTTTAGTCCTTATAGCTACTGAAAGTATTTGTTGCAAATATTTTCATTTATAAAGGCAGCAGATATTGATTTTAAAATAATTGAAAGGAAGCACACACAGTTATATATGGTCATCTAATGAATATTTCTAAATGTTGCTAAGAGAAATAACTGAAATAATTGACATGAGCAAGATTGCATCGATTAATTGTTCTGAATATCTGTTTGGATTAATTGCCCAGCCCTAGGTTAAAGGAGCCCTATCATGAAAAATGGACTTTTAAGAGCTTTTCAGCATGTCAGTGTGTTATTTCCTTATCAAGAAATGATTTAAATCACATTTAATGTGTGTGTTAGAGGGTATGAGGAGGTGGGGGTAGGTGTGGACGGTAGAGGGAGGAGAGTGTTGGGGGTGGAGGGAGGAGTGAGTGTGGGTATGTAAGGTCGGAGAGCGGAGTGGGTGGGTGTATGTGTGTGTGGGGGGGGTACATGGAGGTGTTGGGTAGGGCTGGGCGGTGTGGGCGGGGTTTCGTATCTTGGTGTTCGTGCCGGGCATCTCGGTGTCGGTGTGGTGCGGTGTGGCTGCGGGTTGGTTGGGGGCCGGGCGCTTTGGTGGGGGGTGCGGTTTTGTTTGTGGCTTCCGGGGCTTTGTATGCGGGGCGGGCGCGGGGGGGATCTGTATCTTGTGTGTGGTTGCTCTTGCGGTGTTGATGTCTTGGGTGCCCGTGTCTCGATGTGGATGCGGTGACGGTATATCTTTCAGCCCTAGTGTTGGGGTAGGTGTGTGAGGAGTGTGTGTGTGAGCGTGGTGGCGGGGTAGGGGGTGGTAGAGGTGGTGGCGCCCTGGTGTCGGGTGTGTGGGGCAGGGACGTTGGGGTGGGGGCTGGCCTGCCCTGGGGGGGGGTCGTCTGGGGGGTCCGGTCCTCCTGGGTTTCAGTTGGGCCGCCCGACTCGGGGGGGGGGGGGGGGGGTGTGGGGGGGGGTGGCTGCTCCTGGGCGCTTGGGCCCTGGGCCCGGCGCTGTCTCCGCTCCGGGGGCGCCCGGCGCCCGGTGGGGTCGGCAGCTGCTGGTCTTGGTCCGCTGGGGCCTGGGCCTCCAGACTGCGGGGGGCTCCGGCTGGGGCCGCCTTTTGCCGCCCTTCGGGGGATGCATGTCCGCTCTTTGGGGGGGGGGGTTAGCTGGGATCTGGGCCTCATGGTGGCTGCTGGGGGCCTGGGTCGTGAGCCTTGCGGGCTTCCTCCTCCTTGCAGAGACGAGGCTGCATCTGCATGACTGTATCACCACGGAGCACCCTTTATTATGCATGTTGACACTGTGACACTGCTTCCCATTGCGATGACTAGGTTGTACCTCTTCTCTACTTCCCATTGCGCTGACTAGGTTGTACCTCTTCTCTACTTCCCATTGCGCTGACTAGGTTGTACCTCTTCTCTGCGTAGTTCTGCGTGTGTTTGTATGATCTGAGGATATTTAAGCCACCTGCAGGTCCTCCTGTAGGGGATTGCTTGTTTTGTTTTCCAACAGAGACCTTGGTTGTTTAGGGATCGCTGTACAGATGTACCAGTGAACTGTGTAAGTGGATTCATGTTTTCTCTCCTCTCTCTCTTCCCCTTCCTTACTCCTTTCTCTCTGTTTCACTTTCTATCATTATCTCTGTTAACTTTCATTTCTCCCTTGTCAGGCCCAGCAGTATGAAATGGAATGGTGTAATAGACAAATGTTTAAATAAAGAAATAAAATGAATAAACATGATATCAAGTGGAGCCTTATGTTCATAAAGCTCCGCTTGGTAAAGCAAAACTGTTCAACAGAATAAAGCAATCAGATTTCCATTCTGCTTGCTTCGATGCTGGACAGGACAAGTAAAAAGAAAAAAAAAAGAAAAAAAAAAAAAAGAAATGATTTAAATCATTATTTTTCTTCATTCATGCATATTTGAGTAATCTACATGAATATTTAAACCGAGCGCTACCTCCCTGCAAACGACTGACTATCCACCCCGTTACGTATGAACGTGGCACCAATCACGAAGCGACAAACACGCATGCGCAGCATCGTAGCAAGACGCCCTCTTTTGTTGAACAGAAACTCCAAGAGAATACACACTCCTATACACTCTCTGAGGAAGGAACAAACAGCCTGCAGGAAAATTTCCTCAGAGACCAGCAGCCATCAGCTAACAGATGTTTGCTCCAGAGTTCAGGAGATTTTTTTCTCTTTTTTTTAAGCTGTAGAGGACGGCAAGTTGGGAAAAATGTGGTTGCGTTCAGCGTGGGAGTTTGTCTGTTGTACTGGATGAATCGACTTGCCAGAAGTGGTTGAATTATAACTTCAGGAGCAGAAAAAAACCCTCAACTTTGTGTGTGAACTTCACTTCTGACAACTTCATGAATCTCGGGCAGTAAAGTGTTTTTTTCTCTGGGATTACTTCTGAAACCTGACGCAGTTCCTACTATAAAAACGCGCATGGACAGACAACAACACCGGTGAGTCAACACATCTCTCAGCTCAATGCTAACTGTTAGGCTATGATTTGTTTGCTAATTTACTTACTTGTCAGAGGGTCTCTGTGGTACTTCTGTGGTACTGCGTGTACTTCAAACTCCATATCAGACTCTGGGTCGAGCGCATACAGCTCCACAACAGGCTGGTCCGTTTTATCCCGTCGATCGGAGTCCAATTATCCATCAATGTTTACAAATAACATCCATGTGAACTGCCGGTGTCAAAAACAATTCCGTAACCCTTCAGAATCAGTGTCTCTTCCGAGGCGACGTCATGAAATGGGCGTAAAATATGTTGCAATTGGTCGAGAGCTCCGTGGTTTAGTGCAGTCAGCCATCTTACTTCCGTGTTGGAAATTAGACGCATAGAAAAACTAATATTTAACACCAAATTAGTTTCTATAGAAACGATGGGAACATATCTAGCTTCTAAATGCCTGTATTTGACTTTTGGAACATTTGAAAAGCATGATACAGCTCCTTTAAAGGCGCTATATCTGATTTAGCACATTTTCGAACCATGTTTCTCCCAGTGAGAAACGCTCCTACTCATGCATGAAATAACGTGCACAATGTCATACTCGTGCACAAGAAACTCTCCAGAGGAAACTGCATGTTCCCGTGATTTCCTGTTTTGGTTGCAGTAAATGGTTGCGAATCAGCTAAATGACATTTCCTGACAATTCATAAACCGGTAGTTCACTGTAACTCCAGTTATGTACACAGATGCACAATTATAATGTGTTATGATGTTATTCACCTTATTCCTGAGCTAGCACATGTAGAAACGACGATGCGATCAACTTCCTGTGAGAAACCTGAAATAGTGCTTCGCCATTGACTCACAGTATAAGATGTTGTTTCATCTAGCGGTTTAGTCGAACATTTTAACATGAGTATTCATAACATTTCTAAACAATTTTCCCCAGAAAAATGTACTTGCCGGTTCAGAAACATGTTGTGTGGTTCATGGTTGCACTAATAAGCTGAGAAAGTTTAATTTGTGGCTACAACAGTGATTAGAACATGCACCTCAGTCTTAGTGAGAGAGTGGCTACAGGGCTCCAGACTGCGACGTAGTGGTCACATTTTAGGATTAAAATATCTACTTTTAAGAAAATAAGATCATATCTCACCTCTATCAACAAAACACGACCAACCTTATTCCTCTGTAATACTCTGCTTCCCATCTCTGGAATTCCCTCCCCTCCCGATCTCTGCAGTGGACTCCCTCCCTCTCTCCAAATCCAGACTCAAAACTCCTGTTCAGACGTCTGATTTCACCTAATTCCATGTACATCAATCCAATGTTGTTCTCTGTGTTCTGCTTAGTGTTTTAGTTTCATGTTTTGTCCGCTTTGTACAGTGTCCTTTGGTGCTTTGATAAGGCATCTGTCAAATTAAATGTATTTATTATTATTTTTCTTCTTATTATTATTATTATTAGCATTCTTCATATTATTATCAGTGATAAGCCTCGGAGCTTTTGCGATTGCTCATTGCTTCACAGTCAGACGTGACAGAGCTAAGGAGTAGCTAAAGGCTGCTGTTTGTTATTTTTGGCCAAATCTTCATCCTCCCCCCCCCCCCACCCCTCTGTTGCAGGAGGCGGAGGGAATGTGACGTCGTCCTGTCTAAGCTGTGACAGCTGATGTTCCCACGTAGTTTACCCAAAAAGCTCGTAAAACGTGGAGTAGCGTGAACATCTAGCATATAAATAAATGCTGGTTCAGGTCGAACCGGAAGTTGCTCGCATTTTTCACGCAAGGGCTCCTGGGGCACAGGAATAAGGTGGATAGGAAACATTACAACATGACAACCTAATAAAGTATCTAACCAGCCACCCCGAGTGAAAGTGATGGAAAGCTTGGTCACGTATGGTGTAAATATGGAGGACGCAGGAAGACCAGCAGAGTTAGCGCCAGCAGCTGAGGACATATAAAATGCTACGAAGAAGAAAGTCATTAAAAAGATACCTGTCTAGTTGGATTACAGACAGTTTCCAGTCCGAGCTGTCCAGCTGCTCTTTACTGTACCTTCAGTACAATCCACCAAGTTTTACACGAGTTTTATTCCTTCTTTGGTCTCTCCTGCATTTCAAGTCTCTCTTCTCCTCAGTTTTGAAGCTTTCAGGCCGTTTTGCTGTATGAACAGTGACAGCCAGCACAACTTTCCCTTCAGTAGACGGCATGCGGTTCTGTTTACAAGTGCTGCTGTGCACACGCTCCTCGTTAGGAAACGCTGTTAGTGGCTGGTTGGAAACCGGAACTTCTGTAGAATGAACATCACTGGCTGAGAAGAGCATCACAACAGTGTTAGAGATCTTAACTAAAAAGGCCTGGATTCATGCATATGCGCAATCAATGAATACTTTATTTTCATAAAATTACCTCTTTTACCACATAATATAACGTGTAGAAAGCATTTAGAGATTAGAATAAAATCAGGCACAGGGACTTTAAACCTTTCCTTGATGTATTTTCACTCTGATAAGACAAAGGGATCAGAAGTGCTCCACATGATTCATCTACCAAATGAATATATGACTGAAATTAAAATAATTTAGCTATTTTGTTAAATTTGGCTCATTTTCAACATGGACAAACATGGAGAAACTCATTTTCTCTGTGTGCACTGTTCAGCCAAATTTGTATTATTAACATTATTGACCCTAACCAGCCATGAATGACAGTTAAGATAAATTGTTAGACAGCATTTCTTTAATTGGACTCTTGGTTCTTGGTTCTCTTATATGGAAATCTGTGATTTTATGCTATTCTTCCTTCTTCTTCATAAACATCATAAACCATACAAGTTGTGTAATAACACATCTCTGATAGTTTCTTTTGATGTAAAACATTAACAAGTAGAAGTTTTGAAAAAGCAGTAATTCTGCAGTAATACTGAGACTGAGACTTCTTTTAAACATGTAAAGCAGCATAACAGGGATGCAATCACGCTAAAACATGCAGCATTAGTTTTTCAAGTGTAATGTTGTGTGCTGTAGACAATCTGATGTGAACCACTGGATCAGACCTGCACATAATAAAATGTTCAACATTTAAACAACTTTAGCCCTGATGGGCAATCTAATTTGTATAAACTGTGTGAACTTTTACCAAAACACAACTAAACATTGGCCACTCGGGTGCACCGGAGTCCTTGGAAGTCCCACAGAGGTGAGATCTGAAAACACAAATGCCCACAACATTCCCTCCACACTTCCTGAGGAGATTTTTTTTTACCCATTAAAATTTCTGAAGCATTAGTAGGTGTCAGCAATATTGGAGGGTTTGCTGATGTTGTGCAAATGAATGTGTGAGATTTTGTTCTCCTGTTGACCTGAATGCTGTTTTCAACTCACTCCTTGTAATCGTTGGTATGTATAGACACATGTATTACACTTGTGCAAAGAAAGAGCCTCATATACTATTCTCACTGTGTTGAAAAGAAACAAGCAGTTTTTACAGCCTCCTTTCAGTATCATGGGTCTTGTGTGCTCTAACCCCCCCCTTACATTTCCATTCAAATACATCTCAATCAGAAAACCTCCTGCTGTGATGTGCTTGTGTTTAACAGCGGCAGCAGAAACAATCTGGTTTCAACTGTCTGAACTTCCTGCAAGGTTCTATACAGAAATAAGGTCCAGACAGAAAAGTTACCCCATCCAACTAATCAGACATGATATGCATGTTGTCATGGTGTCCGTTAACCACGAGCAACGCAGGCGGATGACATTCCCACTGTATGAACAAAAAAAGAGAACCATGAACAAATTACCCTTTGAAATGAAATCTATTCAGGGCTGGCCAGAACTTGATTTTGTCTTTTTTTTCCCAAGATAATTTGACATTTAAAGCACACTTGAACATTTGGGGGTAGGTGGTCGTACCCAAAGTGACCACTTTGTTCTGTTATGCCTTGGGCTGGCTCTGGGTCTATTTTAATCCTTTTAGAGTCACAATATTGGAAACATTGATCCAAAAATACAAGAGAAGTAACTAAGCTGAGAACTCAGTGCAGTTTTAGATTATGTTAAAACTCAAATATACAAATGAAATAAACAATAGCGTATTGATTAAGGACTATTTCCTGAGCTTGTTATGCCTTCATGTTGACACGAGTTAGAAAAAGTGCCAGATGACTGGTCCTGGTTCAGCTGTCACCTCACAGTGGGGGGATTTCCTCAAAGACTTTAGAAGGGATGTGTTCCCTATTTAGCACCTCATCGTCCTGCTGACAGCTGTTTGCATAAGCAAGCAGAGGCCAAACACATGACAGCATGCACGCCTCCATTTGTGCAAATGGCCAAATTTGAGGTAATGAAAGTAAAAACTTCAGCAAATAAGTTTAGGACAAATATTGTTTATTCTATTCACAATGTAAAAGCTTAATAAATACAAAACTCTATGTACAAAAGCAATTATCGGATAAAAACTGTTTTGTTCAAAACAACAAAATGATAAATATTGCTCAGGAGTTGGTGTAGAAGTCATTGTTGCAATGAAACTGATGCAGCGGTTGATCATCACGTCTTTCAACACTGTCCAGAGAAGGTAAACGTTTGGGGTTGTTGCTGGAGCATCCAGAGCTGCTCACTGTTGAGACAAACGCTTGAAGCCTGACAACAGAAAACAGATTCATGTAATCATTGAAAAACAAGCCTATAATAAGGCATGGAGACGACTTCCTCTGGTTTAAAGGGACAACACGAACATACCTGGTACGAGTGCTGCAGAGACGACAGCTGCTCCTCGCTCACAGCGTCACAGCTCGATTCCTGCGGAGTGTAGCTGGCTGCTGGCTGACCCAGGATCTGGTTGAGGGTTGAAGCTCTCCTCTGTTCCAGCACCTCCTCGCTGAGGCCCAGCTGGGCTGACAGGTAGGAGATGTAACGGATGGTGAGGCGCAGCGTTTCGATCTTGGTTAACGTCTGTCCAGCCGGTGCCACCGAGGCTGGGAGGTACGTCCTGAGCTGATGCAGAGCTCTGGTCAGATCCCTCATCCTCAGCTTCTCCCTCTCACTCGCAGTTTGCCGCTTCTTTCCCGGATACCTGGACCTGGATCTCTTCGTGGTTGAAGTCGTCACAGAGGAGGATCTGGAGCAGAGTCGAGTTTGAGGGCTGCTGAAGAGAAAGCTGTCCAAAGCATCCTGGTCGTTTCCCACATTTCCCCGGAGGGAGGCGGGGGAGAAGCAGAAGGAATCCACAGAGGAGGTGGGAGACAAGCTGCTACCAGCACTGCCGTAACCAGGGTCTGAGGTGGGATCGTGAGTCAGAGCTTTGTCCAGAACAGAATCGCAGTCAAACAGAAACATGTTCTGGAGCTGGAGAGAACAGTTGGACGTCGCCATGGCTACGGCTGCAGAAGTCGCTGAGTATCAGTGGGCTCGTCTGAGAGTGGTGGTCTGGTCAAGCATCCGCAGGACAATGCAAAGGGGGCTGACAGGCTGCTCCATATATATGGTGGGAGGTGGGAGTTTGCACCTCTGCTCCTGAGAAGCTCTGGAAGTTGGGGCGACACCTCGGCCAGGGGGTCCCATGGGAAACGGGCATGCTCCAGGACAAGGTGTGACCTGGCATCTCGCACGGGGTTTATACAGATTCACACTGTAGGCTCCTGCAGCCTGAGAATGTGACCTCGCAATGATCAGACCTGGAGCAGGACCACAGCTTCTGGCTCTAAACCTCAGATTACTTTTAGAAACCCAGAACATCATTGTTTAGAACTGCAAACAGATAAATTATCCATCCTCAAAATTTCTCCTAAAACCTGAGATAATGACTCATGCATCCCTGTGTGTTGACTGAAAGAACAGGTCCTGAGTCTCCTCAGTCTCCATCTATACCTGCTGCCTGGTGAGATACAGGAGAACATGCGAGTGTTTATTTCATTAATGCTGTTGTCTGTGTGTGTGCTGCTATGATTCCTTTACAAGCCAAGCTGGAAGAAGTGTGCCAGGCCAGCTGGGAGGTGTGAGAACTTCGCACGTTGGACTGTTTTGACAGCAGAGTTTGGGTTACTGAATTAAAAATGTGCTTCACAATTGGGCATTTTACCAAAAACCCAATGTGATACCTCAAAATGCAAATCATAAATAAAATATGTTGAATGTTAACAGTCTGGAGAGCTATATTACACTCCTCAGTGACTTGTTGGTCTCCAGTTCTCATCTTCAATGCAGACAATCCTCTTTTTTTTCTGAATGTCTCACAAATCTTATCCTGCAGCTGCTAGACTAATAAATAAAACATGCATCGGTTGCATAATCAGATCATGTCAGTGATGCGCATTGATGAGTTTGCCTTTCACTGGCATGTGGAGCTGAGTCCTGAGCAGCGTTCCCACAAACCAGCGCGTCACATTTGTCTCCTGCCTCTCAGCAGACGTGAGACCTGTTGCAGGAGGTGTGAACTGGAGCTGCACAGCCTCCCAACACGACAGTAATGCAAGAAAAACAGGGAACTGAGTGAAGCAAAACATCCAAAGCAGCCATGGGAGTCTGCCAGAGGCATTAAAGCCCGCTGACACCAAGCTTCTGTACAGTTATGTAACAAAGAAACTGTTTTTTCTTATCTAAGCTTTGACACATTACAACATTAATTCAGTTCAACTTTATTTGTATAGTGCCAATTCACGAACAATGTCATCTCAGGGTCAATTCATGATAGCCTACGGAAACCAACAGACTTGATTGGATCTTGACTTGACCCGATCCAACCCCCCCATCCTGAGCAAGCACGGATTGGTTGGCAACATTTTAATAGGGAAAAATCCTCCATCAGAACCAGGCTCAGTGAGGGCGGCCATCTGCCTCGACTGGCTGGGGCGGAGAGGACAGAAAGAGACCAGCAGATACTGCAACTTTTATCCAGCCAGACCTGCTGGGAGAAGAGAAACAAAGGTAATGATGGAAATACTGTCACAAGCTTAAAGATGAAAAAAGGGAGAAAGATGTGAGGGAACGAAACAGCCCAATGCATCATGGACGTCCCTCAGCAGTCTAAGCCTAAGGCAGCATAAGTAAGGGATGTCTTGGCCATCCCTAACTATAACATTTATCAAAAAAAAAGGGTTTTAAGCCTGATCTTAAAGGTAGAGAAGGTTTCTGCCCCCAAACCCAAACTGGTAGCTGGTTCTGTAAGAAATGGGCCTGATAGCCAAAGACTGCCTCCCATTCTGCTCTTAGAGGCTCCACAAGTAGACCTGCTGTCTATGAGGGAAGTGCTCTTATTCACTCTTTTATTATCCTGATAAAAACAAGATAGTCTAGTCCTCACTGGTTCTTAATCCTTGGCTTCTATTTCTCTTTTAATTAGTCTCTAATTTGTCTTTATTGAGAAGATGCTTTTTCATTTTTACACACCTTGTTATCCTCTTACTTCTGTACTTTAATATGATTTTTATGTAAATGGTGACTGGTTACTTTGTTTTAAACATTCAAAAGGACTGGAATGAAAAGTGTGATGTGAATAAAGTTTGATTGCTTGATTTGATTGATAAACAACATGTGATATGACTGTGTGTCATACTTAAATGAACTAAAATTAAATCCGAATACAGAGACTGTGCAATAATCTCTGCCACATGCTGCTGATCAGCTTGTGTGAGCATCTCTGTAAAGGCAGTTTTCTCAGTTTGCTGGTCAAGAGAATCCAGCTGTGCTGAAGTCATGGAGGAGAGTCGATGAGATACGATATGATGCACTTTATTGTCCCTGTGGGGAAATTTGTCTGGAGCTACACAGTATCACTGTGAAAAGTCATCATCAATGAATCGGAAGAATTATAGCTTTTGGAGTCCATCATTATGGAGACAAAAAGACTATTCCACAGTGGAAAACATTCAAGACAGCTGCCAATCTCCCCAGGAGTAGAAATCCCAGCAAGTTCAGCCCTGGGTTAGACGGTGCAACGCTCTGAGAGACTGCAGGAAACACAAGAACTAGATCTCCGTTCACATGTTAAATGTTAAAGTTCATGACAACACAATTAGAAAAAGGTTGAGGAAGTGTGTGTTTGGAAGAGATGCCAGGAGGCTTGAAAAAAGAAAATGGTGACACAGCTTAGGTTTGCAAAGTTTAATCTGAATAAAGAGAACAGATGAGACCAAAGTGGAGATGCATTTCTGTAGTAATTCTCTCTCCTGCTCTTCCCCTTGGCCTCTTCCTCACTCCACCATCCACTCCCAGCTCATAAATTCCCAGAACCAGTCTATTCATTTAATATTTATTGCACTAGTGTTGCATTTTTATTCTTATATTTGGTTTTTTTAGTATTATTTTGCCTGAATCGTGTCTTTTTTATATTTCATATCTTATTTTTAAGGCTGACTCTGAGAGTTTTTGCACAAGAATTCCAAGGTGCCTGACTGCTGGTGGAGCACAAATGGCAAATAAAAACCTTGAACCTTGAACCAGTAGTTTCATTTATGTATCTCAGATGCACAGCACTTTGTTTCAGCCGTGGCTGGTGTTAAAAGATGATGTTTGGCCATCATAGGCAGCAGCTTGTTTAGAGAAAACCAGACTGCATGCCATAGACAAAAAAAAATCCATGTAGTATCCGGTTACGTCTGAAGAGCTGAAAGTGAAGCCAGTTGGACGTTTCCCACGGTCGCCATCTTGCTGAGTCACTTCTGATCGTCACTCCAAGAAAATACTAAAACTGGCAAACACAGGGCCACTCTGAGCCTCGGGGCAAATGCCCCAGGGCAGCTGTGGCTACATACATAGCTTACCATCACCAAGTACGAATGAGGAGTGAAAGAATAATGGACCTACTGTGAGCGCTTTGAGTGCCTTGAAAAGGGCATATAAATCTAATCCATCATTATTATTATTGGCACCTAAGCTAATTCTAACTAAGCTCATCCAAAGTGAACAGGAACGAATGAAGACAGGCGGTTTAAAGGTAAGACATGCTTAAACCTTCTGTTAACAGCTAAAAACTGCTGTTGTCCAACTCTGCTACAGGCTGAGGCCTTCCTGGGAGCAAGCAGGGAGCTAACTATTAGCCTCCACGGCTAAAATCGGCACCAGGTCTGCCACATGTCAATCAAAAGGACACGCCCCTAATTATGTGTAACGTCAGGATTGAATAACTTCTAAACAGATGAGATATTTACAAATTCACCCCCCTCACAGTTGACATGAAGGTAAACTTGACCTATCAAACCTAAAATAATTTGAACCAGGCTGTAAACATGTTTATTTCTGCTGTGAAGTTTGCCTTTTTAACATGGGAGTCTATGGGGATTTGCTCTGTTTTAAAGCCAGCACCTGGCGGATCAAGAAAGAATTACAGTTATTAAACTTGAGGCCGTCCACATGGCGCCAAATTACAGCAAAACCGCCAAAAAACTTTAGGAACTCTGCCCGATCACCCCCACGAAACCAGGGATTAGCCTGAAACCGGTCATGTCTGAAACCGGGTTCCAAGGTGGAAGGGTTTTAAACCTTAACCGGTTTTTGTTTCATGGGGACGACGTAACCGCGCAAGGAAGGAAGGGGGGGGGGGTATGACATCAGTGTGACAGCGTGCATTGTTCTCGTTTACAATAATAAAGTTCATTGAAAAAAACTAAACAACAGCAATGGCGTCAGTGAGCGACTGTTTTCAACTGTGTAGAAAACTTTTGCGTTTGCCTCGTAAATCCTCGGCCATCTCTACCTTTCTGCCCCTCCTTTGTTGATTTCCAGCGACATGCGCTGTGTCTTGTTCTAGGATTGGAGTGTTACACTTTAATCATCATAGCGCCACCCACAGCCTTGTATGATGTACTACAGCGGTTTTAATGGAGATGGTGAAACCTTTTCCCGGATTTCTGCTATCGGTTTCACACCTAAACTGACTTCAGCTCCGTGTGGACAAACTTCGGGGCTCCACTCTTCTCCAGTGGAGTTTGGCCCTTGATATCAGCATGAGGATCAAGCCAACGAACACACACAGAGGTGGAGGACTGATATGGGTGCGTTTTACAGCCACAGGACCTGGACACCTCACAGCTGTTGGATCAACCATGAACTCCTCTGTTTACAGAAGTATTTTAGAGTCAAATGAAGTAATCTGTCTGATGGTGAAAGCTTGGCTGAAACTGGGCTATGAAACAAGATAATTATGTTCTCAAGGACAACTTTGACAGAATGGCTGAATCTAGTCCAGGTTTCAGCCTGAACGGGACTTAAAGAGAGCTGAGGATCGACAAATGCTGCAAATATCAAAACCAAAAAAAAAAGAAAATGACTGAATGTCCTGAAATCGATGGTGTACAGGACTTTGCGGGAGTTCTCTCACACCTTAAACCTACTGCTTGGTAATAGTTATGCTACTATTTCAATTCCAACTTAGTCTGATGAAGAGGGAAATTTACTCCTCGTTTTCCACGTAAAACTAAATCAGATTCCAGCTGTCAACTTTCTTCCTCCCCCTCAGGTGGAGGCTCGTAATCCGCATTAGCTCTGATGGTGTTTACTCACATGTAATGAGTGAATAATCAGCGCTGCAGCGCTAACCCTTTCATCCCAAACCCTTTTTACCCAGAGAGTTTATTAGCTTTCCTGTGATGAAAGACTTAAGTGAGTATATTAGGTTTTGTGTTGGCTTGCTGCTTGCATATCAAATGAACCACATGTATGTGACAAACTAAACACTCGGGCCTAATTCTCCTGCCTGATATGCAAAGCCACACTCCTCAATGAATATTAAAGTCCTCTCAGTTGGATTTGGTAAGTAATAAGGGCAGGAGGTGAGAGAGAGAGGGAGGAGCGAGCAGGAGGGGATTGCAGTCTAGACTTAGCGGTGCCAAGGTTGTCTCTGTTTGCAGCGCTCCATTAACAAGGAAACTCTAAAATAAACCTGTTGCATGGGCTGATCCCAGGCCTGAAAACCCCAGGCTTCATGTGTGCAGACAAACATGACAATTCTGTGCCCACCAAAACTGCTGATAGGGGTCATGATACCCCCCAAAATGTTCTAAAATAACCAAATGTTCAGAATGATTTCGATGCCAGTAACACGAGTATTAAATAAAAGATGGATCATTTATTGGATGAACTGGTTGGTCAGCTCCGATGAGTGAGTAAAAGAAAATATAGCAAAAGGAAAAACATCAGAGAGAGTCTGTTAAAGACAAGCAGTTTGCAATTTAAGAGTAAAATTACCTGTCATTAGAGCTAAAAATGTAGACATCTGCTCTCATTTTCTCTGCTTTCATGGCCCAAGTAAATCAACATGACCGTGTTGTACTGTAAAGAACTCCCCATGGATCGTTTATCAGAGAAAGGTGGATCACCAGACTCAGAGTCGCCATGCAAGCCTCAGTTTGCCAAAACCATGCAGCACATTCATACATGTCCAGCCGGATGCAGAATTCATGGTCTGGAAGGAGAAAAGCTGCAGGTCATATAGCATCATTTACTCGACTGGCACTACCAAAGTCACAGTTCATACAGAGTTATGGAGAGAGTCATCACAAAAAACACACAAAAAAACACACACACACTTAATGTCTCACTTAATGTCAAAACTTTTGCACCTTATTTTATCTGCTTGTTATTTATTTTATTCAATTTGCATATATGTATATATATATATATATATATATATATATATATATATATATATATATATATATTTGTCAGTCATCCTCAAAATTTTTCATACCCTAAATAAAAAAATCAGCTGTCAGTGAAATAAGTTGAAATTGCCAAAAGTAATAATAAATAAAAATTTTATGAAAATCATGACACTGATATTAAATTGTGGTTTGACAGAAATATTAAAAACAAACACACAAAAAATAAAACAAGTACACAAGCATGATGGGGCTCCAAAGCTAAAATATTGTTGAGCAACTCCTTGAGGCAATCACTGCAATCAGGTGTTTTCTGTAATGTTCAAAAACACTTCTACAGCTGTTGACAGGTTTTTGGTCCACTGTTCATGGGAAAGGTGCTCTAATTTGTCTGTGACAGTTTTTTTTTTATATGTTTTTTATAATTATTCCAACCACAATTCTAATAACAATATTTTATTTCACTAACTTAGAATTTTGTACATTTTTTTTATTATTAATGTATTTGGTTTCTTATTATTTGAATTAATATTGTGAATTTGGACATTTCTTTAATTGGAGGTTATTAATAATTTGAGGATGACTGTATATTTAAGACAATATAATGACAATATAATATAATGCTACTTACAGATTTTTTGTTGTTTTTTCCCCTTTATTTTCTATATTATTAATATTGATATTTTCTTTTAAATTAAGACCCAACAGTTGCTGTTGATAATTTCAGTGTCATGGAAATTTGGGCTGGGGAATTGAGTTGTGAAAAACCTGAGAAACTCTAGAAAGTTCTGATGAAGGCCCTGTGCTAAAACGCGAGATGCGAGCCAGTTAACTGGTATTTTTCTGTCTTTTTGAATATTTTTGAACCACTTTATAAGAAGGCTCTGTGTCAAAGTCATCCCTAATAGAGCAGCGATGAATTTCAGACAGCATACATCCATGTTCGAATATTCGGAGATTCTTCAGCATTCTCTGTACGAAAAAGGACGTGGTTGAAAACTAACACCTGTTTTCATGCTGCTTTTTCAAGATGTGATCATTTTTCCATTTGTAATCTACAAACCAGGTCTCAGAGGACACATTTAATATGATTATCCAAAAATTGAAGTAGCTACACAATCAATAGTGGAAGAGCTGATACGGTACAGCAGAACACGGTCCTGCTGTTGTGAAGCATGTTTGAGGCATCACATTTAAATTAACACATCAAATTTCTGACATGTTTCCAATTAGATATAGATTACATAATGAACCGAGTCTGTCTTTTAGGATAAGCCCCTTAGACATGTAAGTAAGGCACTACTTAATTAAGGTTTTTGGATTTTTTTAATACGGGATTTTTAAATGACGACTGAGGCAAACACCATGTTTGACAAATCCTTTTAAACCTTACCGTCACATGAGGTGAAACATGAGGGGAGTAAATACACTGAGCCAATGTGACCAGCAGAGGGTGCCTGCCATAAAATATCAGCACTGACTGTAAGAGCTTACAAGTATAACCAAAGATCCAGTACTTTGTTAAAGAAAACAAAAAACAAAATCCAAGTGATAATTAAATCATGGAAGACCATGATATGTTCATTTGGGTGTTTTGAACAGATGCTGCCTGTATGAATGAGGACCAGTGATGGGTTTTAATGATTTATTATAAATAGAGGGATAGGGCGATATAAAAATAGCTGTTGAGCATATTCACATTTACAAGGAAGAGTCTCAGTAGAAAATAAATAAAAGGTCAAATAACACCTGTTTCAAATAAATAAACTGATCCACAGTGAGGCAGCAGAAACACTGAAGTAGTTTGTGTTTCGGGATGATGATCCTTCAGCGACGGAGAGTTTAACCCCAGTACTCTCTTTGAACCAGAGGGATGCAAAAGTCTTTGCCGCACATCTGTGTAAGAAAAAGAGAAAGTCAGGACAGGTATTAGCGTTGAGAAAATGGGGTTAAACATGAGGTTTCACAATGATCACCAACCTGACAGGAGGGCTGAGACGCTGGCGGCGACTGCAGAACTGCATCTGTGTTCATGTCTGCTTGAGGGCCTTCTCTGTACTGCCTGCTTAACTGATCCACTCCAAAACTGCAGTCCCCTGAATGCAGCAGTGCACTCTGGCTGTAACACTGGGCTGGATACAGGCTCTGGTTCAGACTCTGGATCTCCATCTGTCCTCCAGTGGAAGCGCTCTGAAAGTAGCCCGTGATATCAGGAGAGGAAGGGTCGCTGGCCGAGGTGTCTCCCTGCTCCCTCCTCTGAAACAGCACCTCCTCACTGAGGCCCAGCTGGGCCGACAGGTAGGAGATGTAGCGGATGGTGAGGCGGAGAGTCTCTATCTTGGTCAGAGTCTGCCCGGCAGGAGCCACCGAGGGCGGGAGGTAGGACCTGAGGTGGTGCAGGGCCTTGGTCAGGTCCCTCATCCTCAGCTTCTCCTTCTCGCTGGCGCTCTCCCTCTGCTTGCTGCGAATCCGTGTGGTCCTGCCCGTCTTCCGGCCGCGTCCAGACAAGGAGACAGGTGAAGATTTCAGGCTTTGTGAATATCCACTCTTTGGTGTCGTGGGAGTGGACCGTGGAGGCTGCTGGTAGGAGGGGGAGAGGCTGGAGTCCATGGAGTGGACCGGAGAGAGGGTTTCTGGAGAGGAGATGCTGGAGAGGTCCGAGTCGGAGCACCACTGGTACTGCAGGCTGTAGTCGAGAAGAGGGACCGAGGAGGTATCCATGTTGTGAGGAGGAACTCTGCGGTCTGACTGGGAGGCAGTGAGTGCTGCTCAGCTCTCCTCCGCTGGTTTATAAGTCCGGGCTAGGCCGCAGAGGTGTGAAGTGACACCTCCGCAGATTCTGACAAAACACTGTCTAAAAGCAGAGGCCGCTGCCCCTGAGCACACACACAGCGGGACCCTAACTCAGTCCCTCTCCCTCTGCTCCCAGTCTGGGAAAGTCCAGCTTCAGGAGTGGAAGTGTGAATTTTGACTCCTGCTGAAAACAATAAACATTTTTGCTTTTTGGAGTTTTGTCCCAGCAGGAGGCCAGATGTATTCTGCACATGTTTCAGATTCGCTTTGAATGATCTGATTTCTTTTCCATCTCTTTACAACATATGGACACAAAAGTCAGGGAGAAGGGTGTGAAGAAGAGATTCTGTAAACGGTAGGGTATCCCAGAGTTTAGATAAACCACCATCCACACACTAAAAAAGTGAATTAGAGCAGTTATTGACTATATATAAACAATTTATTTTCGGTTAATATATAAAATAGGTGTTTGTTGGGTTAAATCATTTTTTAAATGTTATCTTAATGTGATTTTGTCTTGTGTTGTCCCTACATAATACAGTATATATGTATTGAATGATCACAATTCATTTAAGTACAGTGAACAACAAAGTAAGATTAACTTGTTTTTTGTGGGGTTTTTTAAGTAACATATTACAATTATGTTGAACCTGTTGACATAAAAAAAATTTATGTAAAGCAAAGAAAAATTTTTTTGGGTGCACTATAATAATTAATCCATGTTTAAAATGCCTAAAGCAGCAGAAATGTGCAGAAAATTTAGTATGAAATTTGTTTCAGTCTGCAGAGATAATGTATAAGAATCCATCTCAACCAAGTCGACACGCTAGCTGTAAAATTAAGCAATAATAAGTAACTGATTCTGATTGGTTACATGGTCAGACTGACTATATAGCTAATGCTGCCTTCATGTGGTATGGGAAAGATGACGCTTTCCACTTGTTAAGTGGAAATGATCAGTGCTTTGTTTCAAGTTATTTGTTGTTGTAGTGAAGTTAAACACTGGAGACTATCTTCCACTGACTAGCTAGCTACTAGCTAGCATCTGTTTTAAGGGAGGTAAACCAAAACAATAACTGTATTTTTAAAAACAAAACTAATAACATCAGCATTTAAACTTAAAGTTCTGTAAAGAATTATTCAGACTACAAACTGACCAAATAACAGCAGCAGAAAACTTTAAACTAAATGTAATGCATCCCATTCAGGATATTTTCGTTGCTCTCCACTATGTTTATTGTTTGTTGTTAAAAGTATCCCCATTAGCTGTCTCCAAATTGGGATGAGCTAGTCTTCCTGGGGTCCAAGCCAAATACAGTACAAACATAAAATATACAAGATACAAGTCATAATAATTAATCTGACAATGTTAATCTAAAAGCAGCAAAATATTATAGACATCTTAAACCATATAAATCATTATATTTGTTGAAAGGTCAAAGTTTACTTCACCTCGGCAACTTGGGCAACATAAAATTTTTCCAGCTTTCCAGTGGAAATTATGATATCAGTGGGTGTTTAAGTGCAATTTTGATGTCGAACTTTGGTATTTAGCTACCTTAAATTCGATACCACATGAAGGCAGTCCAACATCAAAATTGCTTTTGAACACCCACTTATGTCACAATTTCCACTGGAAAGCTAGAAAAATTTTATGATGCCCACTGATTCCCGAGACGAAGTAAACTTTGACCTTTTAACATGGTGGAGAGCAATGAAAATATCCTGAATGGGACGTATTGCATTATGTTTAAAGTTTTCTGCTGCTGTTATTTGGTTAGTTTGTAGTCTGAATAATTCTGTGACATCTAGAACTTTGATACCATCACCATTTAAACTTAGTTTTGTTTTTACAATATGGATATTGTTTGGTTTACCTCCTCAGAGCAGATTCTAGCTAGCAGATAGCTAGCTAGGGCAGCGTAACTTTTTGCCAGGGTCCGATTGCTGCATTCCATTGAACTCGGAACTCGGAAATTCCCAGTTCCGAGTGGGAAGTTTCAATTCAAGGACGTTTCCACACACCACGTTTGGACACCGTACGCGATGGCGTATTTGCGGGACAAATCATTCAGCCAGTGATAGTGCAGTAATAGTGCACTATTAGTGCACCACTTCTGGCAGAAAAAGGAGGAACTTTTTCATGCTCAGATCTGTATGTTTTCCTGTCCCATACAAAGCAGGGCACAGGACCCGTGGAACATAGGGATGACCCCGCTAGCTATTCAGTCGAAGATATCCTCCAGTGTTTAACTTCATAACAAATAACTTGAATGCAACGCTCTGGTAATTTTAACTTTACAAGTGGGAAGCATCATCTTTCCCATACCACATGAAGACAGGGTGAGTAGCTGCTTCTACTGAACAGGCTGCTTCACCAGCTGATCTCTGGCACTCGCTGGGATATGCAACATATATCAAGCTCGATGAAAACCTTCACTGTAAGCTGAGGCTACCTTTTCATCCCCCGTACTCCTCATTTCACTCCAACCTTGAACCTGACGGCACCTCCTAATATTCTCTTGATCTGCCTCCACTTTACATCCCACCATTTCTCACCAGCAGAATCATTTTAAAGTCAGAGGAAGTCAGACTTGAGCTGTGATCCTGCTCTCTCTTTATCTCCATCATGGATGTGAAGCTGAAAGCTGCCGTTTGATGTGCTTGTGAGAGGAAAACTGCCGTCTGAAATGGCTAAAAATGTACATATAATGAGGTTAAATGAAGCTAAATGAAGCCTAATGTCATTTAGTTAGAGCAGAGGCGTGATGGGTTCACACTGATGAGAACTGATGAGTCTGAAGGTGTCGCTTCACACCTCGGCTGTGAGAACCAGGACTGCTGGACTAGTAACCTCTCTCTGTCCCCCATCTCCTCATGGAGAAGAGTTGAGAACTGATTCTTTGTATAGGAGCAAAACGTTTTGATCCAGACTTCTGATGTATTTCTTTATTTCATTAGCTGCATGGGAGCAGGTTTTAAGGCACAGGGCTCTGAATTTAAATCATGTAAGGTCGCAGCTCAGAGGAAGAAAGTTCAGCCCTCGCTTGGAAACAAAAAGGTCTGAAATGCAACACAGTTACACAAGAAGGTTTTGCTTAGGTGCACAAATTCCAGTAAAATTGATGTTGTTTTGCTGCTGAGTGCTGAATCAGCGCGTTTGTGGTTTTCACTGGATTTTACATTCAGTCCCATCTAATACAACCCTTTTTTCTTTTTTTGAGAAATTGTCATCCATGTAAGTATATTTTCCTTTGTTGGACTTTATCATGTTTTAATAGAAAGATAAAAGATATCTGCAGTTTATTTGGGTTTTTCCATCCAGAAAACTGAAGCTTTAACTGCTCCAGTGGAGCAAAATGATTCCAAACATGAGGCGCTCTAACGTGTGTTAAGGCATGTTAAGTGTGTCTAAATGGGAAGTAAATGGCACTAAACGTTGGAACATGTTCTTCGTGTCAGGCTGAGGGCAGAGTGAACCAGGGCTGAACCCGCAGCTCGACCCTGCCAGCCATCCTGACTGAGGTGAGGCTGTGGGAGCCTGGCTGGGAGTTTGGCACCTCTGGGTGGACGCCCACCCACAGCAAACCCAGAGACTGGGCTGCTTGCCACCTGTCTGGGTCTCCTATGTCCATCAACCTCGCCATGACCTCAACTGTGCTCCCTCAATCACATATGTGTAAAAGTTGTGAGATAATATGAACTGAAAGTTGGTTTTAATGTAGAACTAGTAATTACATCAGCATCCTTGGTTTAATCATTTTGTTTTACCGTAAAAATGTGTAGACTGTAGAGTCAACATGAGAGTTCTGTATAAATGAGGTAAAACTGGACTGTACCATGACTGCCAACAAGTACCAGAGGCATCATGAATGGAGTCATTCTCACAGTGGCTCACATCCTGGATGCACTGTTGGTTTTTCCTGCAATCCATTATAATGACTTTTGATGATTTAGACACTTAGTAGCTACAAAGCAATGTTGTATTTTTTTTTAACACTCTGACATTATATCAAGAAACATCTTCAAATTTGTACTTACAGTCAAATTGAGGGGATTCTTTAATCTAAAAAGGGTAACATACGTAAAGTGTATAAGTGCTTGAATGTGTTTCCCACATCTGCAGCTGCAAATGTTCGTTCCAGCTAAAGACAGTTGGCAGCATGCTCCACATGCACCCAGCTCAAGGGTGTAAGAAGGAAAAACAAAACAGTTGTGAGTGAAATAAGTTGACAAGTCATAATAAATAAAATTCTATGAAAATTGTGACATTAATTTTGAATTGTGGTTCAACAGAAATATTAAAAACAAACACAAAAAATTAAACAAACAAGCAAAAAAATTTTTGTTCAAAAAGACGTCTACACCTGTTGACAGGTATGTTGGTCCACTGTTCAAGGGAAAGGTGCTCTAATGTGTCTGGGACAGTTTCTTTTTAATCACTATTTTCAACCACAATTAAAAAGCAATATCTTTTTTACTTCACTGAATCATAATTTTGCACATTTATTATTTGATTTAAGTTTCTTGTTATTTGAATTCCTATTGTGAATTTATCAATCAGTTAAATTTTATTTGTACAGCACTTTTCATACAAGAAGTAACACAAAGTGCTTTACATACTGTAAAAACAATGCTGATATATTAAAAACAAAGGTCATTTGTAAAGACTTAACAAAACAAACAAAAAACTTAAAATGGACCTCTGCACATCATAGCCTTTTTTTTAAATTGGAGGGTATGAATAATTTTGAAGATGACTGTGTGCAGCTTCTGTACATTAATTCAGATGTACCACATGTTTGCAACCATATAGTGAATGAAAAGTTTTAATTAAAATTTTAAACTGGCTGACTGCATAATGCACCAGATGTTTGGACAGTTTGAACGTTTAAACTTCAGACTAATGTTGGACCTTTTGCAGACCCCTGCAACCCTGAATAAGCATTATAAAGAGAGGATCAATGGATTTTGAAGGTGATCCCCAACCCCCCCTTTTTTACCCCCTTTTTCATGAACTTTGAAGTGGTTTTTATTGTTGGCACACATGCTGAACCTGTGTGTGTCTGTTACATGCACTCCTTGTGCACTGCTTTTTGTTGCATTCAACAGAAGTTAAAACCCAAATGGTGACTTCCCCAAAACATTTGTGCTTCGCTTGTACACAGACCTCAGCTGGAGGGACCTGTTCTAAACCACTGGCAGAGCTTTTAAAGCTGCTTTGCTAGTTGTCATTTTATTGTTATCAAAACTTGATAACCATCGGTAATGACAAACATCTGTGTTGGATCATCATCTGATATTGTTTTGGTGTGTGAGTGGGTTTTTCCATGCAAGTGTAGCTCATCATGGATCAACTCCAATGTAGGAGTAATTAATAGTTTAAGTTATTAAGATAAAGATTTAATCTTCAATATATTTAAAATATGTGTGTTATTTATTTTGATATGAAAATAAGAATACATTTAATTGTTTTATTTAATTTCATATAGGATTAATTTTTAATCCTCCGAGAGGATCCTGTGACTTTTGAATCATTTGTACATTTGTATATATACCTGTATATGCATGGAAGGAGTGGACTGTTCACTAACTGACCAGATATACAGGGCAGGAAAACTTTGTCACACAGTTTATGACCTCTGGTTCCCTCATTCTGTTTCTTGGAATTTCTTTTTATTTTTCATACTTTGCGTTGCAAAAGCTCAAATCTTACCAAGTATGTTTTTCTAATTTCTACTCAAAATATCAAATCACCCTCAAAATAAGAAAAAAATTACCTAAAGAGAAACATTTCAGTGAGATAAACTAACTTGTTTTCAGACAAATGCATCTAATTTAAAAATAATAAAAAAAATCTTATCAAGAAAATGAAACTTTTTCCATTGGCAGAATTTTTGCTTACGACAAGCAAAAAAATCATGGCCATTCTTGAAATAAATTTAAAATAATAATAATAATAATTTTTTGCTTGTAATCAGCAAAAAATCCTGCCAATGGAACAAGTAAAATTTGCTTGGTAAGATCTCTTGAAATAAGATGCATTTGTCTTAAAACAAGTTCCTTTATCTCACTGAAATGTTTCTCTTTAGGTTTTTTTTTTTTTTTAGTGTGATGAGATATTTTGACTAGAAATTTGAAGAAAAAAATACTTTGTAAGATTTGAGTTTTTTGTAGTGTGGAGAACTACTGTACCAATTGTTGTATCAGTTTTAAGTAAACTGAAATGTTCAACTAAATGCCAAGAATCCTGTGGAGTTTTTTTTTCTTTCATGTTTTTTGAGTGTTATGCAGACTACAACGAGGAATTAGATTATTAAACTAAGGCTTCATTATAAAAGAAACCACATCCAGATTTGGCAATGTCTCTGTAAATGTTCACATGGTTGACAGGATCCCACGGCGAACTCAGGTTCTGTGAGCCATGAGAATGATGTTCAGTACAAACATGGCTGACAAGACTCTGAACACCTGTTTTAAATCTCAAATGCAGCCGGACACAGAATGATGTGTTTCCCCCAACTTTTCTACAGTCACCCACGCAACTGAAGCAAAGAGGTCCATAAGAGTCCACAGTAAATTATAACGCTACTCAACTGCAGCCAGAGATACATGACAGGTATTTTGTTTTCTTCCCAAGTTGTAGACTTTTATGGACCTTTTTGGTTCGGTCACCGGTGACAACTATTATATGAAAGTTGGGGGAAAAGAAAACCTGATCTCCGGCTGCATTTGAGATATTAAAAAAGTGCTCCAGAGTCTTATTCACCATGAGGGTGAGTAGAAAATGAAAGCACATCATTCTGTGGGTGTACTATTCCTTTAAATCTGTGCCAGAAACCAGGTCTTTTACACAAGTATTTACTAAGGACCAGTATTAGATCCATCACTGGCTAATAAAGAGCTTTCTGGGCATGTCTGATCTTTCGTAATGCAGTATCAGATGGAAACAGGTGGGAAGAGCCAGCCTTCATGATATAGATAACCTTTACTGCTCTGCAAGGATGCATGAAATGTCCAAAGATCCTGTCGGGGCTGCAGCTGATTTGAACATGCTTGACAATGTCGGAATAGATCAGTTAACAGATGAGAGAGCACATCTGCAATGAACTGCACACAATGAGAGAGTGCAGAAAGAGCCAGGATATACTGAAAAGGCTCGTTGCTAGTCATCTTGTTGGGTTGCCAGGAGTTGACTTCCAGGGGGCATGAAGGAGGACGCTCTTCCCAGTGACTCGAATCCGTGAGGGCTTTCTTTAGAGAGAAACAGGAATCTTCCAAGGCTGGTTTCTCTTAGGGGGCATTCACACCAGGATAGTCTGGGGAGCTCAGTTAAAATTGAACCAAGCCTCCCAGATCGAACACCCAATCGAACAGTTTAATTCAATATCAAAATAAAAAGACTTTAAAATGCTTTATTTGATTTATTATAGGATTGATTTTTAAGCCTCTGAGAGGATCCTTTTGAATCATATATCATATTGCTTTGGGCAT
Source organism: Atherinomorus stipes (assembly GCA_023101725.1). Taxonomy (NCBI): domain Eukaryota; kingdom Metazoa; phylum Chordata; class Actinopteri; order Atheriniformes; family Atherinidae; genus Atherinomorus; species Atherinomorus stipes. The sequence goes on from JALJCO010003780.1 coordinate 97,491, forward strand.
GTGAGGAGTGGGGTGACTGTTTGCTAACTGACCAGACGTACAGGCAGGAAACGCGTGATGTAGACACAGTTTTATGACCTCTGGTTCCCTCATTCTGTTTCTTGGAATCTAGGATTAAATCATCTATTTAATCCTCCATTGCATGACTTTTTTAAAGGCGCTGTACCTGATTTTGCACATTTGCGAACCGTGAGCGAGGTGAACGGTGTAGTTTGAACTGTAAGCCCCGCCCTTAACTGTTTCTCCCAGTGAGAAACGCTCCTACTCTCGTTTTTCTCTCCTCCCACTCAACATGCACAAAATAAAGTGCACGTTTCATACTCGTACACAAAGAAACTTTCCAGAGAAAACTTGCATCATCCAGTGAAATTACTGTTTTGGTTGCAGTAAATGGCTGCGGATCAGCTAAATGACATTTTCTATCATAACCGGTAGTTTACCGTAACTACAGTTATGTAAACAGATGCACAGTTATGACGAGTTATGATGTTATAGGCGACGTTACAACATGACAACCTGATAAAGTTTCTAACCAGCCACTTCCAGAAGCAGTGATGTAAAGCTTTGTCGTGTTACGTTGTAAATATCACTATTATATACTGTAGACCAGCAGAGGAAGCGCCAGCACCCGAGGACGTAAATGTTACTGAGAAGAAAGTTACTTAAAAAAAATACGTGTCCAGGCGGACTTCGAGTCCACGTTCAGTCCGAGGCGTCCAGCTGCTCTCTACCTTCAGTACAATCCACCGAGAACACGAACTTTATTCCTTCTTTGGTCTCTCCTGCGTTTCAAGCCTCTCTCCTCCTCAGTTTTGATGCTTACAGGCTGTTTTGTTGAGGTATCACCACTTTCCCTTCGGCAGACGCCATGCGGTTCTGTTTACAAGTGCTGCCGTGCACGTGAGCGAGGAGGACGCTTCTCGTTAGAAAACGCTGTGAGTGGCTGATTTGAAACCGAAACTTATGTAGAATAAACCGCATTGGCATGAGGAGAGCGTCACGCCATCCTTAGAAACCTAAACTAAAAAGGCCTGGATTCATGCATATACGCAATCAATGAGTGATTTGTTTTTATGAAATTACCTCTTTTAACACACATTATACCGTGTAGAAAGCATTTCTCTGAAAGAGATTAAAATAAAATCAGGTACAGGGCCTTTAATAAATATTTTACATTTAAAGACAAGTATAGTGCTTTTTTTGAAGCATCACTAACATTGACTTATTGGATAAATTCTTTCTTTCTGAATTTATTTATTTATTTATTTACAATGTTTCTATTCTACAAGATATTTGTGAAACAATAATATCATATTTCTTTGAAAAATGTAATTTTATCATTATGTTTTTTATTACTGAGGCAAACTGAGGAATTACAGCATGTTTGTACATTAAAGGTTGAATATGGAATACGGACAGAACAGCGACATCACGTGTGTCTAGGTTGTAGTTGCAACGGCAGGAAAACAACTCCAGCCGCTGGGATGCCAGGCTCGTTGCCGATACGCAAGTGACCAGCAGTCTGCAGCATGTCCAACAAGTAACACAGAGGAGTTTATAACTGACAGCTAGCGTTAGCCACGTTAGCAAACAAGCTAGCTTACCGATACCGGAGGAAAGTCGCCATTTCTGTGTTTTGACTCCGTGGAAAACGTTTGAGGGTCCATTTAGTGAAGTCTTCACCTAAATTTACTCCAGGTTTTGCTCTTCTCAGGTCACTTCTCCTCAGAAACAGATAACAATATCTCCAGGGCTCTGAAGCAGCTGCTTCACTCGTCATCTCCAAGGTTTTCCCCTGAACAGGGCTGACTATGACAAAATATTGTTTCCCACAGGATCGTATTTGGCAACCTGCAATGGCGGCGTGTATTGGCTTATAGACGTAAATAAAATGCCATTATCGAACCCGTCAAAATTTATTTTATAATTATTTTTAGGCTAAATATAATTTTTCTGGGAAATGTTGTATTTTCATTCTGTACACCCCCCAAACGACCTGTGGTGGTATTATTTTTAAAAATATAGCTTTTAATAAAAATGTTCCATATTCAACCTTTAAATGATAATGTTAATTATAATGATTTTCTTAAATTCTTCAGTGATGATTGTACTGGATGTCTCAATGATATCTACTGAAGTTATTTGCTAATATACCATCCTCAGCCATGGATACACTACAGAGCAGTCTAAATAATGATCTATTCTATCGTACACATGAAAGGGTTAAAAAAAAAAGTTCTACAACATTATAATTTCCATTGGGTATAAATGAAGTATCTTTTATTATGTTGATTTAATTGAGCTGCTTAGTTGGAGGAGAAATAAAACAGGTCAGTTCAACAAATTTTCACACAGCTGCATAATTATTCTGATTTAGCCAAAACAGAAGCTGAACTATCAAGAGACACAGTTAAACCAAATAATTTCAAAGATGAACCTTCACCATAATCAAAACAACTCAAAACAGTGTACAAACCAATTTCAGATTACCTTATTTAATGAAAATAAGT